>VZTG01008324.1:606090-849220 GCA_013397845.1 Melanocharis versteri | reverse complement strand
CTTTTTCTTGCAAAAAAAAAAAAAAAAAAAGCCAGGAGGCTAGAAATAGTTCCTAATCATTTCTGTGCTATAGGAATGAGTAGATAGCTTAGTTGGCAGTTTTTTTGGGGTTTTTATTTGGTTGGTTTCATCCTCCTTAGCACATTCTTCACACACCCTTTGGCCATTTATTAATCATGGCAGAGAAAGATGAATCTTGTGGGGTTCCAAAATATCCTAAGTCTGGAGCTCTTAACTTCCCAAATGAAATATTTGTCCAGTATGGAGTTTGTTTGTATATTTAAACTTCCAGGTTTTGAAAAGTCAAATGAACTGACTTTGTGGCATCCCCGAGACCCCACTGCTGCCACAATGTTCAAGCCTCCACCTCCCTGCATCAAACCCAGGCAGAGCAGTCTTTTTCTAGCAGGAGGAGCAAGGAACTGTTTCAGCAGTGGGGGCACCTCCTTGGATGGAGAAGATGAATCCCCTCTCACCCCCCTGGCAATCCTGCAGGACAGATTTGATCTCTTTTCTGAGTTTCAGATCAGGTCTGTGCCTCCAAGATCTTCCAGTGCCTCTACTCCCCTGCTCTTTTAAACCATGTATGATATTTTAGCAATCTAACTTCTAGTCCCTGCCTACGTTTTTGAGTTTTTTACATGGAGAGCTATCAGTATCATTTACTTTGTACTGCCATGCTTAGTGTCCCTCTAAGAATTGCCTGTCTCCAGGGATGCAGGCAAAGGATTCCCGTTTTTTACACTACCACAGCTGATTTCTGAGTGCTTAATGACAAAGACCCAGAGGAGTTTTGGGTGCCTGATTCAGACCACTGGGAGCAAAGCAGTCAAGAATCTTTGTGGGCATGAGCCAGTGTTCATGATACAGCAGCAGCAGCAAAACAACAGACATGGAAAAGATGAAGTCGCAGCAAAAAACCCTCATGGGCCTGCTTACTGCAAGTGCTCTCAACCCAACCCACTATTTTTCCTGCCTTATAGATAAAACCCAAATAACCCTGAAATTTCAATATCATCAAATACAGCTTCCGTCACTTTTAAACTGTACTTGTAAAACCTGTTGCCCATGAGAAACCCTAGTAAGGTTGCAAATGCTTTACTGTCCCTTGTAGTTCTAGCAATAAAAGTAAATTTTGACCAAATTATTATGCTGTTTGAGTCTTCATGTAGGACCTTGTCTTTCAAAGCCACAGGGAAGTAAAAGTGGCAATAATCAACATACGTGAAAATATATATAAATGCATGCATATCCACATACTCGTATGAAGAGGTTAATTACTTGATAAACTCAAAACCTCTTTACTGTTTTATGACCTGCAAATGCGGTTGCTTTGTGCTGCCAGACACTCATTACCCCCTATTTATTTACAAGATCTTTGTTTACTATGTGATAGGAATCTTTTGTCCATTCTGACTGCCAGCCCTCTGGAAGCCCTGGCTGCAATGCAGCCATCAGAGATATTAATTTTAATTTCAATGAAAGGTGAATACTTGTGATAGGATAACATCGAAGAACAAGTCCTTTAAGTAGTTCAGGACTGATGAACTCCCAAAGGCTTCAGTGAAGGTTTTATGGGAAATCACATCACTCAATGATCTGGTGAACACTGGAACAATGCAAGGCCAAACGTTTTCCAAACATGAGAGAAACTGGAACAATTATCAGCCACAGTTCAAATGAGAATTCATATACTCTTTTACACACACTGAGTGTTTTACTCCATTAGGAGACCCTTTGGCTTCAGCTCAACTATTTGCAGAATAAAATTCTACTTACTATGGGTAAGGTCAAAACCTCAAAAACCTCCTTACTGCTAGAGATGCCCCAAATTTCCTTACTGACATTTTTCCTTCTTCTCTCTAAAAACAGCTTTTCCATATGAACACTTTCCCTCTGTTGAAGGTAGGGTATAAATGTGTTTGGATTTTCTAATTAATAAAAAAGCAAGCACAAAATCAAATAAATCAGGTTTTAAGGAAGAAAAAAAGAAAACTCACTGAAAATATCTAACAGAAAATAATTAGTTTTTGGAGGGGAACTGCTCTATTCAGTCTATTCAGTCTTTACTGAGTGTGGAAATAGCCACTTAAATCATTTTAGTCATGGGCTAGAGAATGCTATACCAAGCATCTGGACCCATTGCTAAGCAAGTACTAACAAGATGTAGTTACCTAAATAAATCAACAGACTATCAGCTTCATCCTGAGCTCTCCCAGCTTGTTGAGAGGTTGTTCAATTGGCATCAAAGACTACAGAAGTCTTTATTTATTTTGACTAAGGTCGAGTTTTTCTCTATTTTTTAATTTTCTGCATGAGCTAAGGCATCTCTGCAGTGCTGAAAAAGTACCTTCTCTGCCTTCTGCCTTTATCTGACTCCAGCAGTGCGGAAAAGGAGGGCAGAAAACAAACATTTCAGTAACCAAGCAGACTGATTGAAGGGTTTCTGTGTCAGAGGTATCCTAACTACTTATTTAAATCCCTCGAATAAGAGGGATTCATGAGTGACATCTAGAGGTAATTCCTTAAGATGACTGGGGCAACTGCTGGCTGAGGCTCAGGTACCTGCCCTGAGCACTGAGGTCTCACTTGCCAGCACAGGCAGCGCTTGGACACACCGTGGGAGTTCAACTCAACGCAGCAGCACAGACTTGAACAAGTAGGCCAGGCCAAAAATATTTTCGAGGGGAATTCTTTTCTGTAGAACTTCCCACCCAGTGTTTCAAAAGGAAAGTGGTGAAGTTTGAATGAAAACTTTCCATCTGAGTCAAATATGAAACCACTTCTCCCTGCAGAGCACTTAAGTATCTCTTTCCTCATTCTGCTCTGCGGCTCTAAGATCCCTGGCCAGATCTCATCTCCCAAACTACCACATGTTTCTTCTCTTTCCCACACCATATATGAGAAAAAACTCATAAATAAAGGGTAGGAAGGAGGGTTGAAACACCTGGGCTACAACTCACAAAGGATGGTGAGATAGCATACAAGAGATTATGGTACAATATAAACAGGACTTAAATCTAGTCACAAATTCCATCTTTTCGCTTTGTTTCAGTGGAAAATGGGGGTCAAAAATATCATGGCACCTCTAATTCAAAACTTCCAGGACCTCTTCCTTTAGGAGACTTCCAAGAGAGCTGGAGAGGGACATTTCGCAATGGCATGTAGCCACTGGACAAGAGGGAATGGCTTTAAACTGAGAGAGGGCAGGTTTAGATTAGGTAACAAGAAGAAATTCTTTTCTGTGAGGGTGGTGAGGCCCTGGCACAAGTTGCCCAGAGAAGCTGCGGATGCCCCATTCCTGGCAGGGTTTAAGGCCAGGTTGGATAGGACTTGGAGCAACCTGGTCTATGGAAGGCATCCCTGCCCACAGCAGGGGTGGAACTGGATGGTCTTTAAGGTCCCTTGCAACACAAACCACTCCGTGTTTTTCATCCTTGTGGCTTTTGGGATCCAAGCGATGCAGGCAGAGTTTCAAAGCAACTTCCCTGCCTGGCTGCCTGCCCATGGAGAACCTGACCTCCTGCCACGAGAGCAAGTGTGTCAGGCTGGGCTCCTCCAGGTGACATTGCTGGGCTGTCCCTCAGAGAACTCAGGGCAGGCTGTTACAGAACAGTGCAGCAGCCTGTCCTGGCAAGACTTGGTGCCCACCTGTCTGGAGATCCTTTCCCTTGGCTGCCCTATGTATATATACATCCATTATCTGACAGCTTCTGTCCATGCACAGGTTTTGGTAATATTAGGATGGCTGGCATGTCCTGATTTCTTGTCATCATTTAGGATGAGAAGAAATAGGGATGTAGCAGAACTTCATTCAGAAGTTTTGTCTCGTCTCCAGCAGTGCAAGGCAGGCTATGAGCACACATCCAGCCTAGGATAACTAGATAATGCAATATAAAAAATGGGACCAGTCAGTCTGCTCGAGCTACGGCCGTTTGGGACGTCTCTGACTAGAAGGAGATAAGCAGGAAAGGTTCAAACGAAAAGAAACTACTACAAAGTGAGGGCTATTAACGAAACACGACCATCTTGCACAATGCTGCAGACACAAGCTGCTCCGCGCAGGAACAGAAAAGAGCCAAACAGATAATGGAGTCCCTGCCTCCAGACCTATGGATACACTCCGAGCATTACGGAATCGGCTGGGGTGTGCCTGATAGCTGGAATGCTCTGAAGAGCAGGTAGCTCTTCAGCAGTTAATCTTTCTTTTTCATCATCTGCATTCGCCTGGCATGTTTGGACACATGCACCTGGTTTCTGTGCCATCAGGGAGCTCAGCCGTAGCTCACCTCTACCACATACCTGCAAAATGGTAGGTCTCTTCTTGTTTGCTCAGTTTGGAAGGATTCAAGGTACCTAAAGAAAGCCTTTAATCTGTCATTTAAAATCTTATTGTGGTTTAATTCGTAAGGAATAATGTTATTTTCATAGTGTGCCAAAAGCACTGTTGGCAGCAGTGAGGCAATTATTTATGTGGGTTATCAGTTCACAGAGCTGATTAAGTAACCTGAAATATGATGATAATGGCTTCCAGTAATGGCTCCATATCAAAAGGATAATAAATATTATTTGCTGCTCTTTCTTATAAGAAATGGGATATATTTCAGTCCTGTTGAAACAAAAGCAAAGCTCCTATTGTTCTTTGGAAGAGTCTCCCAATAGCTCTAATTTCACATCGTGTCTACTTCAATATGCTCATTTTTTTGCATAAAGTTATGAATGATAAATTGAATGTTATAGATACATCTGGATAACTGATGTTAAATCCTGATCTGCTTTCAGAGCCCTGGAGTGACCTCTCCATGGTAGTGACTCAGTTTTTAACCCATGGCAAGGTACAGAGAGCCAGCTGTATCCCTTTGCTTAGTATTATCCACATAACATCACACCCTAACTTGTAGACATATTTTAGAAAATATTCAAAAACTACTTCCTGCTGTATTTTACCAAAGGAAACTAGATCCAGATTTTCTTATGATGGGGCTTGGTGAACTGGAGTTGATAAATGAACCAGCCTTGCCACTAATAACATTTCTTACGATGATTCGTAGTTTTGTCCATCACAAATTACTCTGACCTGCCTTAAAACCACCAAGTGCCCAGTTATGAAATCTCAGTTCTCAGTGAGGGACACTCATCAGCAGAGGTTTTTCTTACTCCTTTAATTATAGCATGAATAACACAGACCCTATTCAGAATTGACACTGATGGGCAGATTTGGATCACTTGTCAATGGCTCAGTTGTTGCAGTATTAGATCATGGTGAGTAATTAGAAAAAAAATACAAACCTGGTTTAATTTAGAGCTACAGGTATAAAGAAATATATGTATTTTAGAACTTCCAAGAATGGTTTGCAAAGACACTTTGGATGTGAAACCTTTCTCAAAAGTATCTTGTCAATGAAAAAAAAGGAGGTATAGGATCTTCTTTGGGATAGGAAATCTGTGGAAGGGAAACTGTTACAAAAGGAAGAGCTCTTCTACGCCAAGGAGAGTTCTGAGCTGCTGTCAGCTGCTTTGAATGAGAGCCTGGAGGCTTTATGAACGTTTCAGCTCACAACATAATAACTACAGATCAAAATAGAGTTAAGTAAAAAAAAAAAGAGGTGACTCTCTAAGTGCTGCATGAGGTATTTGATCTTCAATTATGTTAAAGGATAAGATTTGAATGAAGTCACAGTATTGCAAAGCAGGTTGTTTATTTATAATAAAAATATCATCTGCAGAGAGACAAATATGTTGCCAGTACCTGTAGGCAACAAACTTTTTAGTTTTAGCCCAAAGACCCATTCTGTACTTTTTAATGAAGAGGAATATTGTTCCCATTATTTTTAAAGATGCCTCCCCCATTAATAGCTTTCCATACATGTGCCCATCAGATCAGTTTGGATTCTGGTTCTTGCCTCTTTGTGCTTAACTGCAGTGACTGCTGAACTGGGGCTGATGATGTTTAAAGGAGAACACAAGGCTGGGATGTAAAGCTGATTCACAGAACACAAAGATGAAGGCAGTTACCTCTGAAAACACTGTGTGAAGTAGTAATTCATATCAAAGAGCAAAACCTTAGCAATGATGATCTGTTTGACAATGTTTTAAATAAATGTCACTCTACTTTACAGGTCTAGTGCAAAGATATTAAGATTACTTCTTCATTTTCTTTCAAATACTTCTTTCCCTACCAGAAGGGAATTTATTTTTATTGAAAGCCTGTGATTCTTATTGAGCTTTCAAGAAGTGTTGAATGCTTCACATAAAGGTTCTTGGTGCATAATTTGGTATCCAATTCAACATTCAAATCAGTGGGAAGCTGATTCAGAATTTGAATCTAAATGCAGTGCTGAACATGGGCTCAGGAGTATAAATGTGGGAGATTTAACTACTAAAAATGTTGATCATTCTTGCCTCATACGGATTTCTCATTTCAGCATGTAGAAATTGAAAGTACTCTAAGAAAGGGTTTAATTTATGATGGACAAATATGCAAGTGCTACCGAAACAAGAAGGAATCCTAGTTTTTCCTACCAGGAACTTGTAGGAATTAAGGATGCAGTTCACCCAGATAAGAAGTACAGCAGGCATATAAAAGCACACCAGTATGTCTCTGCAATGGTTTACACTGCAAAGATTGTACCTCCATTCATTACAAATACGGATGGGCCAGAAGATCTCCAGATTTGGTGCAACCAGACCTTACCAACCAAGCAAGGACGGGAGGGTTAGAGAAACCTCCACATAACTGCTTGGCATGCTGTCGGGAGGAGATAGTCCAGCAGCTGCTGTCCACCCTGCACATCAAACCTGCCCAAATGCCAGGGTAAAACACTTATAGCTCCACGCTCTGGGTTTGTACTCTAGCCATAAAAGCATGGATCAAACCCCCTGCTTCTGGTGGGAAGGCACAGCATTGGAAAAAATAAAGTTGGTGGCTATTTTTCTGAGAAAATCCCAGTCTAGGCAATCATGTTTTATCCTTTTGTTCAGTGCTTCTATTGCCATTGGTGGCTGCAATTTAATTGAAATTGAAACAATTCTCACCTGCTTTCCCCACAGAGGGAATACAGACACTTCACACCCTGAAGCCTTAACTGAACGAAGGAGTGCAAAGATGTGCTTGGAAGAGTAACTTGGGGCATCCTGAAAAATCCAGCCAACGTTCAGCTCCAGCCTCTGTCCTCCTACTCCAGTGCCTGGGGCTGTATTGGTCGGTTTATCACATCAAGGACTGTTGTCAGAGTGTCACTGGGGCTGGATTTATGCCGTGTGCCACAACCAGTCAATGCAGTATGACTGCAAAAGAGATTTGAAGTATGCCATCATGGTAACCTCATGCTGTGAAGCTACAAAAGAGGTCACTTTGCACTTGAAAACCTCTGCATAATCCACTAGGAGAATCCAGACCATAGTCCAGCATGTGGAGGAAGATACGGCGGATGCTATCCGTGTTATCTATCTGTGTTTTAGAGCAGGTTACAATAAACCCCTGTGAATATCACCACTGCCTGTGGTGACATAAGTGAATTTTATTCAGGTGACCTAATCTATGAGTATTGGGAAGCTACAGGTGACTGACAGAGGAGGCTCCATTTAGAGACCAGGTATCCAGGAGGGGAACAGACTTGGGGCCTCCTTCCAGTTGCATTACATCAATGCAGCTCCACGGATACCCATCCACTCAGCTACTCCCAAGTGACACCTGCCCAAACAATTTCTGACAGGGGATTCTGATCCTTTATCCTCCAGTTACCACTAGTTACGTTTTGCTTAAACAAAAACATCGAGACACATCCTCTGGGCTCAATGATGACTGTCCACCCCAGCTTCTCCCATCTCCTTTCTTCACCGGTGTGTACCCACTCTACTCCCAGTCTCGCTTCCCTCCCTGTAATTCGGTGATTCATCTGTAGCCTCGGGGAAGGGCACCTGATTCCATTGCTTAACTGCTGTTAACAAGTTGCTGCACAAATCACCTGGCACTGCAGGATGAGGCTGCCAACGACTTTCTACTAGAGCTACAGGGAGCAGGTTTGCAATGCCAGCACTCTTAGGAAAATCTTACTTCGTTCATGATGGGGTTATTTCAAGTGTATTGCAGTGCTAGAAGATGGCAAATCAAGCCAGCTTTTTCAAGAGCACCCTCAGAAAGGATGGGTCCCATTCAGTTGTTGGTTCTCTTGCTAAGTCTGTTAGCTGCTGTGATTTCAACGTGTTCATGATCTCCTGTGGCAGATTTTACTCCCCTGCCTGTAACACTTGGGAGCTCTTTCTCCCTCCCATGTCACTCCTGGCATCACCAGCTCTCATCCCACGTGTTCTCACATCTCTGTAACCCTCAGAGAAGGGGTAGAGAGGCCAGGTGGCCAATTAGTATGAAATGCAGTGTCTGCCTTCCTCCCCTCCTTGTCCAGGGGTCTGTGGGGTGCTGCCTGTGAGTGACTGGACAGCAGAAGAGGGTCTGTCTCTTCTGTAGCCCATTCTACCTCAGTCACAGTGAACCGGTTCGAATGTAAATTAACTTTCCAAATCCTACCTGCCTCAGTTCTAGAAGAGACAGAAATTGCAGTGTCATGAAAAATGAAGAATCATCTTTTCGAAGTTACTTAGCTGAGGAGGAATACCAACGTGGCACATCTGGAGCAGCACTGAAATGAAGAATACCAAAGTGCTAACGACCCCTCCAGTTCAGGCCCAAAGTGGAAATGAACAGCTCTGCCAGCTTACACGTAATTTATTGCTAGGAAAATAAGGGATAGACACAGATATCCCCTTTCATGATGAACAGATCTGTACTGGATTGTGGCACTCTTATGTTTTATGTGAGCAGGAGACTTGTCCTGATATAAATCACGGGGCACCAAAGCCAGCCAGCTGCAATTGCCCAGAAATAGCTGCACGCTGAAGGACAACTGCTTCAAAGACAGTCCTTATCAACCCGAGACACATTTACTTTGGGATCCTGCTTAGTTTTAATCACTCTGACAGGTTTGGCTTGTAAAATCATTCTGCCTGTTTATCTGTACATAAGTAAAATCCATGTGGACATCCACCCCCAAGGACCCAAAGCTGCAAATGCACATAAATAACTTCAGCTGCACGACTGCTCTCCTTGGGTAAACAGCAGGGAGGAAGAAGAGGTACTTACAATATTGACATAAGAATGAAATTGTCCATGACTAACCTGAGGAAGAAAATGAGGGAAGACTTTTTAACTATCAGCTGAAGAAGGCAACGGAGTAACTTTCCAGCAGGAGAGACGGCAGGTGAAAACTCGGGAAGCTTTACATTAATGCTTGGCCACTTTACGAGAGTTTTGAGCCTTGCCTGTCACACCACAGGGCTGGAATCAGTGACCCGTGAGGACTCCTTCGGCCCAGGGTTTGTACGTGACTGAAGTTACTCAGAAGCGTAAATGTTTATAGGATGAGCCGGGAGCTTGCGTCAGCACAGCTGGCAAAATTCCATGGGTGCTTCATCCATCCCACTGAACGCCATAAACATGGAAGGATAACTTCCTAGCAAAAACGCACATACACACTCACATACGCACTACAGATATGTAAAAATTGATATTTTTTGCGTGACAGTTTGAAAATGCAAAAAAGTTGCTAGTTATATGTATTTTAATGGATACTGTAAATGAGCTGTATTTCTGCTGCAAATTATATATGTATTTTTGCACACATGCTGAGGAGAAAGCCATGTAACTTTCACTGTGCTGTGACGTCAATTAGATTAATGATCCTGTTAAAGGAAACTGAAGAAATGTGTAGAACACAGATGATTTCTTCAGATGTCCATACAGTACTCAGGAACTTTTTAATGTATTAACTGAGTATGATGTGGGCACTGTGCCCCACAACTTCCAACAGGGATTATGCCTCAGGTCAGGAAGGATATGGGCTGTCACAGGATAAGTCACCAACGAGAGGAATAGGATTTAGCCCTAAGGCAGCTTGTGGTCTGGAGGTCCCCATGTGACTTTGGTCCTACTTGGCTTGGGTCCCTAGACAGTGTTACCTGTAGCATATATTGAATTAACAGACAACATTAAAAGAAGAGCTGAATGGACAAAAGCGAGCAACCAAAAATCAGAAGACTCCCAGCCTAAGCCTGAACTGGCAATCTGAACAACAGCATTTGTTATGGATACAAAGAACTTCACCCCCAGTTCTGACAATCTTCAGGATACTTGGACCTGCCAGCACTTTAGAGCCCGAGAAAAGGCCTCCTCCCCCTACAGACTATTTCTCACAGAACATTTTCTTAGATACATGAGAAAGCACCCTTTGGTGAGATAGTCATGGAAAAGATACTGTGGATCTCACTGAAGCCTTGCTGAGTTCAGAGTTGGTTTCTATCAGGGCATTAGAGCTTTGAAACCATGTAAGATGCAACATTTAGATATAATGCAATGTATTTATAGCTAATTTTGCCATAACATAAAGGCTGCACTTATAATAAAAGGAATTGAGTAATAGAGTAAAATTATTTATGCTAATAATTGACTTCTAAGAGAATAAGTACAGTATTTCAATAAAATACAGTAAGACACCCTGGCTCTGTAGTTACTCATCATCAGTCATAACAGCTCAAAATGTGTATAAAACACTCTCACAAAACAACTTTGCATTCTCCCTGTCTTTGTGTCAAGATAACACTGACTCAATGTCAAGGAGAATCAGAGTAAAAATCATATTGGGTTAATGATTAAGAATAGAGGGGGATTTCTCCAACTTTGTTATTCCTAAATGGGAAGATCAATTCACTTGTTTATTTGCATTTGCATCTGATCTTTTGATCAGTGGCAACGCAAATGGCACAACAATGAGAGCCTGCAAATGAGAGATCCATTTACCAGACCTCTTTCTTACTTAGCTTAGAGATTTCCTTAAAAAAAAGACTAAGTTTGTTGCTGTAAAAGAACTAGCTTGAAGAGAGGCCTCTTGGCCTGGGTGTTTCCTGTAGAAGAATTCTGACTCCTGCTGTGGGAGAAACTCCTACTTGTCCTGCCCCAAGGGTGAAAGATACTGCCAGGGAATTACAGCAATTAACCTCCAGGTCCCTGTCAAGCGCCAAGCATCCCAATGAGTTATTAGTCCCTTAGGACTGAAGAGACCTCAGGGAGACTGAAAAGCTCTGCTCCTTCTGCAGATGGCCCAACCCATAACTGCAAGGAACAGGCAGAGGAGCAGCCCTTGCCAAAGCCGGGCTTGGAAGCCGTGGGGGACCGGCGAGGCAGTAAGTTGGGTCTGAGCAGAAAAACACCCTTCCCATCCTCAGCACTGGCACCTGCTGTCCCGTGCTCTGTGCCCAGGCAGGGATTTACCCATTGACAGCCATCCCAGGGCACCTTTGTACCATGCTTTTCATGGTGTTCCCATGACAACGGAACAAGTAAAGTCTTTTTTTTCCGCAAGTAAAGTCTTTTTTACATTTTTCATTTTCTCCGCTCTTCATAAGGTATTCATTCAGGTGCTTCATACTATAACCCATTGCTGAAGACAAAAACTATATTAATTTGAAGTTGACTCTTTACCCAAACAGATATCTACCATGCCCACATCATACATGGTGGCAGCAAGGTCAGAATTAATGTTTGGAAAATAAAGGCAACACCAGACTGAACACCAAATTAAATCCCTCTGCACACATTTACACAGACACACACACACAAGAAAGGCTACCAGGCAGGTAGCACCTCAGGGAGGATCTGTGCCCCTGTTGCCATTCAGCCTCAGTGTGAGCAGGATTTTTTTCCATTCTCCCAAGAATTTGTAAACTTTCCCAACCGGTTCTAAATGAAGAAGAAGTAGCACATATAACAACTGAAGGAAAGTCTGAGCAAAACTGTCTGTAACCACTTAAGATTCAAATACGCCAGAAGTTCCTAAGTCATCTGATCCTAATTTCTGAAGAATTTAAATAGGACTTGTGCTATGCTATATGCCAGAAACTATAAATACAATGCTTTCTCTTATCAATCTCTTCTCCTGCTTTAGGCAGCTTGATAGCATTAGCTCAGTATCTGCATTATTCCTCCTTCCTTCCCCGAATAGGGTGCAAGGAACCTGAGAGAGTTCGCTGCTGATTTATGTCCAAAGCCGGAGGTGAAACTGCTGGATTAGAAGATCGCACTGCACGGGAACTAGAAGCCAGCCCACACAGGCTTTACAGGAAGAAATTATAGAAAAAGGCAAACACGAGAGAAAACTTAGAGCAGGGATAAATTAGCAAATGGCAAAGTTCACCGGGAGGGAAGGCTTGCGTGCTAGGCTGTGTGTTTACAGCGCTCGCTCCGGTGCATGCACAGCTCCGCTGATGTGCTCCTGCTGAGAGAGCAGCTGGGACTCTCTGCTCACACTGCCAGCACCAGGCTGAAGACAGGAATTTCAGATAATGTAGCAAGGACAGAGCATCTAGAGCTATAAAAACACTCAAAACAGTCCGGTGGGCAAAATAGGTGAGCGCTGGAGCTGAAGATTTGTCTTTAGCCAAAGTCGCATAGTTCAAAATTGTAGTTCAGAAATGTGCTACAGATTTTCCATTTAAGCTGAAATCTAAAAGTCCGTTGTTAAATTTAAATATTCCTCTTCCTACCAGTCTGGACTCTAGAGTGCTTTGTCTCTCATGGCAGGTATCACACGGATCAGCTGGGCTCAGACGAACCAGTGAATCACACGAACAGGAGAGAATGAGTTGATCAGACTTTCAAGCTGCCTTAAGACACAGCATGTCCCTAAATATCTATTGCTAAATACAGTTTAATATTCACAGGATTAAAAATTAATTACTTTTCAGTCATACCAACAACAGCAACAAAACATATTTTCATTTTAGGAATGTCAGTATTTCATCCCTGTTCCAGGAAGAGAATTTCAGCTAAAAAAATGTCACAGAATTCCAGTTCCACTCAAATTTTGTCTGTGCCAGGGATATTAAATAGAAAGACTTAATTTTTATCTTCTTAGGTAGAATTTTCCAAATTCAACATAAGCAAGTGGTTGTATTATCCAACAATTAATAAAATTAAATGCAATGAAGCATTTTATTATGATGTTGTAAGAAAATCAGAATCAAATACTTATAGCTATAGAAAGCTATAGCTATGCTATCTTTAGGCTAGAACAGATTTGTAGGCTTTGGTTGTTGAACCAAAACACAGTATTTTTTTCAACTGGAAAAAATGTTTAAATAAATTAATATTCATAGTCTCAACTGTTTCCTTTCTGATTACTTAACCCTTCTGAAAACCTCTTAAAGTTTAGGTAATTTTTCATATAAAAGTAATTTCAAAAAAACATACTGCATATAATCTTTTGATTATGTTTAAGCAAACCACTGTGTTTTTACCTGCAGGAAAGACTGACATCTGAAAAAAATTCACTTTGTCAGACTTATAAATTACATAAAACCCCACAACTACTGTCACAACTATTTTGGCACTCTTTCAGTAACTGCTGCGGCAGGAGGAACAGCTAACACAAGAATCTAGTTCCCAAGACTTCCAGTCCAAGCTCTACTGATCAGACATTTTTTAATCCATATCAGTTAAACGCTCAAATCAAATAAGCCAAGATTTACCAGATCCACTAATCTACTTCCTCTTGAAACATGTCTCTTTATCATTTATCTTCTCTAGACTCCATTGTACTTAAGACATTGGTATTCATGAGAACACCTCAGTGAGGCTGTTTCTTTAATAAGTCTTGTCTCTTAATTGACTGAAAATTCTCATCAATTCCTTTCTTTTTTGCTTACTTAAAGGCAAAACTTTAAAATCAACCTTTCTGTTCCATTTAATTTGACATTTCTTTATCATCAAACACTCCCACCGAAATCCTATTTGCCATAACGGGTAATTCAGAAATTATGTGACCTGGAAAACTCAGATGAGCAAATTCTGATACATCTTACTNAAAAAACAAAAAAAAACAACTGGTTCATAGAGATGTAACTCCAACCCAAAAGTGTTTGTGTCACCAGGAAGCAGGAAAGCAGAGTGGTGAGAAGGGCTAAGCACTCCGGAATATTTCCTAAATCCAATATGGTAGCAAGCAGCCCTGTTGCTGTCAATTCTGCATCCCCATCTGGTGTCCTGTAATGGTTTTAATGAAAGCTCTTACACATGGCGCTTAAAATAAGCCATGTGTCTGCTGGGGTGAATTAAAAGATGTAAACGCAGTGTAATATGCCAAAGGATATAACAGTGTCAATATAAGAGCTGGCTGTGTCAGCCAGCAACAGGTTCCAGCTGGGGCAGCCTCACGGAACAAAGACAGCCCTTGGCTTCCCTCTGGCTCTGTGCTTCTGAAGTCCCAAACTGGGTGAAAGAGGAGGAAGGCTGAAGACCTTGAGCAGATGTGTGACACCCAGCTGAGCGCACAGGGACGCTCCCACAGCAGCCTCGCTGTCCACGAGGCCGGTTCCGACTGGAGCCATCCACCTGGGATGGCTCATACAGGGATGGGGAACACAGGCACGGAGAACCCTGGAGCAGCACTGACCCCTTGAACAGCCTTTCTCCTCTCTGCTGATGCTGGCCACCACCTGAATTAGCTGTTTTAGACAACCAGGGCTAGAGCACAGCAGCTCAGCTCTGAACTCTGCAGCTGAGGAAGGACTGGATCGCCAAAAGTGCTCCAGTAAAACAATAACGGTTTGAGAAGTCCATGGAAACCCAACAGTACTCCTCTTCCTCATAACTTTCAACCTCTTCCCACTAAATTAGATACATGGGTGAGAAGGAATTAAATCTACAGATTACTCGTTGCACAATGAATATTTGTCCTGCAACAGCACTGGCTGTCAGGAAAGCGGGGTAAAGATCAACATTCCTAATGACCAATCATGTCTATTCCCAATGACCATTCCCCTCTTAATCAGACCAACTAGATACACGCTGACAAGCACACCTTGACTTCTGTTCTACAGGAAAGCCTGGTATTATCCCAAATTTCTGAGCCCTGTAAAGATGAGATTGACTCTGCACATCATATGAGCTTACAGTAAGCACAAAACCGTGAGAAATAGCCTAGATGACACACCACCTTTTTGGATCGATTGGTTAGTTTGGTTTTTGGAAAAAAACCCCAATTTTATTTTCGTTTTATTTTCTTAAAGATTATTTACCACAGAAAATTCCTGATCCGTGACTAGAGCTTGCGGGTGTTAACACAAATTACATAACATTCCCCAAATCTGAATTAATTCATAGACTTACCAGAGGCTGTCTTGCAATGATTTTCTCTTGAAGCTTGATTGAGATGACAGATGATAACTCCTATCTTTCGATTACAGCCTTGATGGTCTGATAAAGACTACAAAACTGCAACCATTAAATTTTTCGTCCCTGAATTCCCCCTGAGCAGTCTCCTGAGATCACCTGAAACAGATAAACAGAGATGTGAAGAGCATGCAATGGAACTGTTCCAGAACTGATACGGATAATATTACTTGGCTTTACATTTATGCTAATATCAATTAAGCAAGCTTTATTAATACTTGCTGTCTTTCTTGGAGCTGCTTTACAAAGCAATCTATACCAGAAGCTTCCACTTTGCACTTATGAAGAAACCAGAGGACTTTCCACACTTGTGCTCTGCATGGTGTGGCAGGAGAGGCAGCCTTCAGAGAGAGGGTAAGCAGGCAAACTAGACAAGAGCAGCATGGGGGGAAATGCTGCACAGTCACAATCATAGGAAGGGCCATACCCCATAGACACTCCACATTATACTCAAAAACACTGATCAGAAAACTCAGTTGTGTATTTTCAACTAGCTCTCCCAAATCTTCATGGAGCTACAGGAGGGATTTTTCCTTTGTTTGTAACCAAGTTGCACACCAGCAAAGCTCAAGAGCCATTGCTAACTTTTCTCTTTTCCTTTTGCTTGTCTGCAGAAAGTTGCCAAACCCCAATTTACCATCATCCCTTCAAGTGTTTCTCTGCCCAAAACTGCTGGACCAGCATCCTTATAACATTATTCTTGGAATACAATGTCTTTCTTTCTGCTGCTATCATCAAACCCTGCTATCAAATAGCTTCCCTTTTTCTTCAGACATCCCAATTTCACTTACCCTAAGTTTTCCAAAGAACTGCTTTAATGTAATTGGGTTACAAGGAATGATATAGCCTCAGGGTAGAGCAATAGAGATAATTCATAGGAATCACAGAACAGTTTGGATTGGAGAGGACCTTAAAGACCATTCAGTTCCAAGCCCCCTGCCAAGGGCAGGGGCACCTCCCACTAGACCAGGTTGCTCCAAGTCCTGTCCAACCTGGCCTTGAGAGCCAAGCTGAGAACCCACCACTACTTGGTCCTACTGGAAGTTGTCTTTTGAAGAGTGATTATCA
Organism: Melanocharis versteri; assembly: GCA_013397845.1. Taxonomy (NCBI): domain Eukaryota; kingdom Metazoa; phylum Chordata; class Aves; order Passeriformes; family Melanocharitidae; genus Melanocharis; species Melanocharis versteri. Next base: position 832,872 of record VZTG01008324.1, on the reverse strand, counting down.
TTTACTGCTTAAATTGGGTACTGATATAACTGATGATTACATTCACAGCAACAGAAAAATAAGACAACGAAAAGTACACAGCATTTCTGTAGCTCCCATAACCTTAGTGTAAGCACCTTTGAATTTTTGGCCTAGTGTGGTGCTGACATCCTTATCTAATATAAAACACTGAGACATGAAGAAGATGAGTGACTTTCCCAGGAAATCCCATAAATTCTGGGGCAGTACAGGGATCTCAAAATGTATATTACAGCCCAACTTGCTGAATGTGGAGAAATGAAAATGAGTCAAAGACAGTGAATTCCAGCTTTGCTGAATATTCACACTCCTCTGCTTTACCCAAAAGCACAACAAGCACACACAAACCTGATACAGTCCAGGTGTATGTACTACAAGCTTTTACTACTCTGCCTCTAAGAGGTGCTTCCTAACAGAAATTTAATCTCAAATGTTTTCACGCATCACTTCTCCAGCATGGCTGTAATTTATCACCTGTTTTCTTTCTTTTGTGCACAGTATGTGCAGCAAGCACCAAGCTCCGTTGTACTCCCGAATGTTCTGGTTTCACCTGAAATCAGCCTTTCTGAGCTCGGCTTAACCGTGTCCTCGTGACTCTGCATGAACTTCAAAGAGCACTTCGAAGACCACACAGCTCTTCCTGCAAACGAGCCAGCAGGACAAGAACAACCCCTACTAATAATGTCGTAGAGGCAAGACCACACAGAAGATTCCTGCAGTGCCCTTTGGGCTTAAAGATGTAGGGGGTCTGAACTCCCCGCCGCTGAGGCCGATCCGCGGCAGCTCCAAGAATCCCCCGTGCACGGCATGCGGTGAGCTCCGTGCCCACATGGATGGGTGGAGAGCTCCAGATGATCTCTGGCGATCAGATACCCGCGCTGGGTCTGCCCCAGCTTGCAGCACGCCCTCCTCAAAGCCGAACGGAGCCCAGACAGAGTTCACACCCCAGCACCTGACAGCTTGCCAGCTAAGGCAGTCTCGTAGCCACTGGGAAAGCTTTGGGACCGGGTGCTGCTTCACAGTAAGCTGGGGGGGTTCTACCCAAGACAATCCCCATGGCAAGAAACAGCATCACCCCTTGGATGAGTGAAAAGAATAGGACACGTAAACCATCATGATATCCATCTTTGGAAGACGCTGAAGATGCCCACAAGTGAGGGATGGAGGGAAAACATCTGGTTTAAAAGCCCTACAGTTGTCAGGTCACCGAGAAGTGCAGTGACTCAATATTTAGGGAGTTGTGAACAGCTGAACTATGAAGCTTCACCAACAAGAACTTGTGGAATCATGGAAAAAACTGATGGGAAGGGAGAGGATCCAGACAGGGGTCTTGTGACAGTGGTACATGCATGACAAGTTTTTGCACATTGTCCCTGGCAGGTCCTGCCTCTGGGCCTCCAGGTAAACAAACACAACTTGCTGTGGCAGCAGAGGGTCCGGGCTTGGTGCTTGAAGGCAGCAGACTGTGAAGTGCTGTGGAGATTGAGCTGAATAAAGGAAAAGTGTGATCCACCACGTTTCTCTTTGCAAACTGCCAACAGGTGACTTGCAGTTGTCTTAAAATGAGCAGTCACTACTTACATTTCTGTGATTGATAATAGCTCAAAGCAGTTATTGTCTGAAAGTTCACCACAGCCACCATGTCTGGACTGTGGTCAGTGAAATTCAGCCAGGAGCTGGGATGGTTAGTTTTGGCCCAACACACAAGCTATAGGCATAGCTTTCCCCAGTATGGTCTGATTTTTGTCAAGCAAGCTTATGGTTTGAGCTAATCGTCATTTCCTCATTGCCCTGCGTTCAGAGAAAATTTTTCTTTGTTTGACACTGGAATTTTACCCAGAGGTGAAGGAGAAGGGTGAGAGGGGAGAGAGAGGGTTAACATTATTGAGAGGAAAGACTGCAAGTGGTGGGACAGCTCTGCTGGGAAGGTCAGGAAGAAGTACTGGTTGCTTCACTTCAGGAATCAGGGGTGCATCCTCAGACACAAAGATGCCTTGTAGAAAATGCAGTTCTGGATTAATTGTATGGTTTTTTTTCCCCAGTATCTCCCATGACACGACACAATCTTTTCTTGCTGTCTACCTATTTCCCCTTCACTTTTCCCAGAGCACAGAAGATACCAATATTTTTACTATTTGTCCTCATTTGGTATACACTTGTTACACAAAACACTGTATTTGGTGATGCTGAAATTGCATTTTTTTCCAATTCTTTCCAAGGCTGTTCTTCTAGGACTTTGCATAACCCTGGAATGAAACATAAAAAGGTTACTGGCCTAACTGCAGCCTTCCAGTACCTGAAAGGGAGTTTACAAAAAGATAGAGAGAAACTTTTTACAAGGGCCTGGAGTGACAGGACAGGGGGAATGGCTTCACACTGAAACAGGGCAGAAGAAAGAAGAAATGAAGAAATTCTTCCCTGTGAGGGTGGTGAGGCCCTGGCACAGGGTGCCCAGAGAAGCTGTGGCTGCCTCATCCCTGGAAGTGTTCAAGGCCAAGTTGGACAGGACTTAGAGCAACCTGAGATAGTGGAAGGTGTCCCTGTCCATGGCAAGGGGATTGGAACTGGATGATCTTTAAGGTCCCTTCCAATCCAAACCATCCTGTGATTCTATGATTCACCTGCTCAAATATTTCCTGGTAAGGAGCCCAAAATAAATCACAACTCTTGCTAAAGCAAATTTCTCTGAAAATGTGTTTTTTCACGTTGCAGTATTTATGGAGAATGCTGACATGAACATTCATCTCTAGATTAGAGCCAGCTATCCTCAGAAGTACACAGAGTCATACACATTTATTCCTATTATAGGGAACAAGCCTTCAGTTTTCCAAGAGGATAGAGCTTTGAAAAGAAAATAGGAACCCCCCTGAATCTTCTGTGGTGCACAAGCACGAGCTGCAGTTTGCATGTGAGTCCTTTGCCACTGAATTTCCTCCTTTGCACAGAAGCAAAACAGGGCAGCCTCTGAGCCAGATCCCTGCCAAGACTGATTAAAAACTCACTCTCTGCACCTGCCTATTTATTTCGCCACTCTGCACCTGCAGACTGGTTTCAAGAGCCTCATTATTGCTCACTTGTCTCTGGCCTCATTCTGACAAACTTCAGGGACAAAATGCCACTTTTCCCTTCTAATGACCATCACAAAAGCCCCAGTTCTGAGCAGCCTCTAATAATTTCTCCATTTTTTTTTCCTGCTCACCAAATATGTAATAATAAAGAGTCAGTACGCTGAAAGTTGAGTGAATGCAATTTCTAGAAATGGAAGTCTGCTTTTAAAAAATTAAATCAAAGCAGGTAAAAGATACAAAAGGAGAAAAAAAAACGAAACCCCCAATGAGAGCATAACTGAAGACAATGAGTGACCTTTTCAGGTTCTCAGAGCTTCTATCTAGAAATTTATGAATTCTGCACCTGGAGAGGCCTGCACAGCCCTTGTATTGTGTCTCAGTCCCTAATTTCTGTTCTGTATAAAAGGTAGAGGGACCCAGCACTGACTTGTCTCATTGCTGCTGGTGCTGCCTCTGGCCAGACTGGAGCCTTTGCTCAAGCCAGTCTGGGGACAAACTGCTGGGACTCCAGGCTTTCTCTGAACCCCCTTCTTTCCAGCCCTCCTTGTAGGTTCTCCCTGACTGCTTGTCTGTTTTCCCACAAGATGTACTTGGAGCTTGACGTCTTTTTGCTAGCCAGAAAAAGAGCAAAGTCCCTTTTCTCCTTGGACCTATGGTGTCCTGGGCAGAGGACAGCCCATGGAAGCACAACTCTTCCAGGCTGTTCTACTCCCAAGGCAATACATGGGAACGCCTCTTGTAGGAGGTGCCATAAATCTGTTTTATGGTACGATTGACAAGCAATGAGTGACCACGGCAAAAAACACCCTGCCTAGACCTCGTGAGCCTGAAGTGCTTCTTCACCTGGAAATTGAATGTTTTGTTTCCTACAGTATCAGTTATGCTTGTAAAAATCCGCTTCTTACAATACCTCCTGTATCCGTACGTGTGTTAGCATGTGAAGCTCCAACCTTCCCTTTAAGATACCATCCTGCTGCTTCCCAAGGGACCTTCTCACAGTGTTGCTGCAGCGTGGGAATGCGGGGTTGACAAACAAACAGGTATTTTAAAGAGATTCCAGTACGAAATTTTAATGGGGAAATCAAATACTGATAGTTTTGTTTTGTCAAGACAGGTTTGTCTTTAATCCGGAAGACATTCAGAGAGGATATTGTACCATGTGCACTTCCAAAGGTGCAGCAAGGACAGAATATTACCAAATTCTCACTGGTTATCCAGCCTATGGGTAGCAAACCATCTCCAGGAGAGAGGGCCAGCTGTGCCATACAAATAGAGGATTTATTTAGACCTGTTGGTCCAGGCAGATGTGAAGGGTTCTGATCCAGCTAGCAAAAGCTCCAGTCTCATTAGTGCAAGCTCCTGTGTTATAAACCAGGACCAAAATGGGAGAGGAAAACTCAGATCTTGGATCTGTACCATCAAAGAGAGAACAGAGTTTACCCAGTGAGTCACAAGTCACAAACCAAGTGTGTATTAATCTTCCCCCTGACACATTTCTTCCATCCATCAGATCTAGCATTGTGCTGCTCTAACAGTGAGGATACATCATGTCATTCATGACACATGATGATTCCCAGATGTTCAGAGAGCTCTGCTACCCAGTGGAACAAATGGGTGTTTACAGTAAAATAAGCACCAAACTTAGCAAAACTGAAGATGAAATTACAAGTTAATTAGTGCAAGAGGGCCTAAGCCCCATGATATACGGCACTCATATTTCTTCAGTAGATCCAGAAGAACAAATTGAGAAAAGAGTCCAACAATTGAATAGCAGAAAATCAAAACCAAAAAACCCACCCAGAAAGTCACCCTGAGAGAAGCCAGAATAAATAACACCACTGCCGAGCTCTGATGTAGCTCTTCTGGTGGAGTTCCTGGTGATGAATAAAAGGAGCTCTGAGTCAGGTGCTTGTAAATACAGTCATATGTAACACCAAATCAATGAGAAAGAGAGTTGGGAGAAGAAAAAGGGTTTAAAAACATCTCAGAGAGCCTGTGAACCTCTCAGCTCTCTGTAAGAGCTCCTGATTCAGACAAGAACATCACAAGTGTCTTTGAAGGTTATTTGCTCTTAAATTTCTCTAGTGGCATATTGAGGAGCAGCTGGAGAAGGTGGACACCTACCTGAGGCTGTGGGAGGAGTTATGAACTTGGGCCTTGCTGACTCAAACAAGCTGAGGCAAAACACAGCTTTCCACTGGACTGCCTCGGTGCTGATGTTTCCACTCTAACATAAGGAGTGAAGAATGGCAAACTCTCAAACCAGACACGGCTAAACTCCAGTGAGGTCAAAAATAACTCCCTGTTAAAGGCTGTCCTCCTAAAAAGTTTAATGTTCCCAAAAGTCATTACAGCTCTCCAGGTCTTCTGCTAAATCTTCCTTCCTCTCCCAGACACTTCAGTCAGTACTGAAAGGAGCCATGCAAAAAGAATCCAAGCCACCCATTCTCTGGCACTTCACGTCAAACCCCGGAGACAGGAGCAGCCCATGGCACTGCCAGCACTGGGGATCCTGGTGACCCCAGAACAGCTCTCTGGAGACAGAGTTCATGCAGTGACAGAGGGCCAGACGCCAGCACTGTGCCTGGATACCTTCCTTATTCTGGGCTAGAGAACAAATTCATTTTCCATAAAGCACTAAATAGGCCAATTTTTAATCTGGCTTGCAGCGCTGAAAACAACCTGCAAAAAACAGGTGGCAGCCTCCTTTCATGCAAGCCAAAAGACAGATAAAAATAGACTTGAATTGCCATTGAAAATATGGTAAAACAATCCCTTTCCATCTGCTAAAGCAAACCCTGGAAGTAAGTGAATTACCAGGTCCCCACGAGCAGACACTGTGAGCGAGGCATTGCTGCTCATTAATGAAGATGAACGTGACAGTAATTGATTGCCTCTATCTCTTGAAGGCATCAATCAGAGCCCAAAGCTGTGTGCACCTTGTCTATCCCTCACAAATCCTGCTGGAACTCTGCCTGTTCCTTCCTAAATGTTAAGAGCAGCATTCCCTCGCAAGCGAAGGCCTTTCCTCTCCTGCCATCTCCGTATTCCCCATCCAGCCCGGTGTTAAATCCCGGTGCCATCTCCTAACTTTGAAGTCGGCCACAAGCGATGAATTCAAGATGCAAAACCCAGGGCATTTGCAGAAAGGGTTTTTACAAAGCCAAGATGTCCTTCCACAGAGATTAGACCCAAAGGCCATAATTAACACATCCCTGCTGCTGTTATGACAGCATAGCCCTGATCACCCACACTGACATTCAGCTTGCCAGAGGGATCCCAAAGGAAGGATCCTCAGCACCGTCTAATTATCCCAAACTTCAGCCTGTTGCTCAAGAGGGTTTCTTCTGTGGATAGCCTGCTTAAAATACCCCGTGTACCCAGGCATGGAAACACAGACTTCCCCTCAGTCCAAACACAACCAGTTTAATCAAGTCAGACTGTGACCTGTCCCAAGCAGAAGGGAGATAGAATAGTTTTTGTTTAAACAAGCGTTGGGGGGGGAAAGCAGCCAAATCCTTGTCTCATTTATGGTAATGTAAATCTAGAATAACGGGATAAATATAACCAAAGTTAAAGCTTTTATAAACAGGTATAAATCAGATCAGCTTAAACACATGCAAGTTTTTAAGACTCTCTGGCATCTTTAAACCTCAGTTTCTGGTTAGATGTTCAATCGGGCTGAGTCCAGCCTTTCAGCTGCCTGTTATTTATGGGACTGTTCACAAAGCTGAGTGGTCACCCCACAGGACACATTTAACCTCCATTTGCACGACACTTAGCAGATGTGTAAACTAAAAGGCTGGCAAAAATTTGAGTGTGCACAACTGGGGGACAGTACTGTCCCTCAAAAAAATAAAGTATCAAATACAGCTGTTAAAAAGGCAAAATTAAAAATCAAGATGTCCACCCCAGGAAATCATGAATTTTCATTTCAGATTGAGATCAAACATTCAGTGTTTTTTCCCCATAGAACCAAAAGTTCAGAACATTTTTTTTTTAGTTTGAACTGTTGAAACATTTTGACTGAAAATAAACATTTTGACATTTCCAAGTCAGAATGTATACATGTGGTTTGTCAACAAAATTAGGTTAGAAATTGCAAAGGAAGAGGTTTTCATGTGAGGTTTATATTGTACTTCCTGCTTTTTGAAGAAACAGTGCAATCATGTCCAGGTCAAAAAGTTAAGAGGTGCTCAAAAATGCTAACAATGAATTGCCCACTCTCCTTTAATCTCAGATCAGTTTTGAACTCAGTTTGGATTATCCTTGATTTTATTCATGATAATTCATCTACTTTTCCAGCTGCAAAGGCAGATACAGAGATCTGGGCTACCGATGACTTTTATGCACAATCCAGGATTAGAAGCGTAGAAATGCACAAAAATATTATTATTATCTTTGTATGTGTTTTCTTGAACCAGACATTTTGTTTTGCACCTTTTAAGGGTGAACGCTGGATCCTATTTCAGATTTCTCTTCTGCATTTAGCCTGCTTGGACACAGCTGAGAGATTTCAACATCAAATCAGTTTGGAGCTGTGTGAATTCCTTCCAGACAGGACTTTTCTTGTACATAAAAAGACTCAGCACTCAGAGAGCACCTGAATGACAACTCTCCTGCCACAGGGACAGGCACAGCAGAGGATCTGAATGGGCAAACTACTGGCCATGCAATTATTTTTAGTATTTATTTTAACTGCAATGCAGAGAATAAGAGTTCAGGCAATAGAATACTTTAAATCTGTGCCCTAAATGTGGAACAGAACTGCATGGCCAGAAAAACTAAGTTTGTCTTGCTTTTATTTTAAACTCCTATATCTTGATTCTGGCAAGAAGTTGAAATGCCCAGAATAATTCTCTTTTCTCAGTATCTCTGGACTGCCTTCAAGCGAGGTAGCTGAAAAGACTGGAATCAAAACAATTTCCATCTACCCCTATATCTTACCAGTCAAAGCTTATGTGAGTTACAGAAACTGTCAGTGCTTGTGCAACAAGTGTTGATCCAAAAAATATATATGCATTTTATGACTTTGGAAAACTTAAATCAGAGGTTTTTTTATAGAGAGATGTTTGTGTGTACATATATAAACGCAGTAAGAAACCAAGACTATTTTTCTCTTCCATACTCCTACCTCTAATTACTACGAGTTCTATGGTAATATATCACATTTATATAATTAATTAGTCCTTTTGAAATGGTGTCTTATCTTGAAGATACTCAAGCACCGACAAGAAAAGAAAAAAAAACTTGATACCAGCTCTAAATTATTAGAGAAAATACCTGAAAAATATTGCAAAAAATACTGAAGATACACTATTTTGTTGTGGCACCCTCTGTATCCAAACTGGAAGGTTCTGAGTCTCAGGCAGCAGCTGCTACTGAGCATCACAGCCTAACATCCAGCCAAGCAACAATGAAAACATGCAAAATCAGGAAGCAAGTTTGAAAATGTAGGCAGCTGTTTTTCTTGTTAGGCATAAATTTCATGCCATTGGATTCTCAATTAATTTTCTGTCAAGAGAACAATTGAGATCCAAATATTTGATGTAACATTCAAGTATTTTGCAACACAAGCAGTCCAGACTTCTCTAATTTTTGCCTTTTACAAAACCCTCATAATATTTTACTCCTGTCAAGGGCTTAAATTTTTTGATGGAAAGAGATGATGCAGGAGGACAAATGGCTGAGATGCAGTGCTTAATCTATCTCTCTTACATCAAGGATTCTTTTCCAAAATAACAATGAATCAACTCCATGGATACAACAATAAGCTTCCTCTTGCACCAGCATTGGCACTTTCAGACAATGAGAGATTAAAATCCTTTATAGCCAAGCACTAGACCAACATCTATGGGAATTTAAATAGTTGCACAAAACCAAAAAGAAGGATAAATCATTTTAGAGGAGAGGATAGTACATCTCATATCCTTGAAGCCTTTGGTACAGAAATAGCCACAGGAAGTGGAAATGAATGCAACAGATGAATATAATGTACACAACACCTTTTAATCTGGCCCAGTGAATCCAAAGGGGTGTAACTTAAAAAGTTTAGTTCAGGGAGTACACATGTTGGATATATAATTGAAAAGTCTTCAAGTAAAGCAGAGGATTGCACTAATCCCAACAGCCTCTGAATTTCAACTTGCTTAAACTCACTTATATGCACGTCTGAGTTTGGTCCTGGGAATGGGACCTGCTACATAGTGGTTTATTTTCTCGGGGAAACAAAATGAATGAGTGGTGTTAGAATCACCTGAGAGGATTAGGTGCAGGTCGCTAACAATATTAAACACATGGATGAGTGGAACAGCCTAACAGACTCCAGAAAAGGAGAAAACTGCTGTGGAAACATGCATTGCCTTTCAATTGTCACCAGGAACACCAATCCCAAAAAGCTGTAGCTCCCCATCATCAGTGAACAGGAGTGTTGTTTGCAAGAGAGCAGCAGCCACCAAGCAGGAGACAAGAGTCTTCAGGAGCTTGGGCTTGTCCAGGAATGGGACTGTTGATGTATTTCCTGCAGCATCGCACACTCCAGAGCCAGGAATACAACAAAGATCTGAGCTGTGGGTTCCTAGACAAAGTTCAAATTATCCTGCCATGTGAGACCTGCTCTGTTTCCCCCAGAGTTTGTCACTGCCTCCTCACGTCATCCACACGTTGGAGAGGAAGGAAAGAAAGCGCCTGCCTGAAAGGGGAGAGGTGGGGTAGAGCGAGAAGATCCAGGAGCTGGATATTTATGATCCAGCTGTTCAGTCTCCAGGAGAAGCTTGCAGTAGCAGCCAGGGCCCTGAGTCTGAAAACCGGACAAGTGTAATCTTTCTAAGATTATTCTAGCATCCCATATCCTCATCGGAGTTGGAAGTGCCCTGACTTCATTTTCCCACAGATAGTAGAAATAAAGGTTTATGTCACATAAAGCTCGGAGCCTTTTGCTGAGCAGATGGATGGCCAACTTCCTGCTCTCTTAGGTAAGCAATAGAGGAAATTATACTGTAATTCAGAGAGCTTCGAAATGAAATGGCTTTTGGCAATGCTTAGACTTGTGCTAATATCACAGCAGTTATTTCTGTCAGCTTCAGAGTACTGTGCTGTGGCCAATTAATGGAAAAAAAGATGAGAGTCAGTTAATTGCTCTGGGATTTTCTCTCTGAATGTTCAGGCTAGATTAAGGAAAAGGCCTTGCCCTTGCCTGTATAGCCTCTTATTTCCAATTGGTGTTACAGCAGTGCTGGCCTCGCTGCTCCTATTAAAGGTCAGTCAATGTTTCCACTATAAACCTCCTTTACTGCAGATCCCACATAAGTGTGTGAGTTTAATTTACTCTGGACTGAATCACAGCTCTTCTTGACCTGGAAATGGAGGTGTTTTGATCTGTTCTTTAAATCTGTATGCTGATTTCAGTATTAACCTGGGACATCTTCAAAAAAGGTCATCTCTAACACACATTCTTAGTTTAAAAGATTCCAAGCACAGATGATCCCCTTTGGATAACTGATTCCTTCATAACACCAGCCAGTGGTTTCTTGATTTAGTCCCAAAGCAATATTGGCAGCTCACTGCATGTTATCTGAGAAACTATGGTTATCAAGCTTTATTATTCAATAGAGGGTGGGTCACTTCTGAAAAATGAAAATCTGAAAGGAAGGTATTACTACTTGGAACAATTTCAGTTTCCAAACAAAAAGTTGTATTTCAAAATGGGCTGTGCACACAACCAGCAATTGGACACAGCACAATCCCCAGGACAGATTATGAAAATGACTTTTGCCATTGGGCAGGAAACAAAAAAGCACTGGAATCAAAATCCTGTATTCTCCAGACTTCTCTAGAAATTAAGAACTCCATGGGATATCTCTAGGGCAACTGATCGTCCCTTTGTAAAATGAATAATCACCAAGGAATTATTTGTAAAGTCCCCTCATTATACACCCACACACATCTTCTTTCCCGCTGAAGCAACAGCTCCCGCTGTCTATCTTCTGCCTCCCTCTATTGGGAAGAGGCCTCCTGCACAGGTAGGAGAGGCCAAGTGCCAGCTCTGGTGGGTTATTCCCTGTTCTGCCTTAGCTGGGGCCACACAGGACCTGTGCAGCCCCCTCTCCTCCCCAGGGCTGAAGCTGTAGTATTGTTCCCTTTTCCCCTCGTGGGCAGAAGAGCCAAGGGAGCCTTTTCTCCCCCTAGGAAGGAGTTGCAATCAAAGAGGAGGAGGCTTACTGGAAAATTCATGTTTGGGATCACGTACCTTTCATCGAGGTGTGTGAAAAAGGACGGACCGTGGGGATACCCAAGAATTTGGAAATAGTTTTGTATTCCATGTTACAGTATAAACAACTGTCACGATTTTCAACAAGAAAAATCAAAGCACCTCCCCATCAGTCATGTTTTTATTCTCAGGGAATTATTTGGTGGAAATTCTACAGTTTGTGAGGTTTCATTCTGGACAAAGCAAAAGCAAAATTCTTTTTCCACGGTTATTTGCATTCTTTGCCCATCCCTATTTTCAGCTTTAAGTCTCTCCACACGCACATAGGTTTGCTCATCCACACCCGCACACCTGGTTCTCCGTTAGGACTGCCTTGGCATGGCCCCAAGAGCAGTGGATTTTGAAGCCAACACCCATTTCTCATGCAGAGGACAATCCCACACCTATGGCTATGCTTTCAAACTATTGAAATGCACACGAGGCATCTGCAGAACGCAGCTGCAGAGGTGTAAATTTAGACTGTTACAACAATCTTGATGGAAATCTGATTGAATTCTTACTGCATCAGGAGCAGGGTTTGGTTCAGCTCAGGCCATTTGGAGGAGGTCAAGCTAAAGGCAGAACTCCCTGTGTGGATTTTAGAGCCAGAATGGCTGTGCAGGGAGTTCTGCCATCAGGCTGCACAGTTTACCAAGTCAGGTGAGAATGGCCTGTGTATCTCTGTAGCAGTTACAAGTAAATTGCATTTTCATGCTCTTCTTCTCAGACTTAAGGATTAGAAACCTGATACTTCAAAACAAAGCCGAATGAGCTGATGCTTCACAGGCTTCCATGAGCTGGCACCAGAGCTGCAGTTCAAGGCATCTTAAACTTTAACATGGAAAAAATTCTTTGCTCTAAGGATGGTGAGAAGAGCCAAGAGGTTGCCCAGAGAAGCTGTGGATGCCCCGTCCCTGGAGTGTTTAAGGCCAGGCTGGATGGGGCTCTGAGCACCCTGGGCTAGAAGAAGGTGTCCTTGTCCAGAGCAGAGGGTTGGAACGAGAGATGATCGTTAAGGTCCCTGCCAGCCCAAGCCTCTCTATGATTCTGTGTTATTCTGTGAACACGGACACAATTACATGGACCTGCCTGGATTGCAGGCAGCATTAACGTGGTGAGACCACGTACCAATAAGGCTGGAACATGTTCACATGATGGGCTGAGCTCATTCGCCTCTGCCAGCATCAATTCATGTAGCCATGCCTTCCTATGAATCAGTATTTTGCAGGTTTGACACCAAAGGCAGCTTTTACAGTCCAGCCAGCCACCATGGAATACCCTGGGGAGGACACGAGTGCGTCTGAAGAAACAGGACTTTGAGCAGTGCAGCTTTGTGTGTCTCCACGTCCATCACTGCTCTGCTGGGACAGAAGGGAGGCAGCTCATGGACAGTGGGAAGGATGAGTAAAGGAAACCATGCTGGAAGAGATTCACTAGAGAAAATCTCTCAACCCAAAAGGCCCGCTCAGGGTATCCCTGAGGAGAATGAGGTCCTTTGGCTGGCACAATAAACCATGATCTCTATTCAGAGGGAAGAAGAATTCATACTTTTAGGCTTGTTAGTAGAGTGGGCTCAGTCCAAAACAGCAGGACTGCTCAGTAGTAAGTTGGATCGGCAACTATTTACTTTTAAGTGATGTTTGGCTCCCAGTTCCCAGACTGAAGTCAAGACTTTCTACCCTTTCCACTTCAACTGACCCTCTAGCTACTTACCTCACCTAAAAGCACATGACTCTCACAGGTCGTTTTAAGGTGTGGGAGTATTTCATCCTGCATTTGTCAAGGGCTTCTCTAGCCTGTATTTCTGCATCTCTGCATTTACAGTATGGAAAGCCCTCTCCCTCTGAGCCCATGTTGTACACACGATGAGAAAACCTCCTATAACGTCCTAACAAAACATGCTTGAACAGAGCCAGCAAGATTTCACTATAAGCTATTTCTGTAGGTTAATTCTATTGCATAACTTAAATGATTGACAATCAACCATAGAAGAACGAAAGATGTGTTGAACAAGAGAGGGGATCTTCTTAAGTCACATGACACTATTATTTGCTGTTTCCAGCTCAAATTTTCAGTGTCAGAGCACCACAGAAACACAGGAGAAGACAGAGGTGGTCCCCTACTGTCTCAGCTGAGCAGAGTCTTTGTGTCCAGCTGCTGAGTGACTGATGCCACTGCCCTTTCACCTTCCTGTCCATTTGCTAAGGGCCTGACGTGTTCAAGCTCCACTTAATTTTAACTTTTCAAATTGTAATATTACGGCTGCGCTTTTATTCACTCAAATTGCCTTGATTTTCTTTTCTTTTTCCTCTTTCTTTCCCAGATGGAAACTATCTAGAAAGAAACCCTTCGGTAATAGAGAAACCAGCAACTTGAGGGACGAGTTCGGGACTGCTTGGGAAGAAGAGACCCAGGGAGCACACGTTATTTATCTTGCATTACTCCACTTTCTTCCAAACGTGTTTTTATATAACATGACAGGTTATCACTTCTTGCCTTTGGCTACAGATGGGTAGGACTGCAAACAATCAAATGCAAATCAAGAACAGTCTACAGCAGACGCACCATTGTATTGTCATGGCATCACTCCTACTCACTCCATTAGTCAAAGCACTCCCTCGGTTTGGTTATTTGGATGGAGTAGCTGGGTGGAGACGGAGTGTGTGGGTGGATGGCCCTTCTCCAGCAGAGCAAACACTCTCCTCGGGGGACGTCTCTTACGACAAGGAATTCCTCGTGACATCATGGGCTGCTTGACGCGGGAGTGATGTGCTCGAGCTGGAATGGCTCCCACTGAGTTTTATAATACAGCCAAAATAGGATGAGCAAATCCTACAAGGATAATCAATTCAGGGGCGTGGCTGTACTTATACCAGGATTTTTCCTTCCTTCCTTTCCCAACAGTAAGATGCGTTTCAGAAATGCAGCTTCTAACCCCAAGAAAGCTGGATGCACACACTGACTGTGATTAACAGAGCTTTCCTTTTGTTGGGTTTATGCACAAAATACCAAGTCAAAATTTTCCCTTTCAGGATCAAATAAAAGAAAACTCCTTCACACAACCTCAAAAAATCCAGTAGTTTTCAAGAAAAGATCAAGTAGTTTTAAAACTTTCAGTCAGCTGTGCTTTAGATTTAGATCTATCTTTAGTATTTAGAAAAGGGCTGAGGTTTTCTTAACAGAAAAAAAAAAGAACAGGAAATTTGGGCTAGACGAACTAAGGAATTGTTTGTCCTGTCTAACTCACCAAAACTCCAAGAGACATTTCCTCAAGTGTTTCACATCTCAAAAATGTTCACACAGTGTACAGACCGGGCTGGCACCATCGACAGGGGACATCTCATCAAAACGCAACACATTCTATAAATCACACTGCGGGCAGCGCCATGGGGATAAGAACGATCCTTTATGTGCTGCTTTTGGTTAACAGAGCACAGCAATCCCTGGCCAGGACCACAAAACCAGGGATATACGATCTTCTCTAACTCCTGGGTACAGCTTTTGGGCAGGAGCTTTCAACTCCAATTTTCTGTGCTTTACTTGGCTTAGAACAACTGACAAGGGCAATTCCTACACACTTTTGTTGTTCCAGTTAAAATAATTGGGAAAGGACAGGTGAGTATGGCTATGCACATCTAAATGGGTAAAAAATATATCCCAGCATGGTATTATGAGAACAAGGTGATGAGAACCAATAAGCTGCAGTTCACAGGACCTGATATTAAAAAGCCAATCAGCTTGCCTCAAAAAATTAAATTTTTGTCTTCCAGAAAAGATGTAATTAAGGAAGAACGCACAGCTTTAGTGAGATGTCATAACCCGGTATCAGCAAAATAAAATTCCCAAATAAACCTGAGCTATTATTCCAAGGGAAATATTGTACAGTAATTATAATTTAGTGAGAAACTAAGTTGAAACTGTAGTTGAGAAAATTAGGGGAACATGTACTGTGTCCACATCTCTGCCTTGGATCTGCTCACAAGGAATTTTGTGAGATGGAAGAAGGAAAGATTTGGCTACTGGTAAAAAGAATTCCTCCTCCTGCACTACGAAACAGCCTGTAAGCCCAAACATAAACTCATAGTAAGAGAGTTTCCAGTAATAGGCAAAATTACAACACACAGTTATCTGTGTTACCCAGCAGCTGAAAATCTCACTTGTAATGAACCCACAGGCTCCCCAGGAGGTGAATCTCTGCCGTGGTTCCTGCAATAGTTCAGGATCTCTCCCTAAGCATGAGCATGGCAGGTTTGACCCCGGCTGTCCCCCACATCCCAGGACACCGTCCTCCGAGGTTGTATCCTACTTCTCCTGGACACCACGCTACACAAACACACCCTCCCAGGCCCCAGCACACCTTTCCCATTGTTTGAAATGTTTTTCACTGCGGAGCACATGTGCATTCTTCCAAACACGTGTAAGAGCTCCAGGGGCCCGGGGGAGCTGCAGCCCCCATGGCGTGCAGCAGGAACACAGCCAGCCCGCCTGGAAAGAGACTCGCCCTGAGCAATGCTTATTCTTAGATTAGCTGCACACAACAGGGAGATCTTCCTATCTGAAAAGTGCATATTTGGAGAGGTACACCTCCTGCCAAGGCTTTCCCAAGTGGCTCCCAGGTGCACCGAGGTTAGCAGGGGTATTAGAGAGAAGGTGAAAACAAACTCTGGCATGGGAGAGAGAGAACACGCTGAATTCTCCTCCTAATCCCTGATATTTAAGGGATCGCTTTAAACCCTGAAGCACAAGATTTGTGATTCACAACAGCATATGTTCTTTATTTGGGTTATTCCTATTATTTCTATCAGCGTTCGGTATTGTCTTTTCTGCAACAGGAGCTCGACAGCCGATGAAAGCAGCACAGGTGACTGGCAATTTTCCGTGATCCTCTGCCCTCACGGTCCCACTCCTCACTCCACTTTAATCAGGTGTTTTTAGCCTGCTATATCATGCTTTACTCTCCGAGGCATGCTGCACCTAAGGCTCACCTACACACTGTGTCACTGGGATCTTAAATCACCATTCTGGCTCCAGGGTAGCTCTAGGAGTATCAGCATGTACTGACTATCCCTCATTAAAATTCAGCAGCGCTGGAGCAGATGAATTGTGCAACCCCATTGTTCCTGCTGTGTGGTTGCAGGCATTCATATAATCTTATTATGACTTTTGGGTGGTTCGCGTGCATATTTACACTTTAATTTTCTGTGCTGTAGGTTCAAAGAGGAGCGTGTGAAATAGTAATATATGCCTCTTGGAACTGGGAAAAGATTAAGAGTCTCCTAAAGAAAATACAAAGTGATCTGACATCACCACAGTGCAGAATTTACACTGGAGCAAGGAAAAAATTCTGTAAACTGTTCCGGGAAAATTTGTATTTTTGTTTTGGAAAAAATCACTGTCTTTGAAAATCTTCATGTTAAGTAAAGGTTCTAATACTGTAAGCTTCAGTAATGCCCTGGAGCCCTTTCCACAGTGCAGATACTCACCGTGTTTGCCACCAGATAAATCCAAAATGGAATTGCAGTGCCCTCCTCGGGGATCTTCCCTGCATTTCATTAGGGACCTACACTCTCTACATCGCTCCTCAAATATCAGCAATTGGCAAAATGAACAAAATTAGGTGGGAATACTTAGGCCTATTTTCCCATAAAGAATTTTGCCTTAAGGGACCCATCAGAAAGAGGTGAAGAGAAAACACTTCCCCGTTTGTTGTGAAATCCTTCTCCAAATGGATTTACATCGACAACCCAGGGATACCTCAAAATATTTGAAACTTTGCATAATGCTTACAAAACAATACAGATGAGCAAGCCTTGGAAGATTACAAGGAAGTGTGGCTGCTGATGATTCCCAGAAAAATGCTTTCATCGCACAAATACAGTTGAGGGAGAGACAAAGGAAAAGGAAAGACTCAAGGAACCTTGACCTGACAGGGAAAGAAACCCCTCTATACATAACTGTGCTGAGTTAACACACTGGCAACATCAGGCCTAGCAGCTGGCAAAGACATTAACAACCCCAGTAAGGAAGAGAGCTAGGATTTGGATCCTCAGCATTATTCGTCACCTTCCCCCTTCAGAAAGTGTGGCCATGGCATCCTGAAAGTTTCGCAACATGGACTCATCCGTGCCTTCCTCCAGTTTCCCCTGATGAACCCCAGATGAAATGTGTGCACCTCAGTGTTAGCTCAGGAGGAAGATGCTCTGAGCTCTTTGCACTCTTCTTTTCATAGCACACCTACACTATTTGCATGTGCTTTTATTTACACAACTGTATTTACATTTCTATTTGATGTGTACAATGCACATCAGGATTTAATGGCACAGACAGGACAAGAGTCCAAAAATTCCAACCTATTTCTCAACTACAAGACTTTACTCACCCCAGCCCTTGGCTTCTCTACAAGGACCACCAACAGAGGCAACAGCTGAAGACAACTGCTGTAGTTTTCTTTGGAATATGAACATGAGGAATTCAGCCGACACTGGAGGGATTCTGGACCGTGGGTCATACACCTGCCAGGAAGAACCAGCTATTTAGAAGGCTGTCTCTGGGGTTTTTCCCTTCATTCCCTCACCCGTAAAAGAAAAGCAGCCCATCACATAAGGTGGTGCACACCCCACACGGCTTCTCTCCTCTCCCCCCTTCCACCTTCTCCCTTTTGGTAAGGTGGGAGAAGTCAAGAGCAGCAGGAGCGGCCGTGAAGTTTCTCCTTTTCGTGGTTTAATGCTGCAGCGTGTGATCTCTGCTCTCTTTAGTCACAAGCTGGCAGGTACAGCTCCAGTGAGGCTGCTGCAGTGGAAGTTCAACAGGCAGTCTAAAAGGGGGGGCGGGCACCAATGACTTAAACAGAAAACCTTGTGTTTACTGGTCCAGGATCAAGCAAACCCTGCTGGCCCAAACCTTTCCTATACATGTATTAACATACTTCATCACATAAAGCCTTTAACCATAGTGAGTGAAACATTACCAATGGGAAATCCATAAAAGTCGGAATCCACAGAGTGGAATGTTTTGATTTATTTTAACCTACCCTCTCCCAGGAGACAATCAAAGAGTAAACAATATTTTAGCTTTCCTCAAATTAATTATTTGTAAGCTTTTCCCCATCAGACTTCCCTCTTGGTGCAGAATAACATACCTCCCCTCAGGAAAAAAAAAATCTTTAAATTCCACAGGAAACATCTTAGCACCTTTTATGTGGCCCAAAATAAATAGTCCATAAACCAGTAAAATCTTTATTAAGAATAATGGGCAAGGAAATGGCTAGAAAAATAATTTCTGCAAATCCAACAGCAGAACAAAACAGGAAAATGTCTGGGTTTTGCATCTGTATTTTACCAACACCCACTTTCTAGTTCACTGCTTTCTCACCATATGAATATTGGGCTTTACTTCATCACACTAATTAAACCTTTCAGGTGTTAGAGGGTACTTTCAGAAATGAAAATCTGGAGGCTTTTTATAGATAGAGAAATATGACAAGGATGCTCTAAGTACAGAAATGCCAAATAAAATCACTACTGAGGGAAAACAGAAACTTGTTCACCAGTTCTCATATTTTCAAAATTTTTGAGGCTTTTCTACATCATTTAAAGCTGTGCAAATCACCAGTGTTCACAGTGCACAAAGAAATTTTCTCCTATCTTTTTATATAAAGTACACACAAAAGCATTAGCTTTATAAGGGAATCCTTTCGTACCAGGACTTCGGAATTTAAAGTTGTGACAGATAAGCAGGCAATTTGAATGTATTTAATATGGGAAGGATTTCAGCACAGCTAAAAATATTGGATGCTTTTTGCTTCAGAATGTGCAATTTCTCAGTACAACTTTCTCATATAAAAGTATATCTTTTCTTTGATATTTCATGCTATTTTTTTATCACATGATTAAAAAGAAAGTATTTTGAAGGACAATTTAAAAAAAACCCAAATCCAATATCAACAGTGATTTTTCTTCTGAAATGTTCAGAGTTCACTAAGATTTTTCCTAAGACAAATGCCGATCGTTTTGTTTCACATTCTATAAAATCCAGATCAGAGTGAGATCCTAGTGCTCCTAGCGGGATGTGCAATGTAGCACACAGGAGATGCAGAACTCCTGACTGGAAGCTGAAGCTCATCTTGCTCAAGTAGGAAACACTTTTTTTTAAACAAATGAGAGTAACTTCTCCAGGGTGTTGTAATTCTATCATCACTTGGAATCTGAAGTCAAGATTGGATGCCTTTCTAAAAGATGCACTCATGGCTCAGTCCCAGATTAATGTCTTTGATAGTTCCTGTACTTGGTAGGAAATAATATAAAAATAGCAAGGTCAAATTCTTTAGCTTGCTTTACACCACAGGTCAAAGTGGACAACCACAATTCCCTGAGGAACCATGAATTCACTGCCATCATCAACAACAGTAATAATTACTGCGTGCCTGGACTATTGGATTTAAACCCTGATGGTAAGCAGTGGAGAAGGGCATCAATTATCAGCAGAGCACAAGCTGTTCGAATCCTAACTCACTTCCCAAGTGAGATTTTAGGAATTCTCCTGGCTCTGATCCTTTACTGTGGTGCAACGCAATCAGCTCCAGTGTTAGTACTGCCGACAGGAGTTTCTCCTTAAACAGATATCAGGGATCTACCATAGATATCAGGGATCTACCACCTGTTTTACACACGACAGGGAAGCCATCTTTTTTCACCTCAGTCTGGCAGGTTAGGTTCAGCTATTCAGAAGTCTTTGGAAGAACAAAGATCATCCTAACAGGTCGCATGGGCAGGGATACTGGAGACAAAGCTGACGCTTCCACAGGCAGATGTTTCTAACAGCGTACAATTCTGGCCAATCCTCCACTGCAAACCAAAGCAGAGGACAGAGGTCTGTGATACAAGGGGTACAAGCAGCGATCAGCTCTGATACTTAATCATACAACACTCCTGAAAGTTGGCTTGTTACCCCTGCTGGAAGAGAGAGCTCCAAACTCAGCACAAACCCAGCTCCCACTGCTGCTCAGGGTGGATGAGTCACCCCAAGAGACGTTAGCTCAGAGTAACTGCATTGACAGGTTGGCTTTAATCACCTCAGGAGCTCCTTCTTTAGTACTAGGATGAGTAAGACTTTGGCTCTGATTTATTGCTATCCTCTAGAGAGGATGAAGACTTTTAAATAGTGCGTAAAGTAGTGGATAGGTGCTGAATCCCCTCTTTTTCCATAGATTGATTTTGTTTTTCCCACATGGAAAAGGTGGGCCATTCAAAAGATGCTTCAGAGACAGTGTTTAAAAATAAATTAGCACACTGCCCACCTCTGCTGTGGAAGGCAGCGTAAATAACTGGGATCATGCTAAAATCACAGAAAAAATCATGTCTGTCATCCAGATTTCTTCAAAAGCTGACTGAGGAGACAGCTGAGGGCTCTGCAATATCATCTCTCTCATGCCAACACCTCTTGCACCGGGCAGAAGGCAAGAGTGTTCCCCGTGGATATCAAAGAAGATGCACATGTGCATCTTGCTTTGCATATTTCCTGTCTTGGGTTTACAGAAAGAATAAAAACCCAGCCAAGCCATTGCCCCATAAAATTTGTTGGCCACAGGAGCTGCTGCACATAGCGGGAGATGCTCCGAGTCAGCTGCGGGTGCAGAAGAGCCTCCCCTGCTTCCAGCTTTTGCATGAACAGGGATGGACACATCGTGGTGACAGCCGGTCCCTGCAGGACAACCTGCACTCCATCTCCGGCAGGCTGCTCTAGGTTTTGCAGGAGTCCTTTAAAATTTGAGGAGTTTTTGTTCAGCACTTTTTTTTTTTTCAATTAAAAGCCTTCCTTTTTCTAATAAACATCAGACGTGAGAATATCTAAGATTGACAGTCCTTCTTTTCCCTAAGAACAAAAATGTGGAAAAAATGTCCTTGGAGTCTAGAATTTTGGAAGTTTTGATTTTTTTCAGTGTCTGTTTTTCTCAAACTGTACACAGGACCAGAAAATAATAAATTGGGTGGCAAGGCAAAGAGGAGAGAGGAAGGGAGTAAAAACGGCCAATAAAGCCTTTCAAACTTCTCCAGTCCTGGTTGCTGGGAATTGTGACAGACAAGGGCTTTTCAAGACAAGTGCACGTTTCCAAGGTGGATCCCACAGCTCCATCCCAACTGTGTCCCCTCCAATCCTTGCCAGCCCTTGGCTTCCCTCCCCAGCCCAGCTGGCCAGTTCTTCCCTGTCCACATTCCTCCTTTTAAGAAAGGACTTTAATTTATTTATTGAGTTAAGCATCCTACTTTAAAATCTAATTTTTCACATTAAGAATTGTTTGCATGAGCACACAAATGGTTTCTCCCTCACATACAAGCCCTAAAACCGGTGGAATTGCCCAGAGTCCTCTGATATTCCTTTTCTAACCGAATAAACTGAGATGTGTCTCCTACGTTCACAACAGCTTTTGAACCTCTTAATCTCAGGACTAAGAGTTTCACAAGGGTAAATCCTCTTGGCTCTGGAAAAACATCTCAGGGCTACACACACTTTTGGCAACACAGAAGTCGCTCTAATAGCCATCTGCAGTTCTGAACCTGCCATCTGTGGGGAGGATAAAGACTTGGGTGTTGTTTAGTCTGGAGGAGAGGAAACTGAGGAATGCATGTGACAAGGAGTCTTCCAATGTGTAGGGACTTCTAAGAAGAGAGGAATGATTAATTGTTCTTCATAGCCAGCGGAAAGAGGAGGAATCAGCATAAGCTCTAGCAAAGACAACTTAGGCCAGATATTAGAAAAACATTTCAGCTGTGGTGGTGAAATACTGGAACAAGCAACTTAGGAGTGTGGAATCTCCTGCACTGAAATTATGCAGACAAAATTTAGATAAATACCACTTTACAGGCAACCCAGAAATGTGGAATTTCCTTTGCAGGAGTTTTAAAGAAAACGTTAAGACAAATGTCTGGTAGGCATGGCTTAGCTACACTTGATCCTCTTTCATCCAGCTCAACAACCTCCAAGGTTCCTTCCAGTGACTCCATGATTTACAGGGCAGTGGTAAATTCTCATACGATGGGTCCACCCACACCTCAACTGCACGAGACATTGAACACACACATACTTTGTGGAGGAGCTCCAAAGAGCTAAACGTTAAAAAATGAAATGGAAAACAAAATTCCTCAAGTCTTGGTGCATATAACAGATCAGCAGCAGAAAGACAGGTATCATCTCTGGAATCTTAGAACTCCCAGTGCAGTCACCTAGTCACTGGGTCACTTCCCATCAGCTGGATGTAAAAGACCATCCCTCATCAAAACGTGCATTAGCCCTGATATCTTCTTCCTCTCATTTTCCCTATGCTTAATGAAAGGAAGCACAGCTACTTGATGGCTGGAGTGCAATTAGCTGCATCCTGCTCAGCGTGGCTGAAGTTGTATATTTGCATTTTAATATTTTTCCTATTACAGACCTCCCTGTGCTCCCATAAAAAACACAGCCTCTAATCCCCTATTAACTGTATTTAGCAAACCTCAAGTGTTTCCTCCATTTGCAATCTGGCTGGGCTTCAGCCCTGAAGCAAATTTCAGGTGGCTGTGGTCTAAACATTAACTCTGGTCTGGAGCGATTTGAATTACAAACCAAACAGACTGTAAATGGAATCCTAAAGTGCAGTCAGAGCTCAGTCTGGGAAGCTGGCTTTGTTCTCCTGAGCCTGCAAACCTCCTCTTGCACTGCTCCTGGGGCAGTCCAAAAATGGGTCGTTACTCACAGAGAGGAAGCGCAGGTGTTACATTAAAGGACTGCAAAGGGAGCCATTTGGTACCAACAATATAGATTTATTACTCATAAATTTTTAAAATTTCCTTGTGTTTTGTGATTAAAAACACATCATACTTTGATTTCCTAACCACCTCCTGTGTTTTGCTTCCAAATTTTTGACAGCCAGTTAATTATGAAGTTTTCAACTTATTTGCCAAAGTCTACCGCACGCGCATTTGCTGCGTCACAGCTAAAAGGATTCAGCCACAAACAGACCCCTTTCTACAGCTGCAGCAGTTATGACATGATGCATTCTTTAATTATTCACATCTTCCAACAATACAGAAGCATCATCTGTTACGCAGGAGGCTTCAGCTTCTATCCTCATAAAAAAACCCTAAAAAACCCAAAGACCAAATTAAGCCTTAGTGCCCTGCTCAGACTGAAGACTTAAAGGAAAAACTACAGGAAGTGGAAAAGGCCTGTGATTTTATCCACACAGCTGGCATTTTGTAGACTGCTTTTAACAGGATGCAAGAAGTGCTCAGGTAGACCTTTAAATGACTAGACCCAAGGAAAGGTTTGAATAACAAACTAGAGTTATAATTATTGGCAACAAATCAGCTCTTGTGCTTTTTTGCAAGAAGGAAGCTGCTGATGTGATAGAGTTGGGCACATTGGATGAGCAATCAGTGGATGTCTGGGACTCGGGAATGCATCTACTAATTATGATAGGTGCTAGTTTTATACTGCAGGCTGAAATCAGTGGGACTTTTCAGGTGCTGGAAATCAGGCACGTGCTTCAATAGCTTCCTGAAGCAGAGGCTGATGGCACAAAAGGACAAGCACGTGCTGATACAAACTGCTGAACAACATTCCCCACTACATCACAGCCAGAGAGCATGAATTTACAAGCAGACCCAAGGTGTCGTTGAAGTATTTGTTCTATAATAGTTTATGTTACACACTAGTCAGTCTATCTTTTCACAGAACAGCAAATATTTTCTTCAGAAAATAGGGAAGGATATAATGGTCCTTTCTGAAAGATCCTTCTCTCTTCCTATCTCAGCTATAGCCATATGCTGGCTGCTTTTGGACAGCCATTCGTTTTTTTAAAGGTATCTTACAGCATGTAAGTAACTCTGCATCTGAAAGTTGCTAACCTTGAAGGATTTTCCATAGCTGCACGAGGAATGCCTTAGAGAGATTGCTCCACAGACACTGCTTGTGGCCAAAGTCAACAGAAAGCAGTTTGATTTCTTTCGAGACAGACACAGGTAAAATAAAGCCTGTGTTATCAAGCAGTCCACACTGTAAGCATGTCTAGTAAATAAATAAATCCTGTTTGAACTACTTTGTTCATTAGCTTCCTCCTGTATAACACAGGTAGTGGCTGGCCTGCTCTTGTGGGCCTGCGACCAGAGCTTTCATCCAAAGCTTTGCTCCTCTGTGCCCTCAGAACAGTCCCACTCAGCTGCTACAACAATAGAAGGCTACTCCAAAATTGCTCTTTGCTAAATTTGACTGGAGACAGTTTTTCTTTCCCTATTTGCAGTAAGACTTGGATTAGCTAAATGTTCAAATTCTTACACAAACTTATGTCCTAATGCAGGAGAGGGACAACATACAGGAATATGGCCGGACATCACACAGGAGGGATGCAAGTATTTATGAATATTCATGTATGTTCCGAGCACTTCTTTCCCTCCATAGTCTTAATACCATTGTTTTGTTCGCTGTGAGCTGGCATTGCTTCTTAGGGTGTTTTATTTGTGGGAATACACAAGAAGCACCTGTTTCCATGCCCAGTGTGAATGAGCTAAGGTCTGTGTCTATAAAAAAACTACTGATTATTTGCCATTCCTTGCTCATTATTCCCTCTATGTCAGATGCCTTAATTTGACCTTGCATGACTGGGAATTCCTGCACCCTATAAAATGGGAACACATGCCATGTGCATTTCCATCCCAAAACACTATCCAGCAGTGAAGTACTGCTTTGCAACATTTCAGAGTCAGCAAACCAAGTCACAGGAGCTGCCCGGCATCTTCAAGACTTTTCCACGTCTTCAGGCAGGTGAAGGCCGGGGTGGAGAACAGCCTCTGCCAACTCAGCAAGGGACGTGCCTGTCAGCTCTCCAGCCTGTCTTGGTGAAGAGCCCACAGAGACAGACCTAACTTACTCCTGGGAAATCAATGGGAAAGCTCAGGGCAGTGAAGCTGAACACACCTGAAAATCCTCTTCCTATTCAACACACAGGGAATAATCAATGCTGGTGGAAAATACAAGTGTGGCTTCTCCTCTGCTTGAGAGAATATTCGACCACAGAGAAATTTGCCTGTTCAATCTCATGAACTACCTCTGGTAAGAACTGCCTGGAGGTTGTGGCCCAGAAAGAGAGTTTAGATTTCCACATACAGCAGGGAGGAGAGAAAAAGCTGACTGTTCTGTGCCCTTGTTTCTGTGCCCCAGTGGTGAAGGTTTGCTGAGGCAGCCAGGCTGAATGCCCTGGCTCTGCTGGGCAGCTGAGACTCAGGGTGTTTGGAAAGGCCACATGGAGGAGGTCAGATCTTCTGGAAAATGCCAGTGTCCAGCAGAGCCGGGCAACATGGCACCACAGAAAACAAAGGTACAAGGACATTTCCACAGCTGTGCCCCCAGCAAGGGCCTGGCACGACACAGCTCTGCACTTCCACAAAGACCTTGGCCTGGTTATGTTTTTTACCTCCTGTAAGAGGCGGAAGCCTTTCTGGCCTCTGCTCCAAGCAAAAACTGTTTCAGAAGAAGGAAACAGAATTCAAAGCAGCGCTGTCCAACACTTGATTAGTATCTGTATTTGTCAATCACACCCCTTTTCACCGTCCTGCCCCCACGGCCCCTGTGGCTGCTGGAACCAGCTCATTCACCACTCCCATCCTGAACCCCACCACCAAGGAGCAGTGGACGCAGTGCAAACACTTCTGTGCAGCCTGCCCGGTGAGTCTGCTTCAGCCTGACCCTGCAGTTGTACAACCAAGGCGTACAGTGATATTCAGAGGCACAACACTGCTTTCTTCCTCCCTCCCTGTGGTTTCTGTGCTACAATTAATCTAATTTCTAGTGACCTGGCAAGAGAACGCTTTCCATGTAATCTGGCAACGACAGGTCGATGTGAAGCATTAGCTTCTACGTGCCAAGAACTGGATTTTCCCAGCATGGTTCCAGGTGCTAACAACAGGATGCAACGCGACCACCAGCACCAAAGACTCAGCAGTGAGAAGGTGTATTTTTAAACCATGGAAATAACAAGTTAAAGTAGGGTTTTGTTCTAGATTATTGCAGCTGGTTTAGGTCTTGGCATTGCAGCTAATCTCTAGACCCTTGCTGATTTTGCTATAATTTAAAATGTTTTATAATTATTTCATAATCCATTATCCAAGTACAATTATTTTTAGCTTTGTCCTGGGTATGGAAGAGGACAAGCTTCAGTCAGAGGCTCCAGCTGCAACAGAAGACCCAGGGTACCAGGCACAGGGCAAGATACAGCCCTTTCCTCCAGCACCATGCAGGGAAACTGCCTCTGTGCCCTCCACTTATAAAACATCATAAACTTATTACCTGAGTACAAACTGAAAAAAAAAATCTCAGCCCAGACTTTTAGTTTAGTTCTTCTGCCTGATGAATTAAGGTATAAATAATATTTGAACGCATTCCCTCAATGTCTAATTCTTTATTCCTGGGACATGCACTTGAGAGGTTGTGTTTTAGAGTCATGTCTGAATATAATAGATTCCAAAATGGATTTCTTTCTACAGCTGTGCAAAGCTTAGGGATTTCAGGTCACAGGAGGCTGTACAAATACTTCCTTCAGGTTCAGTCCTCTGTGCTTTTGAGTCCCCAGTTTCTCTTCACACTTCAGGTTCAACCAAATACTGAAACTAATAACAAGCCCTTGATCACACAGAAATAAAACTGGTAAAGCTGAATTTTGCATTGTTTACCTGCACGAACACTAAAGGAAAGCTCCAGGTTCACCTAAAAATGTCTGGGCAACTTAACAAAGCAGTTTAGTGGTCAGGACCAACATGAGTATTTGGACAAGTTTCACACAGTTTGGATTCTACTGTGATAATTATTACAAAACTCTTGGGTTATTTTTTTCCTCAAACTTGCAGAGAAGAACTCAACTTTTTCACTTCCCAGCCACTCAAAAGAGCTGAGCTGGTGCAGGCTGTCAGTTATGGCAATGCCTTATAACGGGGATGTCCACTGAGGCAAAGGAATAATGATGTCCCAGAGGCTTTTCCTGAAATCTCCCTCTGCCATAGTGACAGCACCAGCTTCAGCACAGCATCAGCACATACTGTGATCCAGCATAAATTCCACTGTCACTGAACATTCCAATTTATTGTCAATATTAGTTACCTTTGACCTTTTTTTTGCTAAACAAAACTTACTTTTAGGAAGGAAAAGGAAAAATGAAAACTAGCTATGGACATAATAGACTCCTTAAATTCTTCTCCTGCCCCCTCCATTTTCCTTGCACCCTCACACTCCTTTCCAGCCACATAATACATCCAAAGTATTATACAGGTGTCTACTCAGATCAACTCAGAATTTCCAACTGACAGGTCTTATTTTCCAGCTGGAAAATCCTTCGGGTCTCAGCCATTTTTTCAAGAAAAACAAAAACCCTATTGGGAAATTAAAATAAAATCCTGTTGGTTATGATCAGCTGGCTGTTCAGTGGAAAGACATAAAAGTCTGAATGGAACAGGCATGGAGCACTGGAAAGAGATAACACTGGAGCCATTCAGATGCTAACAGCCTTCAGGGGAGCTCTGCAGGCTGCCCAATCCTCTCCACAGCTACAGTTCAAGTTGCCTCTTATTAAAGGCTTTGACTGGCTGTCCCTGAGATTTGGCCATAGATTTTATTGGCCTGCTCCTGCCATCCATGAATGCATCCATGAAACTGATGGAAACTCTGCTTTTAAAGTGCTCTGCAACAGCCCACAAAGCTCTGCAAAGATATGCATGGAAGCACTTCCAAGTGGGCTCCAAGGCTGGAGGAGGAAGGTACAGCTTCAGCTTCCTCATGGCCCACGGGGCTTTGTGGAGGATCCCGACAGCTACAGAACAGCCTCAGTCACTGATGGCAGGAGAGGCTGAAAATGAGGCACAGGGAGAGTTTGGACGGGCAAAGGAAAAGGGTTCAGCTTGGCAAGGAGGAGCAGCCACACAGAGCTGGTATCACTGCCCTGAAATGCTCTGTGTCATCTCCATAACCACAGAACAGTTCAAGTTTGAAGGGACCTCTGGAGATCATCCAGTCCCACACCCCTTCCAAGGCAGGGGCACCTGGAGCAGGGGACACAGGAACGTGTCCAGGTGGGTTTGGGATGTCTCCAGAGAGGGAGACTCCACAGCCTCTCCGGGCAGCTGTTCCAGGGCTCTGTCACCATCAACATAAATAATTTCTCCCTCGTGTTAAGGTGGAAGCTCTTGTGTTTCAGTTCATGGCCACTGCTCCTCATCCTGTCGCTGGGCACCACTGAAAAGAGCCTGGCACCTTCCTTGGCCCCTCTCTGAGATATTTACATGGATTCATGCGATGCCCTCTCAGTCTTCTCTAGAGTAAACAGGCCCAGTCTCTCCTCATAAGAGAGATGCTCCAGACCCCTCATCATCTTTCTGACCCTACAGTGGAACCTCTCCAGTAGCTCCTTGTCCTTCCTGAATGTGTCCTATCCTGATCCTTGATGTGCACTCTTAATTTTGATTGCAAAGGTATTTCCTGATCAATTCTTTTCCACAAGGGCCCTCCACAGAACATACACTTTCCATACTACTACAACTGGTTTATTTAGGGTAATGGCCTCCTAATTTTAAGCAGCACCACTATGTTGGGATTCTGCAGTGTGGACAACTCTCTTGGCAAAGGGATCTTCCCTCCAACATAGGAAACAGCTATTTCTGAGAAAAATACCTTCAGGTGGAATAAATGAGCCTGGATTGACAGGGTGTCTGTTATCTGCAGCAAAAGAAGAGTACAGTATTTGTGTATGAATGAGACCTAAAATTTTACACTCTTTTTGTTAAAAACAAGAAAGTGCATGTTTGTTGTGTTGTTTTCTGGGAGGGTTTTTTTATGTATACTTAATTAATTTCAGTCCTTCAATCAAAGACTATAAATTGTTTTAAAGAACTGAACTTGGTAGGTCTTACAGGATGTTGTCATCTGGGCAACAGATCCAGGGCTTTGGACATTTTAACGCATTATGAAGAATTACAATCTGCCTCGGTGTTGGAGCCACCCTGCCACAGACACCAAAAATGTGACCAGCGTGGCAAGAGAGGTGTGCGGAAGAAAAGTGGATGTGGTGTGTGGATTTAAAAGGTTTTGGAACCACTTTCCAGGTCTGTGACAAATTTACAAAATTTGTTTTATTACTCACATTAATGGTGTTGCTGAGTGAACTACTGATTTATTTAGGTCCTCTCCAACAAATTTTCAAAAGTTCAGCTACGAAATACAATAATACCTCAATAAATTAATTACTTGTGTCAGAAATGGGGGAGGGAGCAAGAAAGCTGTCATGGAACAGGTGCTGATGTTTAAGAAAATAAGATTAATTATTACAAAACACTACCAAATGGAAAAGAAACCTTTAATTCATCTGGGAACTGGGCACACGAAACCTTGTGGAATGAACACCGTGACCTAAAAATTAAGAAAGCCAAACAATAACAATAATAATTATTCTTTGATTCCAGGTGAACACTGGTAGAATAGGATGCAAGAACTGCAGCGCAGAGACTCTCAGAAGTCTCAGAATCTCTGGATTCAAGAGACCACCCTGATGCTCAAGCAGAAGTACCAAAGGCTGATAAATCAGGACACCCCCTGGGCCACTGACCCCATTTCAATAGGCATTATGGACCAGAGCTGGTTTGGGGTTCTGGGTAGGGAAGTTACACAGACACGAGCTGTTCATGGACCACCTGCCTTCAGATGAGAGTTCTTGGCCAGCTTTATTTTCTAGTGTGGACCTGGCAAGCACGAGATGAGAGAAGCAAAGATTGTATCCTGTTCAGAGGTGTGGAATGAAGGGATAAGAAGGCAGGTCTGTAGATAAATTAAGTACAGGAAGTTATTTAAGTGTTGTAAGAAGGAGATAAGGCTTCTTCAAGGGTTTTCAGGAGTGTTAAGGTTTCTAAATCCTTCAGATCTGCATGAGAGCTGGGACTCAAAATCACTTCTGAGATGTCCACAGAGTCACATGAGCTTTACAAAAGCTCTGGTCTGCAGTGATTGCCCTAAGTAATACCAGGAATGAATCCAGCTCTCCTGAAGCCCGGCGCAATACTTAAAACCAATTAACTTACTGCTAAGACTGCATCCCTCCTTCCTTTCCTGAATTCAGCATGGAAACATTTCAAAGCCCTGGAGCCCTTTGCAGCTTCCTGCTGGAAACACCCACACTCCTGATGCTTCCTGGTTCAACACCAGCAAAAGGAATGTCAAGTGTTAGCCCACATCAGGACTGGGACATGAACTTTTTAGTCCCATTAAACTTCTCAGATAAAACTCTTATTATCCTGCTTCAACCCACTGAAGCTTTGCCTTGACCTGTGCTGGTGGCAGGATTTCTCAACTCCTGTTTTACCCCCTAAACAAAGGCTATATCTCCATGTTTTGTTTTTTGGGTTTTTTTTTAAACACACAGTAGAACAGCAGCAGCCACCACAAAGTTGGACATTTCACAGCCCACGGAAGGGGTCTGGCAGTAGCAGCTGGTGTTAACTGCAGAATTGCAGAGAGGCTACTTAACAGGAGCTACTTAGCCTGGCACTTCATGCACAGAGCTATTTCTGCCACAGATGCTGGAAAATTGTATTTGCCAACTAAAATAATCCAGGCAGGTCCCTTATGCCCAAGCAGAGCAAAGGAAAACAGCACCTAATATCTTCCACAGAGAATCACAAAGCCAGAAAATATTCCTGACATCTGGGATACTCAGGGTGAAATTCCCGCCCTGTGGAAGCCAACACCAAAATGCCCACTGAGTCAAAAAGGGCCGGGATTTCATTTTCAGATTCCACAAATAGTCTTAGACTCCTTTGGCTCGGGATGAAGGACTGGGACGGCCAAGTAGGCAGCACAGTCCGTTCCTGAGTAAGAAGAATAGGCCAAATTCAACAATACTGAAAGCCCTGCAAGCCTCGCTTACATCAGGCCTGGACCAAACCCAACGCCTTGTCTTGTTCTGCGGCGTTAAGCAACAGCTGCTCCTGGATTTGTGATCCTCATTCACAGTGCTGCTACCGCCAATCCGGAGCAGGAAGCACAATCTTCCTAGATGGCTCTTATTCCAGGGGCAAAGAGTCACTGGGATGCCACTCAAAGAGGCCATTTTAGGCTTGGAAGACAAGAAAACTGCCCAGAAAACTTGTACTATGGAAAAATCTTGGTCAAGATACTACTTTTCCATAAACAAGTGCCAGGAGGTTTCATGTGGAAGCTGTGTTTCCTCCTGGGAATTGCAAATATTGCCTCTGCTGTCATCGTTCCCTGGTGGTCTGCTCGATGAGGCACTTCAGCCGACAGCATCCCGAAGCGTGCCGTTGCCGTGGTGCCGAGCCGCGGTCCGGGCCATGGATCCCCAGGATGCTGTGCCACTCCCGTGCCACTGTCACCTCACACAGCACCGCCCTAGGCCGGGCAGATGCCTGAGTGTCCCTGCTCCCGAGCAGTCTGCGCTGGCGCGTGTCTGACAGGGCTCCAGACACCAAGCAGCCAAGGATGTGCAACAGTCCCTGCCTTTTTTATCTTCCCAGCATCCCAAAGCACAGGAAAACCTGCTCCACATCAAAGCTGCTTCAGAAACAAACACCACCCGGTGTTTGAGATACAATTCATGCAATCCTGCCAACACATCCACCGACATTACAGAGGAATCTCCAGGAACCCCACAACTAAAATTCTGCAGCTGGAGAATCCCAGAATCTGCTCAGCTCAAGGTGCATCTGGCCTAAAACAATTAAGTCTATGAGGTTAGGCTGGGTATGGCTGGGTAAAGACTCTCACTTGACCTCCCCTAACTCAGGTAGAAGTGAAGCAGAAATAGTCTTGGCCATACCAGAGATCAGATGTCAGCTGGGTACCATAGAACTACATTAGAATGTCAGGTACAGCTAAAATTATGGAAGATTAAGAAAAGGTTGGGAAGAATTAGATTAAAAACTTAATGAAAGGAGCAGGAAAGTTTTCTGAAGTCTTCCTCTTGGAAAAGAACTATTATTTAAATTCTTTGGTAGTATTTATTCTGCAGAGCAGTGCACAGAAACAATGGGCTCAGATAAAAATAATCAGGCACATTTTGATTATGTTTAGAAAACATAATACTCCTGAAATAACTCTCCCATTACAGAAAACCTCCTGGCTCTGGTGGTGTTATTTTAACCTACATCACACAAAAGATGCTGAAGACTTTTTCTACTATGAGATAAAAGCAAACAAGATAAAAATATTTGGCTTTGGCTTTTTTCTGCCTTTTCCTTAGGGATCAGACAAGATGATTTGTGTGCTGGGCAAAGGGATGCTTACTACACTGATATTTTTCCATAATACTTGGAATGTCAACAAGAAGGATAGTCTTGTGAAATGTAACTTTATTTCCCAGCTTGGCAGCAGCACCCATGTATCAGACATGGATTATCATTCCCGTTCCACTTCCACCCCAAGGCTCTGATTAATGCTCCTGTTCTCTCTGTATGATCCATTTTGACTGCACATTTGGGAAGCGGAGCTGGATGTCACTGAGTACACTACGGGAACCTCATTTTCTTATTCCTGCTGGAAAATGGGTCACAATGATCACAAGCAACGAGAATCAAAGAAAAACGTTAGAGGCATCCCAAATTTGGCTACACAAGTCCAGCTTTGTTTCTGAAAACCAGGAATGTGTGTTCTCTTTGGGAAGCTGCAACAAGGTGCAGTGTGGTCAGGTCGGTATCACGAAGAGAGCCCGCAGAATTAAGTATCTTTCTAAATGATCTGCTGACGCTAAAGGGGAGAAGCACACGAGTTGCCCAGCAGAGACAGCTTTGCAGAGACCAGCCACGCCTGATTCCCCAGCACCTTTACCCCCCACACTCACCACAACACGAGTTGGGTCATTTCTCCGCCCGGCTGAGGCCCGAGGCTCGGGCAGACTGAACTGAGCCATTGGTGTTACGGCAGCACAACATAATGACAATGTAGCAAAGCCCAAATTCAGGCAATCCCTGGGGCTGGAGAGGAAAGTCCAGGAAGGCCTTTCCTTGCACTAATAACTGCCCTTACCTGCAATAGTTCCTGTAACAAACAGCTACAGAGATCCCTTTCCGTCCCTTCGGACCTGCCACCTGCTCCAGCTCACACGGCAGCTGTGAGACCTCCTTGACCGGCCTCTGTCAACCAACCACACCCTGCAGACGCCCATCAAAGACATCCTGCTCCTGCCGTGCTCCACAGAGCCTCATCCAAGGTATTCCAACGCTCCCGGGAGGTGTGGAGAGCACCGCACGCCGGTACGAGCCTGAGGGCACGCAGGAGGCTCTGCCTGGAGCCTCCCTGCTGGCTTGGAGGTTTTGCTGTGCCTCAGGTAAGCACTCAACCTTTCGGGTGCTCATAATAATCAGAATTGAACCTCCAAAACCTCCTGAGGTTCACCCATCTCTGCACATGGCCATCTATACAGTGAGAAACCTGCCAGTGTTAGCAGCGAGCACACAGGACCTGGCTTGCTGCAAACATTGGTGGACACTTCCTTTCTTAGCTACTGAGGAAACCAACTATTCAGGAAAAGATCTCCTCTTTGGAATAATTAATTCATGCAGTTCTGCAATATTGTTGTTCAGGTTCTAATCAAACCCTTTTATTTTATTTTAACTAACAGAGCTAAACTATAAACTCCAGCTACCTATATGCTCAAATAGAAGAGTTCAGAAAGTCAATAGTTAAAGGAAATTAGTACATGCTCTTATAGCTAATTAATAGCAAAAAAAAAACCAAACAAGTATAGTTTTTAAAAATACATTAAGCTTGATTTCAAAATACCTTGTTTGCTAAACACACGTAATTCTGTTTCTGCCAGCTGGTCTCATAAGGATAAATCACATATGCCTTTCTGGTTACCCTGGAAAAAGAACCCAACACGAAACACTTCTGAACCTGTGGTTGGTTTCTCACCAGTGAGGGGGAGGCACCAGTGCTCACAGACCAGGAATAGTTGCCCTCTTGCAAGTGCGGCGGGTTCTGTTTTTCCAGTCTCAGCCTTTGGGTCTGAGAGTTACCGAGGATTTTCCATCCCGGCTTTTGATTCAAATCAAGCCCAGATGGTACCACTCAGAGTCAGCATTATCTGGAGACTTTTCAGGGGCTGGTAGAGCTAAAAAGGTTTTGAGGTTAGGAGGGGTCAATCTGATACCCCGAACAAGAGGAGCTCACCCCAGCATTCCTGCACCAAACCCATGCCAGACAGCCGAGCCACAGAAGGGCTTTGCAAAACACGTCCAATCTTGTCTGAAAGACCATCAGGGCAGCTGGACTAGGCAGATGCAGATTACCAGATCCAGTAAACTGCATTTGCACTGTCTGGTTGTTTTTTGGGAAAACTGGCTCCACTTCCCAGCTCTGCTGTGCAGGTCAGGGTCAGTCCCTTTCTTCTTGATTCCCTAAGATTCAAGCACACATGAGGGAAACCAAAGAAAGGTAGTAGAATAAAATGTTGATGCTGTTTCTAAAACCCAGAAATAAATCCCAGTTTCTCAAAGCATGTATGCTTCAATTTTATTTCCCTATGTTTTTTTCCTTTTCTCAGCTAAAGCAAATTCCGTTCTAATAGTTTCCCACTTTTTCAGCTCTATTCTTCAGGGACTTTTTACTTTATTTCAAACAGCTCTGAGGTTTTGGACAGTCTGATGGTGCCGAAAGATACAAAATTTCTTTTGTGCCTTGTGTTTGCCTCCTTCACTTTTGCAAAATTTGGTAAACTTTGAAAATTACAGAATGATAAAAGCAAAAATGGGTTGTGATACCACCTTCCATATAGAAATAAGAATATCAGAGTCACCTAAACAGGCACAGCATTTACAATACCAAGGTATCTTTCCTTCAGCATAAGCAAAATCCATCAGGAGAGGGGAAGGAGAGATGATTTCCTTTTCCTTTTTTAAGCACCCTACTTAGCTCAAGCTTTTGCAAACTGTGGAATATTGGACTGATTTATTCACAAATGCTTTCAGAAGTCACAGAGATGACCAGGAAAACCAGACAGATTGCTTCCCCGGATGCTGTGTTCCACCAGCCTGGCTAAATAAAGGAATTCTGATCCAGTTATTATAGTAATGGCTGTAGGCAGGCAACCAGAAAACTCTGGTATGCCCGTGGTTGACCCAAGGTGTCCCCAGAAGCACCAGCTCGGTGCCACAAGTCCTGAGATGAGAAGCTGCAGATTCTGCAGCCTGAGCACCCAAACTGCCCAGCTCACACATGTGCTCACTACTAACTCAAACACTGACCTTTAAAATCTGCCCTGAGTCACATGCTACTGCATAAACACTCTTCCAAGACTTCATTCTTCCCGTTCCTATGGACCACCATTTTCCACAGAACAGCCACCTCCCATCTTTTTAACTGGGCTCTATCCCATCTCTGGGGTCCATGCCCTCAAATCAGCCTGGTGCTCAAGTGGGTGCTGAACTTTCAAGGCAAAGATCATCCTTCTGAAGTCATCCATCCAGTATTCAACATTTATACAAACAAATTTAAGCACATTCCAAGTATCACGTGAAATCATAGCCTGAGAGGTAGGACACACCTGCAGCCACAGTTCCCTTTAGCTGCAGTCATGTGGCTACAAGTCAGAGAGCACCAGATCATTCTCCTCAGTTATTTCACTATTAGTAGCACTATTCCACTGTGCACAGAGATTTAATTCCATCACAGTCTATATTCTCAGAGAAACAGATCCCTCCAACATGAAATTAAGGAAATTCAGGATATTTACTTATCAAAAAACAATAAAAAACCTTACTTTTGACATGAAGCATTTTCCTCCTTATCATAGCAGAAGATTTAAGAACATACTTGATTTTCAGCACATGCACAGTCCTCATGACACAACTGCTTAAATCAATATGTCTGCTTAAATGTGTTTATAAATTAATATCGGGATAAAAATTCATTCTGAGAGGAAGTTTGGCAGAGATAATTGTTGGGGGTTAGGATTTTTCCTTTTGTTTCTTCCTCTCATGGAATTTTTTCCCATCTGTTGCCAAGAGACAATAACGACCAGAACTTGAGAGAGACAAAAGAAATGGCCAAGGTGGGGGAAGAGACCCCACTACTCTCTTACCTGGGGGGTTTTCTCTTTTGCAGGGCAGAGATACTGTGAGATTTTGGCTGGGTGGTGAGGGGCTGGGCTCGGCTCCTCTGGCTCTCTCACTGTCGGCGTTGGCATCGGAGGAGAACAGTCGAGCTGTTGTTACTGCAGGGAGAATTCACTGCCGCCGTGGAGCCCAGCCCTGTCCTGCTTCTTCCTTACCGTGCGTGAGGCCNGCGCCCCCCGCGGGCCGCGAGCGGAACTGCAGCGCAGGGAGGGCAGAGCGCGGCGCCGAGAGGAGGCTGGGGCTGGGTGTCTGCGCTGGGCTGCGGCTGCCCCGGGGCTGCTGGTTTGTCCCGGCACACTCACCGGCAAAGAACTGCTGCTCCTTTCCCCATGCCTGTGCCTGAAAGCCCCTTTGATTTCAGAGTTATAATACTTCGGAGGGAAGGGGGTCATATTTTTCCATTCCAAGGGAGGTTCCCACCTTCCTTGGCAGACAAGTCTTTCAAACCAAGACAACAATATAAACCTGGAAACCAATTTTTGAGCATATTTTGAAAACTTAGCTCAGCTATATTTGACTTTTATAGAATATACAAAGATTTAATTAAGAGATTGCAGACTTTTTCTACTTTTGGTTCTCCTGTGATTTCAAACCAGCTTTGTTTCCCCAAAACTGAAATTGCTCAGTGATTAATTGAAGACTAAAGGTTCTCCCGGGTTGAAACAAAGTTCTAAAAACAAACAAACAAACAAACACATCACCGTTATAGCATCTCTGGGCTTTCAATGAAACCAAACCAAGGAGCAGATTGTGACAGGGATGCTGTTGCTCCTGACTCATATATCCACATGTTTGTGTTTGTCAGGACAAACTCACAGCCCAGAGCACCACTGGAGCTGCTCCAAACAGGGATCACCAAACTTGAGATAAGGCCAGGCTCAGCAGCATGAGGGGCAAGAGGCGTGAGACTAAGGGCAGGAAAACTGCAGGAAAGCATATCCCAGCTGAGATCCTGCTTATCTGACACGATCTTTCCTTGGGTGATATGTCGACTTTCGTTGGCTGCCTCTGCCATTCGTTGAACTCTTGCTCACTAGTGAGTCCCAGGATTTAGCTGGACTCATTAAACTTAAGAAGACATTTGAGAGCAATGTAATTGATTCTGAAGGAATCATCATCTGTGGTGGAAATGCTGAAGGCGGAAAGCAGCTCGCCTTGGACTCGGCTCGGAGAACAGGCTGAGTCAGCAGTTCTCCTGTGCTCCTAAAGACTTCCTCCACCTTCAGGCACTAATTTGTCTGAAGACTTTTGTAAGGCTTTTGCTAAAGAGAACCAGAAAGCCTATGAAAATGTGCTTTACTGGTAACACTTTCCATCTGTTCCCTGGGAGGCAACAGGCAGGGAATGGTGTGTTTGGAAACACCTCAAACTAAAGCGCTGGGGCTGTCAGGTCTGCCCGGGGTTTTTTACAGTGCAGCTGTCAGTGACTTCACTGAGGGAGCAAACTTTAAACTCCCACCCCTCGGAAAATGTGATTTCCTTGTTCTTTATCTTACACTTGGCTTTCAGGGGTTCAAGCAAGAGTTTCCACAGAAGATCCTCATGACAAATGCATAAGCAATGCTGTAGGTGCAATATTCCCACCTGTTCCTTGGAGGAGCATCACGGTACAGTGCTGGATATAAGGACTGCTTTGGGTTGGTGGTTTTTCTGGGGGTGGTTTCGGAGTTTGGTTGGTTGGTTGCTGTGAGGTTTTTGTTTGTTTGTTTGTTTTTTAATTATTATTTTTCTACAGTGATACACCTGCCTCTCCCCTCGTTCACAGCACCATCCACATGAAATAACTTTTAAAATCAGCCAGATCATCATCTTGAGGAGAAAAAAAGGCCAAACTCCCCAAATGACCAAAAATAGAGCATTTAAAAAAAACCCCAACCAGCCAAGGAAAAATAACACCAAACAAAACAATGTCAATGGCACTCTTTGTTTCAGCATGGAGATGTCATTCCATTTCTATTTTTATCCTGCTAGAGCTGATCAAACTTTTCTAAATTTTGCAAATTCACCTTATTTTTTGATTCTGGCAATCAAGGAGTGTTTCAAAAAGATCTTCAGGGAAAATATAAGCACTCAGTAGCAATAACTCATGGAGTTGAGACTTCATTCCAGAAGCAGGCAAATCAAGGACAACAGAGGTATTCCTGTAGTTCCTGTACTTAACAGAAGTATTTTGCTCTGATTAATCTGTGTTTTATTGGCTATGTAACCTTATTTTTATTCCTTAATAGACCTTTTCCCAAAGTTTAAAAATATATTTATTATTGGAAATCTTTAGCTTCTGTTGAATATCCACAGCAGAGAAATGAGCTGACCATTAATCCCACTTCGCTGCTCTGTTCCAGATTCACAAGTTTTTATCTTAACTGGCTGACTATTCAAGCCACATTCTTAACCTTTGCTGATGACAAATGAGGGAAATCATATGGTTTTAATACCTAAGGAGCTATTCAAAAGAAAACTAACATACACAGTCTTGCACCCAAAAAAGATAAGGAACTGCAGAAAGTCAAAGCTACACCACATCTTGCAGTAGCTGCACCTTAAACTAAAGCCATTTATAATTCCAAACTATGCTTGAAACATAAGTCTCAAATATATATTCTATTTTTATGTCACAATATTTTAGCCAGTTTTTACCAACTAGAAATCATGGGAGGAACTAGCTTAAACTAAGCAATGTTTTCACTAGGAGCAGCCCTCCAGCTGCTACACAAGGTGAAGATACAACACTGTGCTTCACAAAGTTAATTCAGTTTGATGTTCAATACAGACATGAATTTCTTATCTGCTCAGGGAGATTGGCACAGCATGAGCCGCTGGTTCTGTTTTACACTTGTAGTTGAAACACTGAAGGTCTTTAATGCAGCGGTGAAGAACAAATCACAACGGAAAGGCAGTTGACCTTGGTAAAGAGAGATTTAGAGAAAAGAAACTTGAAGTGATCTGCACTAACAGCCAGGATTGGCAAGAATCTGAGTCCGCAAAATATTTGCTTAAAAGTGGTTTGGGTTGAACTTTTTTTTTTCTGGATTTGTAAAATCAGTGAGTGAAAGGAACAACAGAACTAGAGAAGACAATCTTCTGCAAACCTCAAACAGTCCAGTGCAGACTCAAATCGAGGAGAACCCTCAAAAGTTTATCCCACATCCCCCAAGAAACAGAAGCCCCCTGGCATTATGGGGAAAAATCCAAGGCTTTTAGTACAAACTCCCACAAACCTATGCCAAAGACAGAGAGATACTGGAAAGTTTCCTTAAGAGCAGCAGGAACATCAGCATATGTGTGTCAGCCACCTTCAGCTGTAGCCAATCTCTGATGCTTCAAAGAGAAGGGAAAGAACCCCAACCCATCCACAAATAAACCAACAAAAGAATTGTGATCAACAACAGCAAAAACAATAAACCACGTTGTTCATATGAAGGGAAAATAAATCCTCACTAGTTCCTGTGAGCTTCCTTTGCTTTATTGTGTTCTGACTTCCCCAGCCACCAGGTAAGTACAAACAACTGCTAGTGCAGGCTGGAGCAGTAGAAGAGCCAGGGAAAGTTGGGGATAGAGTTCACTTGAGATTCACACCTGCATAGAAGAGTAATTACAGTGAGCAACAGGCTCTGAATCATTATGTACCATGGACACCCTTGCAATGAGTTCGCTGCAACATCTCCTGAAGAGCATTTGCTTTGGGAATATTTACAGCACAGGAAAGCGGATCAACACAGATCTATAAGATTTGGTCTACGTGAGGATCTCCATGAAAGAAAGCTTAAGAGTTTATTACATTTCCTGTGGAGGATTCCCAATTCCTAGAATTGTCTGGTTGTTGCACACAACTTCTAGTACTTAGCAGTGCTCTGGTTACACAGGGCGGTCCCGCTTGGGGACAGCCGGGCTTCTCCAGGTCACAGTCATCCCCCTCATTTACACCTTCTGAATGGCTGGTCTCTGCTTTTATTTCAAGTGTCCTCTATTTCTCCTCTTTCTATGCAGTCACTAGGCCACTTTGAACTTTGGAATCAGACCGAGTACATTAGGTAATCCACAGTAACAAAATTCAAGCCAATTTCTCCCACCCGTGTTTTCCCCCTTCTTTTTTTCCTAGAGTTCTTTCACTCCCTTTCTCCTCCTATCCCTTCTGTCTCCCCACATTTGCTTTTAGGCCTATGAAGGAGGAAGGAGAGATGGAAAACCAGAGGGGCAGGGTCAGCAAAGCTGGGGTCAGCCTTGGAAATCTGCTGCTGCATGAACTTGTTGCTATTCCCTCGCTGCCCAGCTGGTGCTTGGGGCTCGGAAGGCGGCACAGGGCCGTTGTCCCCCTGCCAATGCTCTTTCCCCACCTGGCCAGCCCTCATTAATGAAGCCCAGCTGGGCTCCACTGACCTCGAAGCAGGTACCCCAGGGCTGGCAGCGGCTCCTCGTTAGACATCAGCCTCGCTCAGCCCACTGGAGAGTGAAGGCAGCCACCGAGGGCTGGCAGGGCTGGCACGCACAGGCTGCTGGGGCAAGGAAAAGGCAGCAGAGGCAGGTGGCATTTCCCCCATGTCACATTCCTTATCCTGCTTCCCCCAAACATTAGGACATGACACAGAAAAGGAGCTACAGGCACCTGCAGCAGATGATTCAGCTTCAATAGAGGAAGCTTATATGGTAGTGAAGGAAACGAATCACAGTGGCTCTAGGAAAACAAATAAGCGCTGAACAGGTGCCAGAAGTGACTTGGCACTTCCAGTCACCTTGCAGTTCATTTCCAGTGCAAGCGGGGAGGTGAATACCAGAAAGCTTTTTCCTGTTCTACATGTGTCACCCTGCAGACGTCTTGGAAATGACAAAGTACAGAGGAGAGAGGAAGCAGCTGAAGCAGCTCGGAGTGAGGGGATGAGTGCGTTATCCTTTGGGATCTTGCAGGGACAGCACAGAGCCACCACTGTGGCCACTACAGCCTATATCATTCCCAGCTCCAGGTGCAGGACCCACTGGCTGCAAAGGGAAGTGAGCAGGGAGCAGGTGGTTACTTTGGGTACACCAGAACATCTTCAAATGGACCGTGGGGAGCCCTGCAACCAAAACCTTCATCGAGAGTTAATAACAAGTTAGTTAATTATGCTCCAGAGGTTTGCAGTGGGGAAAACAACACAAATGGTGGGAAGCCCAAAGTTTATCAGCAGACCAGTACCATGAAAAAGTGTAAAGAGGGCTGCTGGGTTAAAATCACCTAACTTTGAAATAAAGAAAATAAAAGCAAAAATATGAGCTGCACTAATGACCACAGATCTGGAATACAAATTGCAACAGGCTACTGCTGTTTATAATGTTGACCTTGCTTTTTTTTTTATAAATCCACTGTGAAGGACAGACATACCACCTACTGCCTCATCCACCAGACTAAGGACTGAAGCTATTTTTGGCATTCGTTATGGTCCAGGTGGCCCATCTGGCCTGATTCACTTGGCCAGTTTTCCTTTCCATCTGGGAATTTTGACCCTCGTGCTTTCCAACTAATTGTATCACATTATCTCCTTTTTGTTCCCCACTTCCCTCGCTGCAAAAGGTTGCAAAAATCTCATGCGCTGTGTTAGAAAGTCTCAATTAACCTCTAACCTTGCTTCAGTGCATGCGGCTTGGGTTACTTCTCACACCCAACCGTGGGCCCATTAACACGTTGTCGTAAAACAAAAACTGTTTTGACGGGCTGTAATTGCTGCTAAGTGATGCCGAACAAAGGCGCTCTTGTCCCGGGGCGGCCGGGCTGAGCCCCGCTCCCAGCCGCGCTGCCCCGGCCCGGGCGCAGCCCCCCCGGATCTCCAGGAGCGCCGGAGCGAAGGCGCTCCCCACCGCTATGAGCTGATGGAGGGGCCGCCAGACACCCCGCAAACCCGGCACTGCCCCCGCAAGACCCGCAGGAAGATTTGGGGAGGGGGGGTTACCCCCCTTCCCCCTCCTGCCGCAAATATAATTAGTTTATGTTAGCTGGAAAAGGTCGGAGGTGACCGAAGGGCAGGGCCCTTTTTGTTTTTAGGCAAGATAGTGGAATAATTGCTTGACGCTCAGATCTGCAGGTGCTTTATGAAGCTCATTTGGTGCTGGCAGCCCGCAGTGAAAGCTGATTTCCCTGGAAAACGCCAGATTCCATGTGACAGGGTTTATTTGCTGTGGCAGGAGTGATTGTCCATTCATGCCATTCATCATTACGGTACCTGTTACAGTCAACACTTCCTTGAGCCGCCAGCCCTTTTAACACTTGCTGTCCTTCTTCCCAAGGCTGGCTATCCGCAGCTGAGGCAGGACCGAGCCTCCACACGCAATTCCAAAGAGGACACAAGGATGCCAAGGTCTGTGCCTGCCAGCTCTCCTGCTGTCCCACCAGGACACCAAGAACACCCTCAGGGACAGTGACAGAGCCACAGGGTGCCCTGCAGGGACTGGCGTTCTGAAACAACCCCTGGCCAGCCCGGCTGTGACTGCAGGCACCCTGTGACAAGTTTCCCGGGTGAAGCAGGGATTTCAGGCCCAGGCCACCTTTCAGTCAAGCTGCAGGTATGGCAGTGTCCATTCTGCCAGGTGTGCTCACTCAGAGAGCTGTAAATACACAGTTTGTCAAACATATCACGATAAAAACCCCAGTGCTGAGGGAAAAACACGGACCGAGCATTCCAGAGCCCTCCTTCAGGCTGAAGGGAGGATTTTGCTGGAAATTTGTTTCCTATGCTCATTCAAATCCAAGTTTCAAAGAAACTCTCCAGAAGGTAGAAATGACACGCTTCAGCGCTCCCTGCATTGGTCTAAAAAATTATTTTCTATTTTGCTTTCACTTACGTGCAGTTCTTGCATATGGAGCCTCCCTGGCAGACAGCCAGGCAGTGTCCTGTCCTTAATGCAGAAACCTCCTCCTGCTATTCAGCCTGACTTTTTGGATGCAATTTAGTCTCGTTACTTACTGTCCTACCTGCTACAAGAACAGAATTA
Source organism: Melanocharis versteri (assembly GCA_013397845.1). NCBI lineage: Eukaryota > Metazoa > Chordata > Aves > Passeriformes > Melanocharitidae > Melanocharis > Melanocharis versteri. The sequence goes on along the minus strand of VZTG01008324.1, from coordinate 789,445 downwards.
TCCCTCCTTCTTCTGCAGAAGCCTGTGCACAGTAGAAAATCTTTGTTACACAGCAGAAGATCCTCGTTACCCAGCAGCATCAACTTCCAGAGCACAACCAGAAAACTTCTTGTCCTTTGTGCAAACCAGCAATGGTCAGTGCCTGTCTGTAATAAAATCAAAGCCACCCCCTCTTTTTTTAATTCCAAACATCCCCCCATTCCTTCAAGTGCCTAGTGGGCTGTTATCTTTGTTTCTTACTGTAAATAACAGCTAAACAGCTTCTAGCGTTAGCATTTCAAAGCAGTCTGCACTTGGAAACACACCAAAGTAGCAATTCCAGATACTCTGGAATAGCTCTTTTGGTTAATTTCCAGGCATAGACAAGCCTTAAGATTTCACCTCCTGATGTTGCCTGCAAGGGGTTGCTGACCCTAAATCCCAGCACTAACCTCCTGTGCCTGGAGGTACCACCTGGCCTCTAGGAAATCAAACTCTCTCACAGCCAACAATTACAGCCCAGACATTTCCACATCAGTATTTCTGGCCTACTGCGCTCGTTACTGGTTTATATCTTACTTAGCTATTTATCTCCTGGCTGAGGAACAACGTTTCTACAACGTTATCTGAGCCCTGATTAATAATGCACAGATATTACCTAGCCAGTGTCAACTGGCACTTCTCCACGGATCTGCACAGAGCAGATTTAATTTCTATCAGGTGAGGATCTGGCCTGCTTAAGAGTGTGTTAACAGAAGACAAAGCCCAAATGTGTTTTATCTCCAGTGATAAATGTTGCACTGCACAGTGCATGTAGGAAATACCTTCTCAGAAATGTGATCTTGGCTGAAGCATGTACTGGGCACAATAGCTGGAAAAATGTAGATATTTTCAAGTGGGAGTGGTTAGAAATTGCCAAGAGCTGTCGCTTGAAGCCTGAATTTAGGCAATTTGTTATTGCCTAAGTAACAAGTGCCCAGATCTATCAGGACGGTTTAAAGAGACAAAAATCAGATTTCTGGCCTACTTTTGCAGCCAAGAAAAGAAGGCCCTGAAGGGAGGCATTCACTGGTGAAAGCTGGGTACCTCAGAGCAATCCAGAGCAAAGATAAGGTAGAGCTGGCTAAAGACAGACCTGGGCAGAAAAGTCAGAACTCAACACTTCTCTGCCTGTTTTGGAAAGCTAATACATATCCAGGGAAGCATAAGATCCAAAATGGAAGATCAGCAGAAACTGAAAGCAAAAGAAACTGAAGGTGTCCAGCCTGTCCATTTTCTGAATCAGTCAATGAAGTTTAGCACCTGAAGTCACACCTACACCCCCTCCCAGGTCTCACTTTGTGGCCATTGCAGGGTGCTTTCCATCAGTATTCCTCTTGTCAGCTCTGAAGCCTGCCAGAGGAAAGTGTACAACCACGCTCTTCCTCCTCCCACAGGTCAGGGTTTGTACCTGTAACCCCAGGAGAAATCAGCCCCTGCAAACAGGACAGGTGAGTTCTCTTCCTGGCACTGCTGGGTAACCCTTTTCTGTCTGTTCTTTCATTTTATATTGAAAAGTTCTCCACAGAGACAGAAGACGCACATTTCTTTTTCAGGAGATCCCTGTTACAGATATTTCTGCCATTAGACACTGCAATTTGTATAAACAGTGCCGGGAAATGATTCATTAAATGCATTTTTAGTCTTCAAGGAAGCACTTTGAGGAAGTTTTTCCCAGAGACAGCAGTACTAGTGAGGAGAAAAGGTAAGAGCAGTGTTTGGCTGTCATATCCCAACTTCTGGCCTGTAGAGCTGCAGAATGTTCCTCTGGCCCTTTCACCCATGATTCACAGGCATATTCCACTAAACTGCTGAAGCAAAGCCTATAATTAGGTTATTATCTTTAAAAGAGGAGTCTAATTGTAGGACAACAAATGCCAAGCACATGAAAGATTACTCGTGTCTTACGAACAGATGACGATACCTTCCAACACATGCTCCTTTCCGTGTGTGGAAGACTCGGGTGCCAGTTTCAGACAGGACTGGATCACTGACAGCTACTCAAAAAGACATCTGGAAGTGGATGATCTCATGTGGTGAAAAGGGACAATAAATTAAGTACACGAACAAAATCATTTTCCCGGCAGCAAGGAAAAAAAAGAAAAAGAATTCAACTGTAGGCAAGTGGACTTCCAGGCCAGAGGTAGAAACATATGGGAATCAATAGCAGAGGCGGGAGGACAACTGCCATACAAAGGATGCGGGGAATTTAAGCAAATTAATTGCTGTGGGAAGATGAAACAAAGATGACTCAATTGTCAGGCAAATAATTTTGTTTCCCCCCACAGCCATCATTACCAGTTATTTGATACAGATTCCCATCAAGCTGCCTCCAAGTAGGTCAGAGAAGCAGGACCTATGGGTTGAGCAAGGCCTGTGCTGCAGGTAATGTGAGCTCTCACGGAGAACAGCTCAGTCTCTGGAGCACAGCTCCATTCGTCTCCAGGAAGGTGTCTCAGAGACATGCAGCTTGAATGGGGCTCCTAAACCCACAAACTGACAGCCCCCAGCTCTATCAGGTCTAAACTCAGTGAGAACTTCCAGGAGATGTGCCCTTAGGAAGGCAGTAAAGAGCACCACATGGAACACACAAAACAAAAGTGCTGTTTTTTTTAAAGCTGTTTTTCAAGTTTGCCATAGCCATCAGATTAAATGACAGTTACACTGAAGCGCCTTGACTCAGATGCCTGACTGTGAAGGCACTAGTTGAGGAATATATAGAATTTTTTTAATCAAAGCTATTAATTCATGCCCTGGATCAAGCAATCAGACGCAGGGTTTAAGGAAATTTCAACTCTTGTGGCAGAAGAGTGACCCATCCCATTTCCCAGCCCGCTCACACATCTGCCTCGGTGACCTCCCGCAGCAGTAAGATTGACAGAATAACTAATACACTGTGTGAAGTAGTACAGTAAAGCCTTGTTAATATTCCCTTTGCTAATCCACACACCTCATAATTCACACACAGAAAGCCGTGGTCTCTTCCCCCTTCTCTGCTAAGATTTAACAGATTGCTTTAAGGAGGTCTCACATTACCAAGAGTTCAGGAATATTACCAAACGTGCTCCTGGACATTTCTTCCTGCACATGAAGGATGGACAGAAATCACCACAAACATTCACACAACTATGGACCAAACCCACAGCTTTACAGTCATTTCCACAGCTGTTAGAATGAGTGATCAAAAGTGAATTGTTTTATCTTGTTTCCTATTTCATCTAAACAAGTTCAGTTCGTAATATTATAGAAAGGCATCATCTCATTGTGAAAGAAAGAACTGACCCATTTCTAATGTTTCCTCCAAAATTCCAAAGGCCTTGGGAAAACTATTAAACACTTTCTCCCTGCAAAGCTAGTTCATGCTGTACCTTGAGCTACCACCTCACACAGGAGAGGAATTCCTAACTTAAATGGGTGGGCTTCTTACCTCTCCTTGGCCGGCCCACAGACAAAACACTGGGATAGAGAGTAAATGGGAACTGCTTGCTCTCCAGTGTTTTCCCATAACTCCTGCTGGGAAGGAGGAAGGACAACAAAGTTTTCCTGGATCCCTTAAAACACAGTTTGTAGAGCAGTCTAGGCCAGCAGAACTGTCTTGAAGAACTAGGAACCTATGAATTGATTCTTTCATTGGGATTTCCAGGAGAACTGTTGTGTCATTTCTGAGCCCAAGAAAAGTTCAGCCTTTGTCCTCGTGGCAAAATAAGTGGGTTGCTCATCTACCCAAGTCAAACAAGCTCACATCCCTTCTCTCCTCCTGGGAAGAAGCACGGAGAAGATCTTGCACAATCTGTCCTCTTACTCATTGTGTGTCCTCAGCACAGCTGACCACAGAGCTGGGGACCACATCCAGAGGCCGCAGAGCCATGGGGAAGACCCTTCTGAAATCTCGTGGAGTAAAACCTGCCAGGCCCTCTGTGTTACATCTATCACCATATTAACTGGAAACTCACCACCTGGATGCATGAGCTCCCAGCACTGGCTTTCTTTCCTCAAGGTATGAAAGAAATTTGGAACCTGCTCGGATAGAAGAGAAATTCTTCCTATTTCTGCCAACCCTCTTCCACCACATTACCAGAGCCCGATGAAACGGAACTTTCCTGCTGCGTCCGGCAGTAACATCTGCTCTGCTGGCTGCCCTCACTTAGCTCCACTAAACTTCAGCTTACAACTGCTTGCTTAAAAAACAAGCAAGCAAAATCTCCCAGCCCCCACTTTAATAATTAAAATAAATAACTGGAAATAAGTTGCAAACACTTTCCTGACATCACATTAGCGCTGTGTGTTACAGAAGAACGCTTGTGCTAAGGTTGAAATTCGGCTTTGGGGCCAGGTGCCTCAGCTCCTCGGTGGACTCAAACAAGTTCAGGATGCTTCATCCTTAATTTCTTCTCTTGTGGCTGCTTGGAGTCATCAGCAACTTCACCATGTGTTGCATACGTAATCCCCAACACAACAATGATATCACAATACCACTGCTGGCCCCAAAACTCTCTTGCTGTCAGTCACTCCTCAGCAGGAAAGAGCTGCCATCTCCTTCTCTGGGGCTCATCCAGTTGTCCCAGGATCAGTCTGATTTCCTTTTCTAAGCTTATGTATTAGGGATGTCATAAAAGCAAGCTTTGTGTTGTGTTTTATTCCATTGTATAGCCTCTTAATGGAGTCACCTGGGTCAGGAAAAGGGATTATTCCCCGCTAGAGCAGCTCTGTTGTTTTGACCCCGGTAGATGAAACCATTTATTTTAAAATGAAAGCTAAACAAATAAATGAAAAGCAATGCAAGACCCAAGAACTTGCTCTTGTTTGTTTGTTCTTGAGTGTTGGAGGCTTTAATTTTTTGGGGTAGGTGGGGAGAGAAAATGGGTGAATGAACATATTTTTATGGGAATATCTCCTTTGCCAGAAAGCTGTAGTACCTTAAAAGAACTTCTGGAAGGAACAATTACAGACTATCTACTTAGGCAGCTAAATTCAGCATTTGTTCAGCTCAGAGTGGTTTTTATCTAGAGTCAGGAGTTCCTGGCAAAGATGAGTGAATGCAGCAGCATTCCAGCCTTTGCTGCTGTCTGTACTGGCCTTGCCACTTTGTACTGAAATTTCTGCAAAACGCTCCAGATCGGGATTCCTGTGATCTACCGCTTACGAGCTGCTCCAAATCTGATGTCTTCCTTGAGGATTTTCACTCCTGTCAAAATCAAACATGGATTTTCTCTTTGAAAAACAGTAAAATTGTCTGTGTTTCCTTCCTTATCCTCTTCTGCAGCAAAGCAGGTGAAGAATCAGACCTAACTGAGAAGTCATTCAGCAGACCCAGGGGTGGGCAGGGATGAGCTCTGCCCTGGGCAGGGGTCAGATTTCCAGCTTGCCCCTTTGCCTCCCCTTCAATTCTCAGTCTGGTTCCAGAATGTCCAGGTTCTTCAGGGCTGAAACCACCCCAAAGAGAGCGGGGAACATCATCAGCCTCTAGGTGCTGCAGAGCACTCGGCCAGAGCAACTCAGAGCTTTTTGCAAGGTGTGAAATAGGCATGATTTTAAACCTTGAAGCATCTGCCACATATTCATCTGCAATTGCTTCAGGTATAATCCATAAATCAATATTCCTGTTAATCCTTCTTCTGTCATCAGACTAACCTCGCTGCCTAATCCTACTCCTGGAATAAAACATGGAGCTATTTTGAATCTTTACTACTGCCACAAACCTTGAGCAAGAGGCAGAGTTTAGTGAGCTGGCAGAATTGGAGCCAGACTCAGGCATGAGTCCGATGGGGTTTAGGAGAGTTTCCAGGTATGCTGATGGGGGTGAGAGGAAAGATATCCCTAAAAGCTTCTTGGCATTTAGGAATATAATAAAACAAGCCATCCCTTGTATGAGTAGGCACCTCCCTTGGAAGTTGCCACGAGAGTAGTCCTCTCAGCTCATCTCCTCACAATTTGGCTCAGACCTCCAGCTGTGGCCTGTCTGCATCCACTCACCTGTAGGGAACTCACTCTTTGCAGCCCAGCTCTGCATCTGGCCACGGTGAAGGAGCAGCTTTAAGACTCTCTGCTTCCTAACAGCCAATTTTACACAAACTTCTCTTGCTCAGAAAAGGGTTTTGATAGAAAAGCTCCAATGTGATTAATTAAGTTAAGATTGTGGAGCTCCTCTAATAGAACCACCAAGAAAGAAAAGCGAAAGTCAGCATCATTAAAAAAAACCTATTTCTGCCTCCCTGCTTATTAAGTTGACCTTTCTCCCCAGAACACTGCTATTTATTTTATCAACTTGTTATATAAAAGCTGTTCCTCTTGGGGAGCGCTCTGCACACACACACAGAGATAATCACTAATAAATTGTAAAGCTCTGGATTTCACAAAATAATTCTGGCTTTATCTTGCCAATCATAATCTGCCAACAAGTTCTCAGGTCCAGCCATCACATTTTTGGTCACACTAAAAGCAGGAATTTTAATACTTATATTGTAATTCCATATAATAAAGGTTGATGTTTAAAAAATATTTAAAGTAAGCTGAAAAGTTTTTACTTTTTGTATTTATAAAGGAAATGATTGCTATTTTTCTGGGAAATTAGGTTTGCACACCTACCTAGAAACTAATTTGTTTCTATTTTCTTAATACCTATAAATTGTATTTGACATGTCTTCCTTTACTAAGCCCCTAAATTTGTCCTTGAGTAAATATGTGCTTGTTTAACATGGTGGTTCAAAACCACTGGGGCTGCTAGGGCAGAGTTTTGAACTTCATGCTCCCAAGAAATGTGTGGCCTTGACCCTGCCAAAACCCCCTGTCTCATGTTTAAATGGTCACAGATTTAACAATGGGCTGCAAGAAAGACTTGCCATTAACTACCTCCTTTCCTTTGCTCCTAGTTAACAAAACACTTACGTCTGCAGTGGGTGCTGTAAGAATTGAATTAGTTATCTAGGATAATCTGTCCACATGAGCAAATGGTGTCCCACTAGGTCAATACAGAAATTAATTGTGGGATTCTTGTCAAATCCACATTGTTTCCTGGCGCGGTTGCAAGCCACTCAATTAGACACCTTTCAAGGCCTTTTGCTGGTCTAAATGTAGCTAATTGCTCCAGTTCTGGCTGGGGATGATTCATCTCCCAGATGTCTCGGAGCCCTCCGCAGCACTGCTCGGTGAAGATCAATACACACACCCAGCCCACAGGGTATTCCTGTGAACAGGATATTTTTACTCATGCCTCCCTTTTATATGATTAATCCCAAACAAGGAAGGTCTCCTGAACCACGCTCTTGACACAGCAGCTCCTTTAGGTCTTGCTGGCTTCCCACACACGAGGGACTGGCCATGAATGCAGCCCCTTTGTCCGCGCTCTCCAGGTGCAGCACTATTCACACTTGAGCTTGACAGCACAGCACAACAGTTTTTATTTGCCGGTCTCCTCTGTCAAGTATTCTTTTCTCTTGTGCCGCTTCCTCATTTGTCCATATATCAGTGGCAGGCCTGGCCAAATTGAAAATGAATGAAGCACAAAGAAAGACTGTAGTTTCCACAGTGACGCTCTATGGGAAAGCAGTGCACGGTTTGGTTTTTTTTAGAGAGTCCTCAAAGGTCACTGGTAGCACTTGTAGCTGTGAGTCCCAGAGGGAAAGACCAGAGCATCTGGTCCACTGGTTACCAGCTCTCAAGAAGAAATCCTCACGGGCTGTTGCTTAAGAGCCACGGGGGAAAGGATTAAAAATATAACAACCCTGACATTTCGTCCCCAGCTCCCTTTGTAGATGAGTAAATTCAAGAATACAGGAACGAGGGAGGCAGGGGCAGCTTGGTAACTCTTTCCCCAGGGAGTAGGACACAGAGCTGTACGTGGGAGGTGTGTTCTCCCAGCCTCGGTGAGTGACTGCAACTCGAGACTTTAACTTGACGTGGCGCAGCACCTTTGGCTGCAGAAAACCCCAGCGAGGCCTCCTCACTCACCTGCCATTAGCCCAACCAGCCACCGGATGTCTTCAGTGCTCCATGCCAACAGCCAAGGAACAGCATTACCCAGGAGAGGGAAACAGGTCTCTTAAGGGTGGGGATACACGAAATGACACCTGGAAGACCACAGCTCACTCACCAAACCTGGGCTTTAGCAGAAACCAGTGGGCAGTGCTTGGACACTGATTGAGGTTTTTGTTCAACACAGCGCTGGCTGTTCCTGGGACCTTCACTTACAGGACAGGTGGTCTGAGTTTCTCCATCAGCAAACTGGAATGCCTGATATCCCCCACCTGTGGAAGTGTCAAGAGAGCTGCACAACATCCAGAGAGCACTTGGAATGCTGAGATCCCTACTCCAGACCTGCAGAGATCTCTGTCAGGCACTTGCCCAGTCTGTGCCTCCCACTGTCCCTGTGCCGCTGAGGGCACCGCAGTGACTGAAAGGGGGAGGAACTGCCCATCCCAAGGAGCTGGCTCTCACCCAGCTCTGCACACCTGCATCCAGCCTCCCTGGTAAAAGAAAAGGGAGGGAAATGAAGTGGCTTTCAGTGATGTATATAAATACATACACACAGAGACAGCTGCTGTGAGCACTATTTGTAACACAGGGGTAGGAGAGGCCAGCACTGAGCTGGACAGCACCACCCTGAACAGGCAGAGCAGAAAGACAGCACCCACCTACTGTCTCCCTGCAGGCCCTTGGAGTGTGTCTGTCAGTTAATTCATTTCTCTCAGCTGCTTCTTTTTCTCTCCCAGTATCCCCTCCCTTCCTGTTTTTCCTTGTCAATCCTCTCTTCTGTCTCCTCTGTTTCACTAGTGGTTGTGATTGTGGATCACACTCAAACAATCATCACGTCCCAGAACCAGTGCTGGGCACTAAAAATTCCTCTGTGCATCCTGAACTCCCTGTGAAAGAGGACAGAAAGTCTCTCTCAGCTGCCTGCTCATCCTCATCAATGCCTGCCTCCATGGCAGCTCACATGTTACTGGAGCTGCTTCAGGACAGGTCGCTGAAGGAACTACACCAGGCTGCAGTCCCCAGCTTTACTGCCTTCCTGCCCAGGACATGTGCTGCCAGCACTTGCCTCAGGCACACCTGGAAATGCTTTTTCAATCCTGCACAAGTCAGGTTTGCCAGGGACATGCTCAGGTAGGAAGGGCTGAAGATCTGTAGCTCAAATACAACACTGAAGTAACACAGAGTTTCAGTAAAGCGAGGGTTTGGGATCTCCTGGGGCCTCAGCACAGCATATAAAGAAATTTATCTTTCTTATCAAAACTCTTCATGTGCTAACAACTGCATATTTGTCTAAGTGCTTTCATATGGTTGGGTCTGTCTGACACAACAGCCATTCAGAGCCCTGCTGACTCAGAACTTTCTTGGCAATTCCACTATGCCTTGGACCAACTCTGCCTTTGGGGGAGATGTAACACAGCACTGAAAACAACCTACTTAAGGCTTCTCAGCTGTTATTGACTCCCTTGGTATGTCCATTCCATTCACTCAAAAACTACTGCATCAGCAAAGGCCCCATCACATTTCTAATCTCTCCTATACCATTGTATGTGAGTCGCGAGGATTATTTTTGTGGTACAACAAATTAAATAAACAACCTAGACACTTTTCTACAGCTTTCTAATGAATTGTAGCACCTTTAGTGAGGTGGAAAGCCTGTCTCTGGCTAGCAGATGCACTGTTTTTATTTCTAAAGAAGCTGAGGCCCCAGTGGCAGCAGACACAGTGCTCAGGGCAGTGACTTCTGGCAGGAACACCAAGCCACTTTGAAAAGTTTCCCATCCAAAAAGTCTGGTATTTCCAGTGACCGTTCTATGGTAACACCTTGAGAAGACAACCACGTTGAATTTTAAATCTGCAATCATATTTTGTAATAATAGAATCATGTTATTTAGTATGTTATTGCTCCACTGTTATCAAACAGCAAGGGAAAATTACTTCAGTGTGATACTCCTTAACATGGACTGCAACTACTATTAGGAAAATTGATGACGCAGTATCTCTTAATTTTATTTTCCAGCTATTTTTCTTTAATTATTTAACTTGTTCTGACTAATGATTATCTTATGCTTGTTTTCTTTACCCCACTGCCAAGTTTTCAGGCATTTTTTCCTGGTCTCTATTTCAGATGGAAAGCTTCAAGAGCTTTTTTAAGTGCTCCAGAAACTTAAACAATAATTGAGTCTTTTGTTTTTGCTTTTAAGGCTCAAGCTAATGAGAAGTAGGTCAAGCTGAACTCTGTTTTCCCAAGCATTATTCCTAAAATCTGCTAGCACCTTGTATCTCTATTCCTCTCTTAGCACTACAGTGTGTTTACAAGCTCTCTGAGCACGTCCTCACATGCCAATTATGCCAAACAGACCAAATCAAACACGAGATACCATCCCCAAATTTGAGCAAGCAGCTCTTTGGGGTAGCTATTAAAAAAAAAAAAAAAAGAAAAAGGAAAAAACCCAAAACCACAAAAAACTGAACATCACCCAGATCCACTAATTCACATTGTTTTTGGCTTACTTCCAGGCTATGTCTTAAGCTTTGAATAGGGACTAATGCAGAATACACACACAGAAGTTTATTATTCCACCGCTGCTCGGAGAATTTAATGCCAGAGAGAGCAAGGCAGCATGTGTAAGGGGACAATAGCCCCTTATAGCAAAGTTTTGCAATTTAAGATGAAAAGTAGGCGTTCTGCTATGCTGACAATTGTAATCCTTGTTACATCAAGCAGTGCTGCAAACCCTTGGACAGCAGCACTGGAGCTGCACCCACGTACGACGCTGCAGAGCCTGGGTAACGCAGCCGTGGGGCTCAGCTGCTGCTGCTGGGAAACAGAAGCTCTTGGGCTCCAGGGTCAGCAACCAGCCCGAGTTACCTCTCTGGGCTATCAGGGCTCTGGGAAGACATGGCTGCTGTCTAATGAATCCCAATGCAAAGCCATTTCAGGATCCAATCCCTGAAAACAGCCCCTCCCCACATCACTGTTAACCCTTCTGAGCATTCAAAACCTACACGGGGCCTTTGAGGCTTTGATTTACACCTGTATTCAGATATAAGCCTTCCAGCAAAGATCCAAACATGTATCCCCTTTCATCTCTCCATTTCTCCCTAGCATTTGATTTTCCACCTCCAAAGGTTTATATGGAAAAGGCAGAGATCACAGCAATCCAAGATTCTGATGGCACAGAAGCAGGCTAACACCCAAGAGTTATGTGCCTCTACAGGAGACCAGACTACACCAGCAGCCTTAGTGGAATAATCCCTCCTTAGGAACAGAGGGAAGCTTGGAAACCAGTGTTAAAGAATACACTCCACCATGGAACTGGACATTCTGCTGGTGCTCAAGTACTGAGCCACAGAATGAACCCCTGTTCCTGCAGATGGGCTGTGGATGGTCCAGCTTAGCTTGGAGAAGCCACCTGCTGCCCTGAAGAAACAGCTCATGGCTGCATCTTCCTTGCTGGCCATGACAAAAACGGGGAAGAGCCTGAGCCACGGGATACTTGGATAATTTTTCAGCCCTGAGCCAACAGAACACTGATTTGCAGCTGAAATCAAGTATTGCTCTTGATCAACCAATCAAAAGGCGCATGGAGGGAGGTCACTCTACCGCAGTTCCCTAAACCTGCAACACAAGCAAAGCTGGTCCCCTGGCACAGGCTGCACATACAAAAACTCAAGCAAAATTCTGATTACTGCAGGAAGAACTAAGCTCATGTCATGGATTTTTACACAGTTGAGTTATATCTGAGCATATCATGCTCAGATAGCAGAACCACAGTGTGAATTATCATATAATTGATACTAACAAGGTTATTATTCTTATAGGATAATTTGTGTCAACCAAGTTGGTGTTTCGTTTCCATCCTGTTGTAATTCCTTTTTCTTTTATGAAATGTAATTACATTTCCACAAACGCCATGTCTGCAGAGGGAGCATGCCAGAAAGCTGTCAGCCTTTTACTCGTCCTGCTGCGCTGCCAGATGCAGAATGCATTGATTTTCTGAAGGCCGTGAGGTGTCTCATTTTGCCCAATTCTCCACGTCTGGGTGAAGCCACACGTGCAGACATCAACACAGCCAGTTTGCAAAGGTGGCAGCTCATAAGATCCCCGAATGTAGTTCCCTTCCACCACAAGCCACCTACATTATTAGGCTAGAAAACAGTACTGAAAGAATGAGAGCTGCTATTTCCACAGCAGATTACTCCAGACCTGCTGCAGCCACCTGAAAGGCAGGACTGCACAAATATGAGCAAACAAAGTAAGAGTTTTGCCATTCCTGGATTCCTGTGGAACAAATCTGGAATTTTGCCGTGCCTTTTTCATGACAATGTTTTCGCTATCTTCTACCACCTGCCCCATTAGTAAGCTACGAGAAATGAAAGCCTAAGTCATCCTAGGGTAAACTTTGTTATTCTTTATTAATGCTCTATAAATCAGTCTTGTTATAAATCGGGAATGTTCATTAATCAATTCTCAAAAAATATTTTATTTGGCTAAGAGTGTCAAATCGTGAAAGTAACAAAGCAAAAATTAAAACCATGTGCTAGAAGCGGGTTCATGACTGCATGCTTACGTCAACAAAGCCTCATAACTGCACAAATAATTACCATAGATCATGTTAACTTTCATTAAATAAAACCCTGCTGAAAACCAGTAGTACAATCCTTATAAAGCACACATGTTTTCTAATACATTTGTGTACTCAGAACAGCATTTTGCGCTCAGTTAACTGCAAACTTGGGTTGCATATGTGTAAACGTGGGCAGAAGTTTTCCTGCTGGCTTTCTATACACAGACATACCAAAAAACGTCGACTGAAAACCCCATTTCTAGTACTTTGCTCCATAGTTAGAGCAACGTCATCCTCATTTCCAGACAGACTATGGTGCTGGGTGACAGAAACAGAGGACTAAAATTCAGGGATATGCAGATGTCACTCCTTAGCCTGTTACTACCCCGTTATTCAATCTTTGATAAGCCATTTGAAACAAAGTATTTAAACCTGGCTGAGACCAGATCATCAGTTAGTGTGAACTGATCTGTCCCTTAATTAAGAGGCAGTCCCTTGACTCTCTTCCCGTAAGGAAACTGGGTCTGGTTTCCTTAACGTAAAGTTAGGCAACACTACCTACATTTAGGAAATAAATGTAATAGTAATAAAAAGCTATGCCAAGAACACAACAGAAGTAAACTCTCCCAGAGAAGAAAAGTTAAACAGCAAAATAACACTGATTCTCTGTGCAAGACAACTCTGCCAGTGAGAGAGTGTTTAGTTGGTATCACTGTCTGTTCTAGAGCACTAAAAAAGTATTTGGAAAAAATAAACCATCACGTTTATCACACACAAAAGTCTAAAGCAGATCTGACCCAAGAGCTGGGCCAACAGAACATCATGGTCACTTCCCTAGATGACAGCAAACCACAGGAACCACATGAGTTTCAAATTCCAGCCTGGGCCCATTCCTAGGCCAGTTTTCTTCTTTTTCCACGTTTCTGTTTACTGATATTTATATTACAGCAGTTCCTAGAGGTTCTAAGTGATATCACACTGCTACTGAACTAGGCAACGTAAAAAATAAATACAGCAAAATAAAACATACTGAGAGGATCTCCAAGCAATTAAAGCAGACAAGACAGAGAGCAAAAGCTGCATCATGCTCATTTTGATTACCCCATGCTCAAGTCAGTGAAAACTAGAGAGAAAATACTGATACGGGGCTAGGTAAAAAATACTAAAAATAATTTAAAATTCAGTTGAAATCAGATGTTAGAGCTGCAGAGAACGCAGAAGCAAGCTCTCATAGAAAGGCTCAGAAGGCAGGGGGAAACAAAAAGAGTGAGACTCCCCAAACCACTGCTTCTAGAATATCTTCATGTTTTGTCATTCAGATCTCTCAGGGCTGCTGGGGCTTGATCCATCACACTGGAAAGCCTAAGGCTGACTCCAAAAGGCAAAACTCCTGCCAAACACAGGGCACGGACACCTGGGCATCCCTCAGCCTGTCTGTGCAAGTTGCTCCTATTTAAGTTTCTATGCACTAGTGGTTATCAAACAGGTGGCTGTTTAATTTACACAGCAAAGTCTACTCTGTGGAGCTCGTGCTTTAGGCATTTTAAACAAACATTAGCTACAAACTCTAAAATGGGGCATTTACCAGGGCTTTTATATGCATTCAGTTGTGTAGGCAAAATAAATAGAAAAGGAGACAATTGAAGCCTTGGCATGGATGGAGCTTCATCTCTGAACTTTAGCACCTGACGCTTATTAATCAGTTGTGGCCCGAATGTTGGCAGAACCAAAAAATATTATGCCAGGATTCTAATCAGAGATAAGCACCAACTGAATCTATAGAAAAAACTCTGATTGGCTGCACAAAATGCAGGTTATGCAAAAGCCTCTTCTGATCTGCAGCAGGACAACCCACCCAGTGCTGGGGCAGGACGGAAAGCCCCTGACGTGCAGGGAAAACAAATGCCTGCCCTGTCACAGGCCTGGTGCACATGGCACCCATTTGCTGATGAGCTGCATTGATTCTGTGAAGTGTCCCATGAAATAGGCCTTCAAAGCAGCAAAGAAAAAAGCCACCCCGAAAGAGGACAACCACTGTGAAAGCTACAGAACCTTCTTTGTGTCCCTGCTCTTCCCCGCGGGCGCGCACAGCAGGATGGAGGGAAGCCGTGCTTGTTCCCGGATCCTGGGCTCACTTCCCTCTTCACCTGACCCCGCAGCTGTCTTCTGGCATTTCAGAGCCACACTCACTCCTTTAAACCACTTGGGACTTCAGGCAGGCTATCATGGCAGCAAGATGCTGGATTAGCACAGCTACAGGAGGCCAATAAAGATCTCCATCGCAGGGATGAGGGGAGAAGGCACTGCTGAAAGTTTCCAGATAGAATAAGAAGCTGAATAATTAATCAAAAATAATTGAGGTTTATCTGCACTTCCCTTCCTTGCCTTTCTCACATTTTTTCTGAATTATCTGAAGACGGGTAGGAAAGGAAAGGGGAGAAAATTCCACAATAAAAGGAGGAAAAAGCCAAATAACACCATCTCTAAGGGATGTTAAAAAGCAGAAAGCAGCCCGTGCATGTGCAGCCTAAAAAATCCAGTCCGTCTCTGCTTGCTCATTC
The DNA here is from genome assembly GCA_013397845.1 of Melanocharis versteri. Lineage (NCBI taxonomy): Eukaryota > Metazoa > Chordata > Aves > Passeriformes > Melanocharitidae > Melanocharis > Melanocharis versteri. The sequence continues at coordinate 774,327 of VZTG01008324.1, read as the reverse complement.
ACACAGCTGCCTTCTGTGCAATTTTCCCCACACACTTCAAGTACACGACTAGAGATGTTGAACTTCACTTCCCCTCACCCCATGGAAAATTGGATTTTTAATTAGAGGAAAATGTCTATTTTCCTTGAACATAGTAATTACATTTTTTTTCCCCAAGTCACAAAGCTCATTTGGGAAAGTTTTACCTGAATGTTTTTGTTTGCCCAAATTGAGAGGGAGGTTGGTGGTGGAAATAAGTGAGGGCAAGGGGGAAGTTTTTTCTACATTTTTATTTTGGAATAAAAGGCTGGATTTCCTGAAAATGTTGAGATACGGAGTGTGGCAAAGTCTGCAAATTACACTGAAAAATTAATTCAAATTGCACATGTATGTTAATACTTGGTGAACACTTCCCTCCCCAAGGAAGGGGTCGGTCCATGGGATAAGCCAGCTCATTCTTCCCCTCCCTGAGCTCGGCTGTAACTCTCCAGCTGACTCAAACAAGAGCACTTGTGTGCTGAATTGCTGGATGGCTGCTAATGCAGACCTTCACTGATTCCACATTTATCTGTATGACCCTTCCTGAAAGCAGCCTGAGGCACAAGCTGCGCCTCGGTTCTAAAATCAGAATCACCAAGTGTTTTCGGCCCAGGAGAAAGGAGCTCAGTGACAGCAAACCCAGTCCCCCCAGTGCTAGACATGGCTGTATATATGACAGAGAGGGCAAAAAGGGTTCAGTTCAGAGCACTTAACCAACAGAATTAGTCTGAATCCAACTTTTACTTCAGGCTGAAGTACCACACGTACAACAAGGGCAAAAGGGGCTTGTTTCTGGAAACAAAGTCACTCACGGGGTGGACTTGCTTCATAATAACAACCAGGGCCACTGCAGGTTTGCAAAACAGACACAATTTTCACCTGTTAGTTTATATCCAAGGGGAGCCTGTGCCACTGGCAACCATCTGATTTTCCCAGGTATCAGTCTGGTGTTCAGGACCTAGCCCTGTTCACAGAATAACTGGAGGTATGTTTGATAGAGAATCCCATTAGCAGGGGGTTGATTAACGTTTTTCTCACATGGCTCCTGGAGCCTATTGCGCATGTTCAGCCACAAGGAATGAATGTGTTTTGGGAAGAAGATACTGCAGAAATGGTCAGGATATCATGATCCATAGGATGTGGGTAGCTAGGAGAATGGAAAAGGGGAAATTCAAGCAGTTCAGAATGTGAGCCAAAGACTCACTGAATCCAGCAGGCTTTTGATAAATTCTGTTTTAAGGTTAGACACGTATCTTGCAAACGCTACAAATAAAAAGGGCAGAACTGATCCAATCAGGGAGCAAAGAAGCAGAGGTGGAAGAGCCCTTGAAAGACATTTGAGGGATGGAGCTGTTATAGGAATAAAAATGGCATGGTCATGCAAGAAGGTAAAGAAATAGTGCAGGAGGCTTGGCTGGATTTGCTCAGCAATGAGGATTCAGCAAACAGGGACACCAGAGGGGAAAGGAGATGCATTCTCTGGCAGCTGAGCCCTTTGCTGGAGCCACCTACCAACAGCTCTGATGGTGGAGATGGAGTTGCCCTCACTGACACCCCAGTTTCATTTAAACAATGAAAAAAAGAGGGTTGTGGAAGCTTTTCAGTAAACTGCACTTGTTTGAAAGGAAGAAAATGGCCACAGACCGTATTATGAGGGAAAATGTCCTCCCTATTAAAAAAGAATCCTTAGTTCAGGCATAAAAAGTCCTCAGAAATTGAGTTGCATCTGCCCTGCCCCTCTGTGCACGCTGCTAAATCTTACCCTTTCCATTTCCACCTCAACTCAGCTTCCTCTTTCCCACTGAACCCTCAGATGTGGAAATAATAAAGGAGAAATGAGACACTGCTCTTGTTCTCTGAACCATACCAGCTTCTCCTGCATTTATTGTCGAGGTCTATTTTCTGGCAGGATAACGAGAAAGGTGGAACTGGAACACAGCTGCAGGTGTGCAGCTACAGCCCACACTGCTGCTCTGTGTGGGGATGAAGGGAAGCATGGGAGGGTTTGAACTGTGCCTGACAGGCCAGAGGCTCTTTTATCTCTCCTTGAGGGACGCTGGAGGGGAGCAGCTCAGCTGCTGCTCCACCAGATACATTTTCCCTGCTGATTTCTGGGCTGGGCAGCTTTGTATTACAGCTGATCCACACATCTGGCCTTTTCTCCTTTGGTTTTCTTTGCATTTGGTGTTGGAAAAGCCAACAAGAACAAACTAATCTGAAATCAAAACCAAGTCAGCACCGACAAGAGACCAGAATAAGGGTTGGATATTTTCACTAGTACAAGAAAACAGAGAAGCTCTTCATGCTCAGCAACAAAACAGGACAAGTGCTGTGAGGAATGAAGAGATGCTGACATTTTCTCTAAAAAAAAAGACATTGATATAGGGCTCATATTCTGCTGATGTCTCACTTTAGGCCTTAGAGATCCCATTTGGGAGTGGAGCAGAACTCACTATAAGCACTTGGCAAAGTTGTTATTTGGGAGAGGCAAAACCTGAAGCCTACCAAGAAAATTGGACACAACTCTGCCCACATTGCTGGGGGCACAGCAGAGATCTCACAAAACCTGGTACCATTTGATTCAATTTGTGACTGCAAAAATATATATTTCCTTTCCACTGTTGCCTCTCAATGTCACCACTGCACAAATGTACCAGAAACAACTTTGCTCCCAACTGTTCCCACTTAGACACCAAAAAAAGTGGCTGCAATTATCGAATTCAGTTTTGGGAGGGGAGGGAAAACCCCCCTCAAGCTGTCTCAGACAGCAAGTGAACTTCTCCTGCTGTGGTTTTGGACTGGTGAATAGGACTGAACACTTTAGGAAATTCAGGCTACTTTCTTTATTTGCTTCAACCGGCACACAAGTCAGAGAACTCAGCTTTGTGTCTGCCCCCAAAGCCTGAAATTGAGACTGAAAGCCGTAAGGGCACATCTGCACTGGTGGTACACACACCATGGAGTGGGATCTGCCAGCCAGGAGCATATCACGGGGAGGATATCCAAGTCTCTTTGTAAATCTTACCCATCATCAGGCTCCAGCTCCAGAAAATCTTGGCCTTAAGCAAAAATTACATTCCAAGCAGGCGTACCTTAAGTTTCTTTCCAGAAAAGTCAAATTGAAAGCATAAATAGGCCAGCTCTGCCCTAACCATTTTGCCATTGACTTCAACACAGCTACAAGCAGCATTATCCAAAATATAAACCGAATATGAACTAAAGAACTATACCTGTAACTATAAATATATAAGCACACAGACTGGACTGGTGTGCTGTGCCTTCACTACAAGTCCCACCAAACTGCCCTTTTTGTAAGTACTAGAAATATGCTTTTAATTCCTTCTAGTTCCACTACTCATTGCTATGGTCCAAGAACAAATGTTGTCTCTTAGTTATTTAAATAACCCTTGTTCCTGAAGCATTCATGTCCTCAGAAGCTACCACACCTTTTCTTGGCTGGGGAGCCAAGGCACAGACTTGTGATTTGTCCAAGGCCATATAAAAAGATATTAATAGAGGGAATTTATGTCACGGCCAACATCTGGTGTAGATTATTTACAAATAAGTTGGCTCTCTGAAAAAATAAAATAATAGTTTTTAAGTTTGTTTACAAAGTTGCTGCATGTTGTTTCCACTATTTTATTAAGAGCACATGGAGCCATGCTTCCAAACAGCAGCATTAAAAATAGACTAGGATTCACGGTGGATGAAATTCAAGCTTTGGTTTTGATAAGCATCCAGAAGTCAGGATTAGCCAAACTCCTCTGGTCAGCCAAGAATTTATAGCAAGACATTTATTATGGAAAGCTAGGGTACAAGAAACCTGAACAGAAGCAAGCCAGAGTCTTCCAGGCAAACCCATCTGCCATGTAAAGGTATTGCACTGATATCTTGCCACCAAAAGGCAGCAAGGAGAATGAAAAATGTCTAAGCAGTTTGATCAGAAGCATTCAAAGAAGGTCAAATGTACTTTATTACCCACAGTACCGAAGTACAACAGATTTTCAGATGAAGACATTGGATAAGGATTTGCCTTTTACATCAACACTGAATTTTCCCTGTGGAATAGCCTAGTTTGTCAGGAAGAGACTGAAACCTGTAAGTTTAACAAGGAGTGATCTCCGAGATGTCCAGCTCTGTTCCACTTCCACTCATTGCACAGGTAACTCCCCCAAAAAATCCATCTGAGAATGTTCACTGCTTACACCGGATTGAGTTACCCTTTGTCATCTGAAGACACTGGCCAGGTTACAGAAGGAGTAAAGAAAGAGTATCCAGTATTTAGGAATTCATTAAAAAATGCAGATTAAAAGAACGAGAGCACATGGAAAAACAGAAGAGCTCCGACCCCACAAAGTCTGCCAAACCCAGGATTCTGCAGGAAGGAGATCATAACTGGAGAGCTTTCCTGAGCATGTGTGGGTGACCTTCACATAACAGCATCAACTGGATGCTTGCATTTTGATTTTTCATTTGACTTTCAAACAGACTGCAAAGGCGAAATGCTCAAATATTAACTTAAAAGGTTGGTAAAACATGGCTTAACCCAAACCTCGTTGTGTGCAATTTCTGGAGATTTTAACTACCTGTCTGCACATCTGTAAGAAATGTGTGAGTTTACCTTGGAACCACAACCCTCTGTTCATAAACCTGGGAATAAGATGTACTGAAACAGCTTGCTGTCTTTTTAGGACTCTAACATTTAATCCTGTCAGACTTCTGCAGACCTGGAAATGGTTGGACCTGTTTCTGTCACAGCCAGGAAGGATTACTGCATTCTTTCTCCTGAATTATTTTTACAGACACTTCAGTTCACCCAAACTAAAGTTGAGGACCTTCCTGTGGGCTGAATATCTGGCACTTTAAAGAATGAGGCAGATTTAGCCACTGCTAAACCAGAATACTGATACCAGACTGCAGCCAGATGCTTTCTGAAATACTTAATCAGCAGGGTAAGGATCTCTCATAATCACTTTCCTTTGCTACTCTGTACCTTCAGACCCATTTAGGACTGAGATTTTCTTTACCTGGCACAGAAGCTTCTGGGACTTTTCTCCACCCTATATCCATTTCTCTTTCATCATCACCATCCACATCACAGCAGATCTTGCTGCTTCCAGGGTTCTTGGTTGCTGCAAATCCTGCTTTATCAGACTGGGGCCAAATCCACACCAGCTTGTGCATGATGTGATCAAACTGGTGCAAACCAGCAACGCTCAGAGGGCAATTCCCCAATTGAAGTCGAGGCCACTTGTTGGCAAAACAGGGCCAGGCTTTGAGTTTCATGTTTTAGAAAGTGTTAACTTTTCAAAACTGAGTGTAACTCAATTCCCCCCTCAGATGATCTGTGGTCTGTTCAACACAGTGAGAAAAAGACAAACGATTTTTCCTTCACCTGCTCTTTTGCCTCACCACAAAGGTACAGGTGTCACTGCCATGCTCAAAGCCTGGGGGACAAAGTCAAAGGAGAGGGGAACTTAAAGCTCTGTTTATGAGGAGTTTAAATTTGTTATGGAAGTTGGTTCTGTCCACCTGGCATCATTTAAGCAAACAGGTGAATATCACTTGTTGAAAAATAATGGGCTTGAGTCTCCACTCAACTCTAATGGATTTGCACTGTTATAACTCTGAACAGACCCATGGGATGTTTCTGCCTTACAAATAAACAGAAGTAGCTTTTCTTTCAGCAAACACAATCTGTTTCACCCTAATGATCGTTGTTTCCACTACTGAAAGAAATCCTAGTCCTACTTGGCTAACTCCAGTATTAGTCAATAATGACTTGTAGAGTATTCAGCCAACCTTCTGGGGAAAACAATGTTATATATGTGTTTTGCCAAGGCAGAAAGCATAAGCAAAAATATTGGACCAGCTGACATAAATTAGCACAGCTCCACTGACAGAGGTTGCACAAACTAGAAGCTCTGCAAGAGAAAAGAAAGAATAAGCAAGCTTCCCCACTAGTTACAGGAGACAAAATTGATGTTTCAATTACCATATTATCCTAAATCATTAATAACAATAGTTGGGATGATTTCAGTTCTTTCTACATTTTTCTTTTAGGAACACAAATTCCCACAGCTAATTTGAAAAAAAGCTCCACATAATACGTGCACAAGAAAAAAACAAATCTGCTTTTAAGGTAAATAGGTAATTCAGATTTTTGTTGTCAGAATGGGACTCCAAAGTGGTGTACATAAAATTCAGCTTTTGATATGCTACTAGAGGCTACAACAGATGACGTTGGAGAAGACCTGGCCAATTCTTTACTCAGCTGCTGCAAATGTCTTTTCCCAAATGCCCAGTTTTGCATGAAAGAAAGAACCGCGCTGTCCAGATGTGCCCAAAAGGTGTCCATGGACAAGACCTTTGTCTGGAGTAATCCCAAAGAAACTTTAATGAATTCACACCACACAACTGGAGAAGTGAAAAAACCAAAGACAAAAGCACTTGGCTTTCATACATCAATTAAAATAGAAATTATCTTCTTCAAAAAGCCATCCCTAATTTCAGAAAAAAGAAAAAATATTTTTCAAAACAGAGCCTGCACAAAAGCAGCAATCTTTGCTTATTTCTAACAAAGAGGTTGTGGCCCAGTGTGGCCACCTTTTAAAATCTTTCCATTACAGGAGGTGGAATATTCATCATAGGAAATGCTATTACTGGGATACCTTGTCCAAAACCACTATCCACAATTTCTCTGTAGCTAAAAAATCATATTGAAGTCAAAGGCTTGCTGGTTTGTGGTCTACTGAAACGGTTTTAAAGCTACATTTATTTACAACCCTGCTTATCCTGCTCACAGTAAATAAGATGAAATAAGTGATGTTGCTCTGTCGATAGAGAAACTTGCACACCAGTAATTTTGTCTCTTTAAGACCACGTAAAATAGGGTCAGTTTGTGATCCTCTTCTGACCTGTGACAGGGAAGTCCCTACTTTCTGTATACACACAAAGATGTTAAAGATGTCAAAAAGCAAACACTGCAGGTATAACAAATTTGGCAGAACCACCTCTTACCTGGCAGGTGGATCAGCCAGCAGAGAATGCGTGCCTCTAGGAGAAGACTCAGGTCTCCAGGAGAATTATCACTGCTGCCTGCAACAGTCACCTCTTCCACTTTTGGGAGGCAAGGGAAACAAAACAATTTTTCTGAAGAGCAAGTCTGACATAAATTTCATTGAAGTTCCCAGAAATGTTTCCTGGTAGTTTCTGTGAGCTTTGGATTAATTCCCGTACTTGGCAACTGAAGGGATGCTCGGGCACTGGAGACAGGAGTAGCTAAAAAAAATCCAGTACCAGAACTGAGGTTCTCTGCTTGTATGGAGACTCCTGATAGAAGTGTTGCTGAGAGAGAGTATGTCCAGAAAGAAACATAAAACAAACGTTTGCATCATTTCTCCTTAGTAACAGCAATATTTTTAACAATGTGCTCTTGAGCTTTAAGTTTAGCAAACCTAAAAATACAGCTAATTCTAGGTTTGCTCACCTAAAACTACAGGTAGAGGGCACAACAGACAAATCCAAGCAACCAAACTATTAATCAGTGCAAGCTCCTGTAGTACCTGAGCCAGAATGTTACTGCAGAAGTTTGATTGTGTACAAGGGTATGGTACCTGATCGTTCAGAAGGTCCAAAAATCACTAGCAATGAGCTGCAGGGTTTTATCTCCCTATCCCCAAGTCTCCAACACACACAAAGGCAAAATTGTAACAGCTGGAGACAACACACAGCTCAAACTGAGTTTTGCCCATGATGAGGAAAGAAGCTGGCATCAGACACCACAAGTACCCTAAGGCTTTGCCAGAGCTCCTGACTTGCGTGCAGAGCAGTCAAAGGCTGCTCTGACACACAGCAAATAAAGCTGAAAACATGACATCTCTGCTTGTAAAATTCAACCCCATGGATTAACTCAGACATATTTAAATATTGCAGTATAACCTTTCACGTAAGTTCAATTTTATTTTCACACGGTACCTCAAACACCCGGATCTCTTACTGCATCTCACCAAAGGAGAAAGAAGAAGAGGAAGGAGGATTGAAGCAGAAATCTTCTTAGCGTAACTCTGCTCACAACAGAGGTGGGAAACGAGTGAGAGAAAGCCCCTGCTTTGTTTGCACAGATACAGACACATCTTTTGCCTCTCTTTCAGCACAATGGGAGAGAAAAACCCAAACTCAGCAGCCAAGAGTTCCTGAGCACACTGTGATTAAGGACATCTAGGGTTCCAGAGACAAGTGAACCAGATGGAAAGCAGCAAACACCCTTCCCAGTGCAGCACACAATTAGGCAGAGGAGCAACGATAAGAACCTGCAGAATGCAGAATCTGCTCCTCCTCCCTTCCAGGCCTCCTCTGGAGAACCCCCACAGGCCACCAAAGTCCCAAGGATAGTCCACAGAGCATTGGGGTGACTTCCCACCTGGATGTGAAGCCAGGACTCAAATCCAGATATACTGTTCCAGAGAAATCTGGCTAAAATAAACATGGCAATACCCTCACTCGTATAAACAACCCAAGCTGTTTACATGTCAAGTTCAGACATTTATGTCAGCTGGTCAAGGGCTGCATGCACTGATTTTGCTCTGTGGTGAAATCACAGTAAAGCAATAAAGCTGTGTAATGGGGGTTTGCTGGATACGGCTGAAATGCAAAATTTTCTTCTAATTTTTTTGTGAATTAATGAACAGAAAAAGTTTCAGCAGCAAGCCTGATATGGCCTGAACTTCTGCAAATCTTTGAAGAGAATACTGATAATTTGGATTTCAACTTTTGAGGGGAGGCAGGAGAAAAGGGGCAGATTTCTCCAAATCTTTTGCAAAATGGTTTCTTTGTGGTGGGTTTTTTGGGTGGGTTTCAATTTGTAAAATTTTTAATTTTATAACTTTTAAAGCCCCAATCTTACCCTGATGATGCAACTCCAGTTCTTACAAAAGAGTAGCAGGCATACACAGAAGGCTGCAGAAATCAGGAGACCATTAACCCCCAGTGAGTTGTAAATCTAAAATCCTGTGTTGTCACCACGGAGACTCCGATCTGGGAGACCCTGTAGGAAATAGGACATATTGTCCAGGACATCTCATTCCTCAGTGCCCTGCACAGCCCCTCTGACAGACTGCAGAACGCAGCATTTCTTCCACAGCAGTTATAACTCAGGCTGTGGAAAAATAGTGACCTCTTCCATTGGGTGACCAGAGGAAAAAGAAGCCCAGCTTGGTTGTGTCAAATGCAAACTTTGGGGTTTACAGACAAAGTAAAAAAAAAAAAAAGTCATTCCTCATCAGCCTAAAGTGCTGGATTTCAAATCATTTTTCCTTTAAACCAGAAATCTTAAATTTTGCATTTGATAAAACTAAGTTTTCCAAAGGAATTCGTCTGTACTTACGCTTCTCTTGTGCATGTTCAAAATGCTTTGTGCAAATTAAAAAGCCAAAATTTCTAAGCAGGTAAAACCTAGGTTAGACACTAGATTTCTAAAAATACAGTGATAAAGCACTAAAATAATTTCACCATCTCTTCCACCTACCCAGCACTTTTAGCCAAGATTATTTACCACTTTGCCCCACCTTACAGAGTGCGTGAATTCCAGCAAATCTGTGATTCATTGCAGTAACTCAGTTTTGTGCAACAAGCACTTCAACTGCAGACTCAAAAACACTCTAAGGCTTGAACCCAGAATGGAAAAAATATATTTTGTTTTCCTAAAAGTGGAAATGGAATTCTGTAAAGAGGAATAGTGCTGCTTTCCTATGAAACACGGTATTTTATGCAGATACAGTCAAGTAGAACCCTGCCCTGGGCTGAAAGACCAGGCTGAGTTATCACAGCAGCGGGAGGGTGGAAGGAAACGACTGGTGCTGTGTTTGCAAATTTGGACTGAATTTAAACCCTTGGTCAACAACATTATTCACCTGTCTGTGCTGATCCCAAGCACTGTACTGGGAGAACAGTGGTTTTCCCATTTGTTTGGTTTCTGCAAGAGCCTTACCCGGCAGGGAGTGGGGGAGACCAATCCTGGAGGCGTAGAACAGGCAGCTCCTCTGGGGGTGATGCTGGCAGCACTCACCGACCTCCTGCTGCTCAGGAATTGGCTGGAGTGTCCCTGCCCTCCTGGAGCAAAGCTGCCACCGAGTCAGGATGTGAGACCCACAGCTATCTGTCAAGAAAGCTTTGGAAGAAGTGTGTTTTGGAGTCAGACTTAGGCTGGGCAAGCAAAGATGGAGAAACTTCGAATACTGTGAGAGAGTCAGGCAGCAATGGCAGTGCTGAGCACAGCTCAGCTTGGGGCTGCTTGTAACTACGACTGTCCACAGTTTCATGGGCAAAACCAGCTGCCTATCCAGTGGGGAAGTGACAGGGAGGAGCATAGAACAGAATGCTGGAATGGTTTGGGTTGGAAGGGACCTTAAAGATCACCTTGATCCAATCCCCCTGCTGTGGCCAGGGACACCTTTCACTATCCCAGGTTGCTCAGAGCCACATCCAGCCTGGCCTGAACACTTCCAGGGATGGGGCAGCCACAGCTTCTCTGGGCACCCTGTGCCAGAGCCTCAGCACCCTCACAGGGAAGAACTTTCCCCTAATATCCAATCTAAACCTATTCTCTTCCAGTTTGAATCCAGTCCCCCTTTTCTCATCACTCCAGGCTCTTGTAAGAAGTCCCCTCCCATCCTTCTTGCAGGCTCCCTTTAGGTGCTGGAAGGCTGCAATAAGTTCTCCCCTAAGTTGACTCTTTTCCAGGCTAAGCAAACCCAATCCTCTCAGTCTTTTTTTGTAGGAGAGGTGCTCCATCCCTCTAATCTAAGAAGTTAAATATATTTTTTTTAAAAAGGCACATTACATTTTGCTAGAGGTAAGCTTCAGACACAAAGTCACACTAAAAGTGCATTCCTCAGCCAAAATACAGGCATCTACAAGCTGTTTATCTCAATGCTCCCACAATTACAGCAGAGGACAAAAAATTCTAACTCACATTTTACCTCCAAGATAGAGAATTAAAACAAATGATGAGTTTAAGCATTGCCTATAACTCCTATTGATGATAAAGGGGGCCCAGGGGACTGGATCAGCTGTGGAAATACCTGAAGGTAGGCAAGTGGAATTCAGTGGCACCAGGAAGTCAGCACTGCTCGCACATGCACCAACTCACAGTTTGCACAGCTCAAGCACCAGTTTTCTCCTCCTCCACAAAAACGACAGGATGATTCAGTGTGTCTTTCCAGGTGTCCTGAGCATGCCCTGCTTCCCTGCAGACTGCTCCACACACAGCTCCTCAGCACAGCACTAAGGCAGGTCCGTGGCTCAGGCATGATCTCCTGGAGCCAGGATCTGGGTGAGGATTTGGCCATCAAAGCAGTAATGTGCCAACAGCAAAGGAAGTTAAAAATGCCACTGGACATAGAGCAGATCTCGTTTTTCCCACTTAGCTGTAAATACCAAAGCAGGGTGTGCAATTCAAACAGTGCCTTCTCATTCTTAAAGGCTTTAGGCTGGAAATTTGCTGTGTCCATGGAAACACTAGGAAAAAGGATTTCAAGTGAGATTTCCACTTTCTACCACTTGCTTTATGGAGTCTTTTCACAATGCATGGGTTGCTGTTGGGTTTGCTCACAAACGAGGACCTGGGCTTAATCCCACCTGTCAGGCAAGCACAGCAGACAGCTTCTCTTCATTATCCTGCTCCAGCCCCACTCTGGAGCCTCATGTGGAGGCAATAAATATTCCTGGATTAACATCCAAGATACAGGTGGGTAGAATAGAAGCATGCACACCTTACCCTGAGAATGGGCTGACATAGTCCATGCTTGGGATGGCTTTGTTAAAGCAGTCAGCAGGGTAGTTGGAAGATGAATAATTGAAGAAACAGCTTCTTTAATATGAACCATGGGCAGCATGTGGTGCAACTTTCCCTCTGTTTCCCCCTCCCCAACAAGAATTCTTCATATCAAGCTGGTTTGGTGCTAAGTGCACATATCTAGGAGGCATTTCTCTCCAAAATTTGGATCCAAACACACATCAAAAATAACAGTTCATCCGTCACGGTTGGGAAGCATGTATGACAAGAAAATATTTGCTTTGCTCTGGTTTTGTGTTTGGTTTGCTGACCGCTTATATCAAAAAGCTAGAACAGCTTTTTCATCTTGCTGTAGTTTAGAAACATTTATAGGACAGATGGTCTAAATTTGTGGGTTTTATAAACTTAATGAGAATGTAAAAAAAAAAAAGGAGCATATGGGTGCAATATTCTCTGGGGCTTCTTTGAGCTGGCCAAGAGGTAGCCCACTGCAGAGGGGAGTAACAATTTCATTGGGAACTCATTCCAAGGTTTACAAATGACTGAGAAGAGGGACTGCCACAGGCTTTCTTCACCCCAGGGGCAGTTTCACTTGCACTGTGTGGCATAGGGAAAACATACATTTATTTATTCTTCCCAGCAAGCGACATTTCTTAAACTTTGCCTTCGCATAGCTGCTAAAAGGGCTGGCTGTGGTAGCTCAACAAAAGGCACAGGTGTGCTCCATCCTCTGTCCTGAAGAATTGCTCTTGGGGCTCCTCACTGGGCCCAACAGAGAGTTTAGCTCCCAGCTCCTCCAGGACGACTGTATTATTTTAGTCCTTCATGCAGCTCTGTCTTTCTCCAGACACCACCATTTAAACTGGATACTGACAATGCAGTCTGATCTTGAGGTCAGACCAGAGCATGGGAAGGTGGGAGATCCATCTGGAGGCCCTGGTCCCGCTCCAGGCTCTGTCACAAGCTTTGGGCAGCTCAGCATGACTTCTGTCCTCAAGTGGGCTCCCAACAGAGCCACCGTGAGCACACAGCGAGGGAGGAGAGCTCTCTCTTCAGGGAACAATCCAGTATCCCAGTATCCCATCTCTTTCTCCACTTACTCCCAGAGCTGGTGTAAATGTCCCTCAAAGTCAATAGATCAGTGAACAGAGTAAAATCAACCTGTAAGGTCAGTGAGAGCCTTATTTCCTCACTAGGAAACAACGAATAACTAGCACCATCTTTTCAGGCTCTTAGTACCAGTCAGACTCTCCATCTAAAAACTTCGTTTCACCTGAAACACTTCAGGTTGAAATAAAGTAGGTTGAAGATGTTTTCATGAAACAACGTCCTTGGTATAAGACTGATAGTAAGAATCTCCTGTTAGGGAAAAATCCGCTTCCATCCTGCTCCCCAGGCTGAAAAAGCTAATTTAAAAGATCAGCTTCCAGTTCTCTCTTATGTAAACTATTAAAATATTCATGAACAAAGTGTAATCCATCAAAACGAGCTCCACTAACTTAAGACCTCAATTTTGACCTCGGACAGTCCTCTTCCAATGAAACCCACTAGGAGGTATGAACCTCTAATTATTTTCAGTGAAATATTTCAGAGTGTTGGCACAGAAGCTGTCACTTTTAGTTTGTGCATAAACACAGCATTAAGAAAAAACAATTCTCTCAAAATTATTGTCCAAACCCCTTTGCAATCTTAGGCATGCACTGTTTCATTTTATACCCAGCTGCTGCTTCCAAAATCTTCTTCAGCATTCTGATTTTTTATATTATTCTCTTTAAATGCGATAGCTCAGACTACTGCCAGGTGTGAAGGAACTGTGCAACACTGGGAGGAAATCTTGAACAAATCCTTTATCCCACTAATTTCACGGGGAATTTAAATGAGCAAGGCCTGCAGACTGCACAGGCCTTGCTTTAGCTTAGACTTCAGGCTCTCTTTTAGCAATCAGCTGAATCGAAATCTCACTTATTAACAAGCAGAGCAAAAGCAGCACAGGGCAGTGCTGTGCCCTGGTCTGACCCCCAGGATTCCTCTGCACGTTATCAGTTCAAGACAGGATTGCTGTGTGCACAAAGGGCTTATTCCCAATGATAAGTCATCTCTAGACAGGATCCAACAAAATCCAGCTACGCTGGGAGCAGAAGGAGGCTGTGATTACAAAAAAAAAATCACCTTTTCATGCAAGGCAGAAGCACGCCTGCCCCCCCCCACCAGCTCCCTATACACCCCCACCTCCCAATAACTAAAGTTCTCAACAAACGTTCAGCAAATAATTGGACAAACAGCCAAGGACTTCTCAGAACATCCAATGATTATTAAATCTTAAACTGTACTTTCCAAAAATAATTTTCTTCTGCTGCTGTTTGTTTGTTTGAAAGGAAGGGTAGTAAAATCCACAGATGTGTACAGCCATAAACCTTTAGATGAGACTCAATTTCCTTGATGTCCAACGATAAAATCCACTAATAAATGTGTACAGATGCAAAGGCCTATTTGTTGTCCTGTCAAGTCAGGCCATGTGGAACAAAAAACCTAAAAGCAACCAGGAGAGGAACTAATGATGTAGGCTCGCCTCTGCCAAGATGCACTTACTGCAGTTCCTGTGACATTTAAGGAACACAATGATGGGACATTCCTTTTTAACTTTATTGTTTTGTCAAAAGCAGGGTTTTACAGCCGAAGATCACGTTCCCAAGATAGTCAATTAGGTTATGCAGATTTACACACACACTGTGATCTCCTTTGTGCAGCATGACCAGTTTCTTTGCTAACAATCACTCACATTTGATGACAAAGATGGGGCTGGTGTCAATATCTCCCATATAGAGCCGGATTTTTTTTTTTTTTAAATGCTTTCCATGAAAAGCTCTTTAGATCTCCTGGTGCATCAAGACAGCTTTTCTTTTTCTAATCTCCAGATAATTATTTCTGAATGTGCAAATACAGTTTTCAAGGGGAAAAAAACCCACTCTCTGGAGTAACCAAACACCAGATTTCCGCAGTATGAAAGCCATTTTAAGGCACTGTGGTGTGCTTCGTGGTTAGCCCTGCTTCTACTTAATTAGGGACCCGAGTTATAAGTCCACAGCTGCAGGAGAGCAGTAAATAGCTATTGCTGACTTCCTTATTGCCAATATGTACATCATGATTGTAGGGTGAAGAGCAGGGAGCTTTTCGTAAACACTGCCTTGTGCAGCAACAGTACTTTGATGTCATAAAAATGCTGTTACATATTTTAAAGTCTTAATTGTGGTCCACTGCGGTGCTGTCAGCTTCCTGGTGGAGCACTAACCCTTTCCGTCATTTCTGCGGGATGCACAACACTTCTGCGCAGGTTTCCTAATTAATGCAACCTATCCTCACTGATTGCAAAGCACCAGGCTCCCCCACAGCACATGATATCCATGCTGGGGAGGGAAAGGAGAGGGGGAAGGAAAGGAAAAATGCGCCCACCCCTGCCAGTATGAAGGGCACTTGCCTGCTCCATCTTGTTCTGATTAACAGCATCCGCTTGCTTGCTGTCAGGAACACTCCCCCACTAAACACCCTGGCCAGAAACCCCTTAACTCAGTGCCTCCAAGACAGAGTCCCCACAGCAGTGGTCCCAAATAACCCTCCATCTTTCACCAATCCTTGCTTCAATATCCAGACCCTCCCACTGCAGCACATTCTGACTTTATGCCCGGACTCTCCAGCCTCTCTCTTCTACCTGCATTCTTCAGGTCACCCAAAATTGAAAGCCTTCAAATTTCTTACCTACTTTTTTTAATGCCCTATCTTGCTTCTGTGCCCACTGCTGCCATCTTAATAAATTTTTTTTCAAACAGTTCTCAGCATTTTTGAGCCCCTCCATGGCAGGCAACTTCTGATTGCTATCCCAGAAATGGTGGAAAGCCATCTGAAAAAGCCTCAAATCAAAACAAGCAAAGCTTGCAAGAACAAAACCTCACCTGGTGTCACCAAAACCACTTCTGTTCCCAACCCAGTGCCAAGCCCTGCCCCTGGCTGCAGGGCCAGCTCCTCAGGGTGGTGGGACAGACACTGCAGTACCCACCAGGCCTCCTGAGCTCACGCTTGGCATTAATCACTGGGTCTCCACACAGCCACCTGATCCTGAGTCCTCTCTCCTTGTCTGCAGGATCCACTCCATGCTCTGGGCTTTGCAGGCTGTCTGCATGACCACAGAAGTTCCTCCTGGCCTTAAGAGCATGCATTCTGGAGAGATCAGGCCATTGGCAAGTAAGAGCTCAGCCTCAGAAGGAAAGTTTAAGGAGTGGACAGGACACTGAAGAAGGACTTAGGTCCAGTCCCAGCTCTGCTATCACCCTGATAAGCACAAAGACATCTTTTCCTCCCTTCACACCTTCCTGCACATATTTCCCCAAAGGTTACAGGAGCCACGAAGACCAGCTCCTCTCAGCACAAGGTATTTGGCAGGTGTGGTGGGCAGCATGTAGAGGATGGCACTTGCAAGTTCATGTTCTGTTTCATGTCAATAAATAAAAGCCACCTATTCCCACTTAGGCTGAACAGGCTGTCAGGAAAAGGTCCCAGGTTCTTCCCCTGTAGCCAGCAATCCATTCAGGAATCAAACATCACCTGCAAACAGGCTGCTGACCTCAAGTAGTCTTTCTAGACACCCTTGTAAACAGAAATAAAGAACAATGCTAGAAACCGCAGAGGGAGGACTTCCATCTACAGAGATGGGATTCATGCAGTGTCCCTGGTAAACACCAGCACTTTGGAACTTGTCTTGATGAATGGGGTTGTCTGATGGCAACACAATGGGGACTGATGATGAAACGGTAACAAATGGGTTTCCTCCCAGCTGGACTCAGCTATTATTTGCCATCTGCACAGTCTGTCTCATGAAAATATATTTTGCAACATGAACACTGAGTTCACGCAAAAAAAAACCCTGAAGAGCCCTGTCTGACAAAGGCAGCTCCCAGAGCAAGAAGCAGCTGGATTAAAGGCAGAAAAGAGGACAACAGCTGTCTCTGAGGGAATCATAGACCTCAAAGAATGACCCAGGGAAGAGAGAGATGGCTTTAGTTTATACACCTGCATTTACCAAGTCAGCAGAGATCAGCCTTGATAACTCAGTCTTTAGATAAGGAGGTGGGGATACCACCAATGAAGGGAAATGCAGGGAAAAAAGCTGGCCTGGAGAAAGGAGAAGAGTTAAGACAAATTTAATTGACTTCACAGTAGGGAGCAACAAAAGGAAAGATATTTGTGAAGCCATTATAAATTGGCAAGGAAAGTAGGGGAAAAGAGACAAATCAATCACACAGGAGAAGAAAAGAGCTTTGCCAGAACTGAGTTGTCAGGCTGTTTCACAGTGACACCCACCCCATTTGGTTATGCTTCAATTCAAGCTGAGTTTGTAGGGTGTCTGGGCCTGGAAGCAGCTCTTCTGAAAAGCTACAGATGTCACCCCCAGAGCTGCCTCTGGGTGGGAAAATCCCATCTGGGAGCAGCTTAGGATCCCTGCAGGAACACAAACATCTCCCAGTCCAATTACAAAGACAGTTTGAATTTCTGTTCTGAAAGGGCACACCAAGAACGAGCTAAGGGAACAGAGCCACCATCCAAACACTTTTTCCTTCACTCATCACTGTCCTGAGGGGATTAAATGACATAAGGAATGCAGTGGGATAAGTCAGAGATTAGAGATGAGTTTTAAAGTCCTGGTTAGTCACCTGGCACACAGTGGAACCCAAAGCCACACACCATTCCCCTGAAGAGATCCCATAGGATATCACTGATAGTACAGGAGGCACTCAAATGCTGCACCAGCAAACACAGCACAATGCAACAAACCCCTGAATGAAACCAAGGTCTTAGGATCAGGTATACTGTGGGCTGCTTGGGGATCAATGAAAATAAGTAAGAAATACATGCAAAACCCCCAAGAAACACCACCAAACCAATACATTTAAATAAATAAATAAATAAATAAAAGTTTTCTGCTTCATTGACTGGCTTTATGTTTGCATATCCAGCATCGCTGGACATATTTGCCTCAAGGCTCTTGCTGACATCCTATTTTTCTGTTGGCCTATTAGAAGTTCACCAGAGAAATAATGGTTTATCGATAAGTGCCAAGCTACTGACTCGGAGCATAAACTGCCATAGGTTTTGTGCTCAAATTAAGTGGCTGACTTTTCTCTCCTTTCTAAAATCAGGTAGTTCCTGCTTCTGCCAGTTTCTCTGTGTCACCTACTGGCCCCTTGCTTTGTGTTCCAAGACTTCTGTGTATTTATAAACCGAGGCTTATAGTGCTTTTCAGCAGAGTCTCTCTTGGCTGCTGTTTGTGAAGCTCTGGGGTCCAGGAACCAGTCTCAGTTTCAGAAAGGTAGCACCAAGCATGAGAGGCCACCATACCAGCTGGAGTCTACAGCAACAAATAACCCTTAAAACCAAATCAATCAAGTCTTCCTTATGCCATATATATTTTAAAGCCCATAAAACAACAAAACTGATTTAGCAGCCAGCAGAAGTGGTGTATCTTCATTCACAAAGCTGCACTGAAAGACATGGCCCTTCTATTTTCATCTTTTTCTGGGAAAAAAAACCCTTCCAAAACTTTTTTATGGGAAAGACCAGTGATCAGTCAGAACCAAACCAAGAGATGCAAAAGCCAGGAACACCAAGTGGGGCTCTACTGCACACTGATTCGATGAATCATGTCAGAGATGGCGCTTGAAATGAATGCAAAACCATTACCAGAACCCAGATTATAAAAGGGTAAGTTAGGCATGTCCCCATCCACAGAGTAATTGGGGAGCAGTTTTTAGCATAACCAAAGGACCACTGAGGCAACATTAACTCTTAAGCTCCCAAAGGGTCACCGCACAGTAGCTCAGGCAGAAGTTCTATTTACACTGGATGTGAGTGGGTACTTACATACCCACCTACAGGCATGGACTTGTGGATACCCCCAAATTACTGACTGACTCAGGAGGCAACATTTCTGGAAATAATGATTCAGTGCCATGGGGTGGCTGCATGAATCTGTTCCCTCCCATCGAACCCAGCACAGACACTCGTAACCTCAGGTCTGTGGTATTTCTCTCTTTGGAAACATGCAAAAATGTTGGGAGTGTTCAAATATCTTTAAACAGTGTAGAAGATCTTATCTGCTGTGTTGCATGCAGCACCCAATGCTGGCAGGCTACCTGGAAATACCATTCCCTTGGATTTAATTACCAGTATCTGTGTTTGTTTCATTTCCCCACCACGCACCAAAAAAATTTAAAAACCAGTAAGGTCTACAGACAGCTCTTCATTAGCTTAGGTTTTACAGCATTACCTTAGCTTGGGTGCTTCTTAAAACAGTCCACGTTAACCTGATCTCTCAATGGACACTGATTTCTAAAACATATTTATGATCCCAATGAATTCCTTCAAGTTCTTCCAATAAGCTTTCTTTTACCTTAGACACTACAGGAGCACTTCCAGGCTGAAATCCCATTTGTGTCCTCGATTCCTGGCATGTCCACAGCACAATGTCTGTTTTTCAAAGAATGTGAAGTTCTGACAGATACATGAATAGGAGGCATCAAAAGGGCTGGAGAAGGAAAAAAAAAGGAAAGAAAAAAGCTTAAACTCCTGGAAGCAAACACACCCCAAAACCCATTATTTTAGGAAGAACACGGTAACATCTGTCCAGTTCTAATAAATAAGATTTAGGATAAGAATCTAGTTTAGGAACGAAAAAGAAATGGTTGCAGTTACACCTGGGATGAATTTGGTTTAGCAGCCCACTTATCTGTATGTAAAAGTTAAATAATTCCCCTTAAACAGCGGGTTATCAGGCAGAAATCAGCAACACCTGCTATATTTGTACAATAACAATAACAAGCTGGGATGCCATTCATTTATGGTAAGAAGAATGCCAAGTTTGCCAAGATTTGTTTTGGCCGCCGGTAAATCTATGTCTAATAGGCAAGTGATGCATTTCATGGAAAATAAGCTGCACCTGGATTTGAGTCATACCTTGTCCCCTTGAAAACCTGTCATATCCTCCTACTTAAATGTCTCTGATACAATAAACACATGAGCATAAACAAGGCCTGACTCTTTTGCCCAGTCTCTCTCTTCATCCCAGACAGGAAACATAAACCAGCTAACAGCCTGAGATGCGTGAAACCATTTCTAAAGCTACTTTGGGCCATTTGTTTAATGTCATCCAGGATCTCTTTTGTGCACTGGACAATTTTCCTACCATGTGTTTGCTTATCGTGTTACCTGCTGCTGCATTTCTATGCAGAGAGAGCCGTGTAATAGAAACTGCAGCCAGCCTAGTCTTCACAGAGGGTGCCTGATCCTGCAACACTGAGGTAAACAGGAGCTTCAAAAGGGACAGACGGTGCAGGTGGACTCATAAAACGTAGCTACGTTAATATTCTTGCAGTGAAAACTATGTGAAAAACATGGAAAAAATTGTATATGGACTGGAATAGGCACCATGTGGGAGATGCTACACATTTGTTACCAGCCACGACTTGAAAAACATCTTATATCTTCACTTTTAGGTCCCAGCATGAACGAAGTGCACGTGGGTGACAGTGACAGCTTTGGAGGGGCTGTTGAGTCAGGCAGCACGCAGGCCACTGAGAGCAACCCGGCCCCACATCCACCCCGGGCCCACGGGGAGCAGGAGGGTGGGGAATGGGGCAGGGTGGTGCCCCAGCTGGAACTCCCGACACCTGCAAACATCTGCATTCCCCAGCTCGGGCAAGGCACATCACTGCCCCCAGAGCACGTGGCAGCAGGGAAAGCAAGGCCCTGGCACTCCCACACCAAGATGCCTGTGCAGGAATGTCAGCAATGCCATCCCGAGGTTCTCCACCACAGCAACAAATGCACACTCAAAGCACAGAAACACCCTGCTTTTGAAAGGCCCCATTCCCCCAGCAGTTAGAAAACCCCTCAGGCCTGCTACAAGTACAAGGATTGCTGCCGTATGAAAATTCTCACTACTATTTTAGGTTTTAAGTGTTTTACTGGCATAATTCAGCCAATTTTCCCCTCTCTGCCTGTCATGTGTCACATTGCAAGGCAGGTGCAAAGCTTGCAGAATTTCAAACTTTCACATTTAACATATTTTTCCCTTCATTTATACATTGACTTTTCCATACAGGATCTACGCATGTCGACACACCTGAAAATGGGTAACTAGATCCCTTTTCCACATTTAATGAGTGCTTCCCTCATTATTCTCCTTCCTGTAGGGCCACACAGGTAGATATAAAAGGGAAAATTAAAATGACTCAAAGTCACTTCAGTAATCCCCAGACCACCCATGTCATTAGTGCTGCTCCTCCAACAAATGCTCCATTTCAAGGGGTTCTATGTCACTTGCAATAATTTCGGAGCAAGACAGACCATAAAACCTCCTAGAGCTGCTTGACAGAGGCAATGGGACACACACTATGGCACTCCAATAACTCAGCCTAAACACAGCAGCTCCCCAACAAATCACAAACACTGGCTAACAAAGAACTAGAGTTTTCCACCCACCCCAATGATTTCTCTTAAACTCTCTGGCTCATTCCTCAATTCCATTTCCTTTCTCAGACTCTTTGGTGGGTGGAAAGAACTGTCAGACAAAACCAGTTTACTGAATATTTCTGAGAAGGGATTGCCTGGATTGGGGTTGTGCGTGTATGCCTGACTGCTGAAGTAATGTCAGGGCAACCAGGGAGGACATGGTGACCTGGAAAAAAGCCTAACCCTCGGGAAGGGAATGTGGGTAGTGATAACAGGGTTAGACAAGGGACAGAAAGGGAAGCAGAGGGTCGATTTGCTGATGTGTGCATGTTCAGGCAAGTAGCATGGGAAATGAAAAGGAGGAACTGAAAGCATCAATACATTATCAAAATTATAGGTTAGTTGGCATAACATATAATGGAATAACTCATATGACTGGAAAATTAACATTGAACATATTCAGGAATAGCAAGCAGGGGAAAAGAAAGTCTGTTCAGAAACAGAGTAAACAGAGTACATTGCTGGAAGACTGGATAAAACAGCATGAAATATAGTGAGAACCACAGAGGCAGTTTGCTAAATCCTAAACTCGGAAGGTGATGATGAAGAGGCTTTTCGTCCCCTCCGCTAAATTCTACTATAAGATTACCCAAAGGGGGATTTAAGGCATCCTGATATCTTTTGTAACATCTGCTGTACCTTTCCCCAAGACCACAGTGTCCAGGGAAGGCAACAAGGGCAAAGAGAAGCAGCTTGATCATAATTAGTGAGGAAAGAGACATAAAGGAAAAGGCACTTTTAGTGATACTGAGTAGTAACAAGGCAAGCAGAGCAAAAGGAAGATCACAGACAGCATTAAAGCCACCAAAACTTGCTGAAGCTGCCATGGTTCTCACTGGCACTGTTGTGTATCTCCATGCAGATATGAACACAGCAAAGCTGCACTCTGTTTTGGAAGCACAAAGCAGTGTCCCAGAGGAGCTATGATCCGGGTAAAGCTGTGGCATCCAGTTATTACCGACTCTACATTTTCCTCATGTCCTAATGGGAAAAGAACAAAAAGTTACAAATGCATTGCTATAATTAAATTTTCATCCACAAATGAATTCCAAGAGATGAATGATGAGTTCTGTCTAAATGATGTCTCAGAGGCATCTGGAGCAGTGCCTGCACTTAGCAGTAAAGCTTTTTCAATAAAAACTCTCTGCTCTGTGGCACTGAGTCACTCATAGTAGCAGAAGTTCACTTGCAGTATCACATATCACAATCAGTGACTCTCATGTGTTCCAGGCTTTGAGGGCACGGCACCGGTGGAGAAGCTGCCTTTGAAATGGTGCTCAAATGCTGGGGTTACAAACACTCACAGGTTCAGTGCCATTTCTAAACAATCTGATGCTGTTACTCAGATTATCTCCAGGACCTTTCTCCTTTGCAAGAACTCTACCACCAACTGCAATTAGTTGCGCCCCGTAAGTCACTTTTCTAAGAAAAAAAAGCACAAAACAATCAAAAAAACCTAGTGTCCCTCTTCTGTAAGGACAGGCTGCGAGAGGTGGGGTTGTTCAGCCCGGAGAAGAAAAGGTTCTGGGGAGACCTTCCAGCACCTGTCAGTAACCAAAAGGGACTACAAGAGAGCTGGAAAGGGACTTTTCCTAAGGGCCTGGAACGACAGGACAAGGGGGGATGGATTCAAACTGACATAAGGCAGATTCAGACTAGATAACAGGAAGAAATTCTTTACTGTGAGGGTGGTGAGGCCCTGGAACAGGTCACCCAGATAAAACGTGGCTGCCCCGTCCCTGGCAATGTTCAACACCAGGTTGGATGGGGCTCTGAGCAAGCTGGGCTAGTGAAAGCTCTCCCTGCCCACCACAGGGCAGTTGGAAAAAGATGATCTCTAATGTCTGTTCCAGCTCAAACCATCCTGTGATTCAAAGTCCAGGCAGAAAATGAATTTACAACCCACAAATACTATCATACTATTTGTAATAGCTGCTGAATTCCTACAGCAGATCCACAGCACAGGTTGTTAGGATATACCTGTTACACACTTGCAGCGGTTAAAAAAAGAGTTCATGCAAGATGTTTGGTGAAGCAGACAGCAAACTGGGATCCTTCAGAGGGTAAATCACTGTAAATTATTTGATTTGAGCTTAGGACAGAGCTGGTGACTTAACATGGCTGTAGAGCACAGGTACAGCTAGTTTAGCCCTTCAGTGGAATCTCAGAGCTTTTCTATCTACCTGGTGATGGGTCTATACTACGTAAAGGAAATAGTTAAAACCAAAGGCAAGAGTCCTGCCATGTAAAAAAACATGTAGTTTCTTTCTCAGGGGTAGATGTCACAGTGCAGAGGGTAGCCAGACCACATTTGTGTCTCTGCACACATGGATGGACACCATTTCATTTTCTTGAGCAGCAGTTCACTCAGGATGAACAGCTGTCGATATGCCAGATAAAAACCCATAACAACAACCATCTTCAGAAATGATTGCAATAGGCTTTGTGGCCAGGATGCATCAAGGATGGCTTTGACCTCGTGTCAGGAATTACAAAGACCATAATTATCAACGGCACGGCCATGATAGACATCAAAGCTTCAAAAAATTTGTGGGTTTCCTTCCTTGCTGGGGAATATGCCTTAAGTAGAAAAAGACTTATTTTGGAATGAAGCCGTTCACACAAGGACTTGCACCTGCACAAGTCACAGAGTTTAATCCTCTGATCTCCTCTTTTCTGTAGCTGGCAATGGCAGGAGCAAGGAGGGATGGAGGAAGACCTCCAGAAGACAGCCCATATTCTCAAAAGCATTTTCCAAACCCAGGTTAGACTGAAGTGTTGCATGTACCTTGACACAGAGCAAGGACAAACAGTAGCACACAGAAGAGAAAAAGCAGACAAGCCTTCATAACCTCTCCTGCACAATTTCATCCTTAAGAGGCACATTTATTCACACAACTCACTGCCACAACTGAAGCGCAGGTCTAAAAAAATCTGGCCCTCATTGTTTTTTGATGGACTGCCTTTTCAATTATTTTTCTTGCCTTTAGCATCCATCTTAATACTGTAACAGCTGCTTAAATGGTCAAAAAAATGTGATCTTCTGTAGAGCTGGTTGGAAAGTGCTTGATTTTTCCTGGGCAAAACTTCAATGGAAATAAATAATAGTTTTCATCTCAATTTTTCAAAGGAAAAATTTCAATTTTTTTGGCTGAAACTCAAATACCAAAATATTTCAACCAAAACCCAAAATATTTCCATTAGGAAATGCTACTGCATGGTGTCCTGGGAGATGGAATTCCAGATCTCATGCACTCATTTCCCTTTATGCCCCATGATACAGCTGATTTCCCTTTTTCCAGATGAAAGCTGCTGCATCACTGAAGTTGTATTTCCTAATTCCTGGTGGGACACACACTAGAGAAATGAATGGAGATCTGAGGCTGAAGAATACCAGCAAATTCCCACACTACCCTTTCAGATTATACAGATGGAAACATTTTGGTTTTCAAGGAAGGTTTCAAGAAAAAGGCTTCCCTGGAAAGCAAGCCCTTTTTCAAGGTAAGCTTAATTGAAAACCTGTGATTTCTGTCAACAGGCAGTTTCAGGACAGCTATTTTGTTTCAGTTGGTTGAACAGATCCTGCTGTTGAGCATTATTCCAGATTCCCATACAGCCTGAGAGCAGTTAGCTGGAGCCACCAGACTTCCAAAGCTTTCTAGAAGACCTGGGCACTCCATTTTTGTGGGGTTGTGAAATGAACACCCCACAGAAATGGAGTGCCCAGCAATGAAAGCCTGCAATCCTGAAGGCTTTGACAGCAATCTGGGCTGGCAAGAGGCATCTCACAAGGCACCGAGTCAGTGCCTCTGAGAATTAGTGACTAAACGGCTTTTTGAGTTAAGGAAACACCAGCCTGGCTTTACTTTGTGGCATACAAAGTTGCCAGCAGAACTCAGAGCATCCCGGGGTTGCTTTTGGATGTAAAGGGTGAATTCACACCTTTGATGAGACTCTGGCTTCTTCACGCCCCTGCCTGGCAAGCTGCCAGAGGTGTGATCCCCAGAGGAGGAAGGGGAACGAGCATTTACGGAGCAGCAGGAAAACCACACAGCATAACCTTGGCCATCCAAGGGCTGCAAGGCTCTCCGAGGGTAATGCTCTCTGTGAGTTGTTAATTTTAGTGCGACAAAACCATTCCTTGGACTCTGAGAGAAGCCCAATCTTGCTCCCTTCCCAGGGACAGAGAGGGGAGAGGGCTGCCAGACACCTTACTGAACTCACAGTTGGGTTGGATTTGAGCATCTCTCCTTCAAGTCCCGTCTACCACTGAGACCTTTTGTCTGCAGGCTCAGCTGCTTTTCCTTCAAGTTACCACATCACTTTGCTGTGCATTTCCAACCAAAAGGCCTTGTCTTGGTTCTGGGCCTTACCAAGTGATGCAGAACAGAATTTCTTCCTGAATCTGCTAATCAAATCAGTTTGACGAGCCAGTCCTCTGCAAAAAAACATTTAAAGCACCACGTCCAAGCACTGGCCTACCTCCAGTGTCATGTCCCCAGCTGGGAAAAATCTGGTACCTCAGAGGAAAGCAAACAATAAATCCTTCCCAAATCCTGCAGGCTGAAACCCTGAAACATGAGATTTGGTTACAGCATTCCATTTGAAAAGGGTTAGGAACGCACTGAAACCGGCACGGATCTTCCTGTTCTGCCCAGGAAGGGAACGGACACCACCACATCCCAAACAGTTTGTCTCTGCAGCCAGGTTACAGCACCAGCACCCTTCAGGCAGACACGTTGAGCCTGCTTCTGTTGCATGATATTTAGGGCTGTTTTGGGGGCTGGGCAAGGGAGATGGGTGGGATCTCATCTGCTGGCTCCTCCAGAAGGACACGAGTACCTGCACTGCTATTTCACAACCGCCTCAGTCAGACCTCTCTGAGACCTTGGCTTTTAAGCATCTTGGAGATTTTCTGTCGGCAAGAAACTGAATCAATCCTCAACCTCACTCTGAGGACCTTAAGCGCTGATAAAACAATTTTTTAATTCTTTTTTTTACTTTTCTTAATTTGTTCCAGGGCTGAG
The DNA here is from genome assembly GCA_013397845.1 of Melanocharis versteri. Classification (NCBI taxonomy): domain Eukaryota; kingdom Metazoa; phylum Chordata; class Aves; order Passeriformes; family Melanocharitidae; genus Melanocharis; species Melanocharis versteri. The sequence continues at coordinate 747,930 of VZTG01008324.1, read as the reverse complement.
TTACATCACTGGTATGAAACTTCACCTTCACCCCAGGCTGAAGCTGACTTCGACCAGCCATCAGATCTAATTCTAAATATCTACAAACCAGGCTCTCTTGCAAGTCTTGGTGCAGCCCAGAGAGACAAAAGCACTGCTGCTATAAACCCTAATATTCATCCAGATGTCACACTTGTTACAGAACTGAACTGAGAGCAGAGGCTGGAAGCTACATAAAGTTTGTGTGTTCACTATAGTGGAAACTTATTAACTGACGTAGCTGACACTTTCAACTAGAACAAATAAAGAAATATCTCAGCATTATTCTCATAGATCGCACCCTTCCCGCCTCCAGCAGATGGTTTCCACTAACCTTAGACTATTCATTGGAAAGGAATACTTGAATTTCCAACCAGACTGATTTAGGGTTGAGCAGGGCTGGCACAAAGGGGGTAAAGACAAGGAAAGGAGCCAAGTCCAGAAAACACTGCAACACCTCCCACAGCCACAATATGCACCAGCCAGTGGTAACTTCACTGACTATTCCAATTACCATATCCTGTGGAATGGCCACTCTGTTTCTGCCTGTTGTCCATACTACTCCTCTACTTCTGATATTTCTTCCTCTAACAGAGCAATAAACATTTTTTTAACTCACTACCAAAGTAGTTCCTTATGTACCAGTTTAGATACTGTGGCAAACACTCAGGAGGAGCATGTACCTATCCAAATGATATTAATGAACAATTCAGAAATTAAATTCATGTGCTGATATAATTTGTGGTAGGATTCTGCAGTTTACTGGTGGCTTTAGCCTCCGTTATCTTTTGTACCTGCAGTTACCCAGCCGTACTACTCTGACCATCTCTCCCAGGGGACTTCTTAAAGTACAGTCTGGTCCAATACACCCTTAAAAGCAAAAAAATATCCAATTAACTGCTGCAGCTAGGCTTCTGGAGAGCCAGTCAGGTTAGCCTCCAGCCAGGAATACAAAATTCTGCATGGATTTCCCTTACAGAGCACAGATTTCAAAAGCTCTGCAGAGCTTGGGGACTAAACCTCTCGACCCCTGCTCCTCCCAGGGAAAAGAATCTTAACCCAAGTTGGACACAGTGGAGGTTCTTGATGGCCATTCAAGGAGCAAGGCAAGCCTTTGGTAACAACAACCACGTGTGTGCCAACAGGACCATGCACATGCTGAAACTCTGGGTGCATGCTCAAATACCTTGCTGAATCAGGGCCACAGTAAATGCATTCTTTTCATAGAAACATTTTTCCATGGACCTGATCCAAAGCCCACTGAGGTCAGCAAGAGTCTTTCACTTCAATAGGATTTGGATCAGACCCCGTGAGCATTTCCAACTAAAACCAGCACTGGAATTTGTGCATGCCCTTGCATTGAAACAATTTGAGTCTAGTTCATTGTAAACCCTAAACTCAAATACTCCTCACCTCTGGGAAAGCTGGGAACACAAGCTGGATCTTTACTTTGCTTTCAAAGGCCAATTCAAAAAAGATTCCAACTCCAACGAGCATATGCCTTCAGAACATTCATACCTGAATAAGGGACTCAATTTAAAAAGAGCTCGAATATCTCTGAGGAGGAAAGCTTCATCAGATCTTTCATACAGTACTGCAGGTTAAGTATAAAAATAATAATTAAAGACTAGCTGAAAAGGCATCTGCTGAGGAATGCACTTTAGGGTCTTCCTACAAAGATAAGGATTCTATTTCCTAATAGCTATATAAATCCATAAAGACTTATCTACGATTTCACTGATAGATCATCACTGGAAGAAAGAGAGAAATCATAAAAGCATTCCACCTGTATTGCTGGCAGATGGCTTATAAATGTCACACAGACTTAGACCTACTACTGGCTCATACAAGAGGTATTAAATAAACTGCTGAACATCTGCTGGTAAATACACAGCAAACAAGAATGCAACTCAGAGCCAAACATCTGGCGAGTGTGGGCCACATCTCTGCTCATAAACTAAGCAATGTTTTCTGCTAATCATTAACAGAGTTATTGATTTTAGAAGTGTATCACACAGCTATAATTTTGTCAGAGAGTAGACCACATAAGTTGTTCTTTTTCTGGTTGTTTCATTTTGTCTTATTCCAAAAGTCCGTAAATTGACGAGCGGGACAAAAATTATAATTGACATCATCTGTGGGAAATATTTCATAAAACAACAGGCCCAGATGTAGGATTAAAGCCATGTGGTAGTAAAATACCACACTGAAAAAAGTCCAGGTTCCATGATTTCTTATGAAAACAGATGTGCTATTACTCCACTCTACTTGTTTTTCAATGCTTTTTACTCCAAATAATTCTCTTTTTTTCCCCTCTTCTTTTTTTTTTCCACAATTGCACTAAGGAGAGATCATAAATTGATTGCAGATGGCAACTTGTACTTCAAAATCCTAACTGTCACAATCTTTGAAATAAAAATAAATGAAACATTTTGTGAAATTATATTGAGCCGTGTTAAAAGTAATGAATATTATACAAACATATGTCTTTTTGTCATTTATACAGCACCTTCAGGCATGACAACCAGATCTATTAGACAATACTTCTCTCCCTGGGATGTAGTTATTTTCCAAGTGCAGGATGTACTGAAATATAGAAGGTAACCTATAGCCTGAGCACTCCTTTATCCAAGCCCCAAGATGGTTGGAACCTCCTGCATCACAGAGCCAGGAATGCACATCCTCAATTCCCTCACACACAAAGAGGCAACACGGAAACAAGAGAGGACAGCTCCACGCATCCTGCTTCGTACATCATTTCATACGAGTACATTCTTCACAAACACATTGTATAAGAGATCTGTGAAAGACAGAGGCTTGTATGGTTTGAATCCTAATTTGTCAGTGCTGTGCAGAATGGCAAACAACTGTATTTCTTCCTCAATGACTTACTAACATATGGAACCCATTATGATGCCGCTAATTACAATTCATTAAGTTCTGAATTTATGCAGTTTCACAATGGAGTCAGAAATTCTCCATTTTCCAGTTATCAGAGATTTTGCAAGACATAATAAAATAAAGGTCTAAGTAGACTCCTACCCTGTAACTGTAATGTCTTCATGCAAAAGCCATTTCCAATAGAACTGATGGGGTTTGATGCTGCTTAAAAAGGGATTGATTGAGGTGTCTAGGGTTAGGATTCCCAAAGCAAGAAAGGAAGGAAAGACCCAGATACTCATTTGGGAAAGGAGATGTTCATGTCCCAGTAAACTTTGGGGGAAGCTGTGAAGGAAATGGGAACACTGCTCAGTTAAAGTGCAGCCCCTTTCTTGACTCACGTAAAGGAAGACTAAACCAACAATAGTGGGTAGTGGGAAGAGCCAGAATGAAGGATTTTTGGGGACCACAAAAACCATTAAACTCCCATCCCCTAAAATGAGAACAGGAGCAAAGCCAATGCCCACAAAAAGATGGAGCAGTCCGAGAAACAGCACTGTTTCTTCTATTAATCTTTATATCCAAGGGAGTTAACAGGAATGCCTCCATTTTTTTGTCTCCTAGGCAAACCCTGCAGAGACGGGCAATCTTTGCCACCTGGCTCTGGAGACTCCACATCCTTGCTGTGAAATCTTTGCTCACAGTGCAGCTCTAGGAGCATCCCTTCTTCAGTAGCAGCAAAACTTGGGCAACCCTTCACACACCAACCCAGATTTCCTTCTGCCAGAAACGCCAGGAGTAGCAAGGCTGGGTTCAAGATATGGAATGTACACTTGTATCCAATATGATCCAAGAGAGTTTCCAGAGACTGAAGCGGTGGTTGAGGGAGAAGGGGTGGGATTGAACTGTTGCTCAGTTGGCTGGAATAAAGGCTTTCGAGCAACAAGGGGAAGGCTTGGAGAAAGTTCAAATCAGGGTCATTTGCCTTTTGTAACAGATGAGCCTGGAATCCCATGAAGCCTGGTACTCTGGAGCATGGAAATTCAGAGCTCCAGTAAAGCCCCCGTGGAGGGACAGCAGTTTAGCACTCAATCTTCCTCCCTAAAGAGACACGGTTCGAATCCTTGGTCGAGAAACTCCATTCCTCACACTGCCTGGCATTTTGGCCTGTAGACTGGAGCCTTGTGCACTGGATGGGAAGATTTCAGGCAAAAGAACAAAACTAGAAGCTCCTGAAGACAGACTTCAAGGGCTTTGCAGGCCAGGTAAGCACAAGGCCTGCAGCAAGAGCTCTGTATGCACAGATATTTACACGGGCATCTCTTCATCACTGTGACTCTATCCACCCTCTCCCTCTCCTCCCAGCTCACTGGGAAATGACACTGTGGATTGCAAGGAGCATTGCTGCACACATCAAATAAGAAAGGGATTGCTTTGAACGCTCCTGAACACTTTGTTTTAACCCATCATCACCCGTGTGTTCTGCCTTATGCCACCTCCCCTCCCACTCCTCTCCAGGGAGACTTTGCTTGACTTCACTCACTGTAGAAATGACCTTGACCAGAATATTTACTGATTGTATGAAGTTTTGGGGCCAGCAATGAATACTGAATACATTATTACTACTTTTCCTCTCTACAGTTTGTAGTTCAAAACAGACAACCCATTCTCTCTCAATTTGCAATTATTTCAAACTGAGGTTGGCATCTACCATCAACATTCAGAAGACATCTCCTCATTTGAAACCCGTTTTCTAATTATAAAAATGTTCACTAAGAAAATACATATTTAATGCAATGCAGTGCCCAGATTAAACAAAATAAAGGGGGCACCTTCCTGAATATGTTTTTAAATCCAAGTCCTCCTTAAGGCTGGGACCTGCCATGCTTAACTTTCAGCAATTTCCAAGCCCGCAGAAACACCGACATAGTATTTCTCTTACCTAATTATCATAAATCTCCCCTCTCCAACAAGGCATAAATAAGTCCCATAAAATCTGCACCAGGGACATGATATTGTGAAAATCAGAATGTGACAGGGTTTGTTTGGCTGGGTTTTGGGGAATTTTTTTTCCAGTATGGTTTGGGCACTGTACTCTTAAGTTCTTCTTGTTTGGTCAGTGATATCACCTCGGTACCACCTGAAAACCTGTATATCCTGGCCAGCTGGCTGCATCCACCACAGAAGCCCAAGAAAATAAATCAGAGTAGATCAGAGACTATGAAACCAGACATGATTCAGGAGGTGAGGAAAAGAACAGAAACAAAATTATCCATATGAACACAAAGCAGAGCAGAGGAAAAGCCTAAATTAAGATCTCGATCAGCTGACTCCTGGCCCAGTTTTCTATGAGACAACTCCAAGAACTATCTCATGTTTTCCCATAATGGCTCAGGAGGCTGAAAATGTTGCCCAAAGGAAGGTCTCACAGTGCTGCACACTGAGTCAGACACAAACCAGAAGAATGTCACATTTATTGATTTAGCTGGAATATTCAGAGATTTGAAGGTTGTATTGACCTTTTTTATGGCAGCAGTTTTATCCTTTCAAAACCTGCTGCTGTTCTTGAAAGAGCCAGCAAGCAACTTTTCCCATCCTTCCAGTCTTACTCTCACACACTGGAAAAAGAAAGGAAGTGTTTCAGAGAGATTGAAAAGGTCAGAGAAACAGAAGAACAGTAAAAACAGATGAAAATGGAAGTTTGTTCCTAAATCAAGAAGTGACCTCCACTTGAAAAAGGCTGCATTTTTCAAGCTTCTATTCATTTCCAGGGGTTTCCCCAGAGCATATAAAAAGCCTAGAAATACATTCATTCTTCAAAGAAGACTTTTCTGAGCTCACATTGGATGGGCAAACGTGGGCAATAGGCTGCTTCTGAGCCCACAGCTCAAGGCCTTGCCTCAGCTGCTGTCTCGCTCCACAGCTTGCAGCAAGGAGGGAGAGAGAAGAGGGAACCCGCCGGGTACTGCAATCAAGATTCTGTTTCATCATCACTAAGCCTGCTGGTATTCCTGCCAGAAGCCAAAACCACCCCACTGAGCTGCCTGAAAAAGGGGTGGTCGGTGCTAGAAGAGGATTTCAAACATTCGAGATGGATGAAAGGAAGCCCATGGCCATTAGCACTGTTGGAGACACAATTGTTATTATTAACACCATCTGCAACATGGACATTTCGGTCTTTGATGAAGGAAGGATGGAGCTGGAGACCACCAGCAGCAGCCTGGTGTGGGTGGAGCGGGGAGGAAACATACCACAGTAGCAGCAGCCACAGAATTTGGGATCAATAGCGAGGAGGACGGATCCGAGCAGGATGTTGTTCGCTGAGCAGCCATACGTGCTCGTGGGCATTGGAAGCTCTACGCACACTTTACCAGGAACAAGGGGAAACAACAATTCTTTGAGATCTATTTCTGCTCTGAATTAAGTCCAGCCATTGTAACAAATCATGCAGAGATTTGTGTCTATCAGCAGCTGGTCAGAAGTCTCAACAGCAATCAGCAAGAGAAAGTGACATTAGCAGAATCTGCAGCGAGACAAGGCTCTAGCACCGAAAAATACATTTGATGCTGCTTAAACATCCTGAACATCCTGGTACCAACTGAGAAGGGCAGAAAACCAAAACAAGACACAACATTGCACGTACAATTCACACCAAGGTTAGGCTGCACACAGAGGAGCACACAAACACCACGGCTTGTGTTTCAGGCCTTGGGAGCTCTCTTTTGCCCCACAGCAGCCCCTGAACTGCAAACAGAAACATGCATTTGCCCAAACTACAGCAGCCAGTGGTGGCAGGACAGGCAGCACAATCACCAAAACCAGCAGAGCTGCCAAACACTCCCATCTCCTCCCGTTTCCAAGGCTAACATTAAATGCATTACCTCTGGAGAAGGGCTAATTATGGCTGACCCCACCTTTTCCATCCTGACACTGGCCTCAGCAACACCCACCAGACGATGGTACTGAGATATCAACCACAGCTCCCCACAAGCTGCATTTCAAGCCACAGCAAATATCAGCCCTTAAAGCCTGTGAGAGGGCATGTGACCTGACTGATAGGGCAGCTGATAACACTCGATGACACTAATATCATGTTGGTGGATGTTTTGCTGCCAGATTCCAGCCTGGAGAGGCATTCTCACTCTCCAGTAACAGAGCAGGATCTAGGAAAATTTGCTGTAAGTCCAAAGTGAATTGGATGCTATAGATGCTAAAAGACTTTATCAGTGTCTTTTCTTCAGAACCAGCTCCTGTGGGAAGGAAAAAGACCTGTTTGGAATAGGCTGGAGGATAGCAGTCAGTAGAAGAGAAGTTATTTATATTTAACTTCACTTTATCAGTCACTGTCATGAGATCTTTCTGCACGTTTATCAGCTGACAGCTTTACTCGTGACTGCCCATAGAACTTGGTATCAGAGGTGATCTACCTCACCTTGCTATTCATTCTGTTTAGACCATGGATGACTGGCTGGACTGCACAAGTGTTGGGAAAAAACCTTCATCGGGCCATCATGACCTCCCTAAAAGAGCCGAAGATAAACAAGAGCCCCATATAAATAAGGTCTTGTTTCAGCCTGGCCAGTCCTACGGGGTCTTGCATGTCAAAAGCCAGGGCTAGAAATGACCATGTAGCAAAGAAACATCAGGAATCATGATTTTTTACATATGAGGAAAAAAAAATGCATAATGTCTCAGTTTTGACACAGAACAAAACTTGTCGTTGGCAGGGGACCCATGTCATTTGTCAGAGGAGTAATTTGTGTTCTTGTGTAACAACAGACGCTAATGGGAAGCACACTCATTGCTCCATCCCCGCTGGCCACCAGCAGTGCCTCTGCATACAACCTCCAGCATCCCAGTCCTGCCCAGAGCCCAGTCACCTGGGCTGAGCCCTCATTGTCCCCTCACCCCATTCCTTACACATGGACCCAGGGTCAACACTTCTCACTTCATTGTCTGGCAAATCAAATCCAGCTAAGCGACAGGGTCCTTGAGGCTGTTTCTAGGCTCATTTCTTTCATTAGCTTTTAAGAAATACAAAAGCCTGTGAAGCCACGCACTGGATGTCCTGCCAAGAGTCCCTTGGTCTTGAGAGCCTCAGGCCCCTCACAGAGGAAAATTCCCATCAGTCTCATTGCCCACTGAATCTAACAAGACACTTCATGATTTAAATATCACTAGCAAAGTTTAATCAAATCTAGTTCACATTTTCCTGATCCAGAAAGAAGTAGGGAGCCATGCAAAGTGCAGTTTCTTGGCAGTAACTTGAAAAAATACTTTTTCACCCATTTCACCTGATGCACAGCCAGCCTTGAGCAAGGGTACAGCAACCTGGTTGTCTCAATTCTCAGGAAAGCAGCCAGGGGGTTTCTCAAGTTCACTTTTCCCCATCACCGACTGCTCAGCAGCACTCAGCCTACCAGCAGTAGCTACATGGGATCTGCTGACCTCCTGCACATCCCTGTTCCAGCAGCAGCTTTTATTTCACCACTAACGGGAGATCAGGCAACAGAAACACTCACTCTGTGGCAGCATCCCGTATCCTCTCTAAAGTTTATCAATTCCACTAGTTTTCATTTCCTAGCAGAGCATAGTGCAATTTAACATTTCAGAGGGTCAAAGCTTGTCAGCCTAACTCCATCTCAAGAACATTTTAAGTGAGCTTTAGCCAGGTGCTGAGGATTACATATTGTTCCACACGGAGATTCAAGCATTTCACAGAATGGGTAAGGTTGGAAGGGACCACAGTGGGTCATTGAACCTCCCTATGTGCAGGATCCACAAAACCACTGGCATAACAAATAGGCCAATATTAGAAGACAGCAGTAAGAAGAAAAAATGTGTTTAATTCTAGTTTTTGAGAGATTCTCATTGTAAATAAGTACAGGAGATGAAAACCTCTTAGGAAAAAAATGCTAAGAGTAGAATAGTGACACTCCAACAATTCTTTGCATAGGAGCACACCAGCCATGCCAAAGCAATTCATCCTGGAAATACAGCAAGGGAATTTGCTGTTACATGAACATCAACTCAACAGTGAGACTTTGTGGCAGTGATCCCAATACCCTTGCAGATCACATTTTTTTTCGTGTGTAACTTGTGCCACTAAAGAGTTTGCTTGTGCAAGGTGCACAGTCCTTCTGTTCCATTTAAAACCCAGCCTGGTAGAGCACAGCGGATCAAAGAAGTATTTGCAGAAAGAAGAAATATTTTCTTTCTTTTCCCAGTTTCAAACTTGCAGTTATGCACTCCATTCAGCAAACTAATAAAAACAACTTAGAAGCATATTTCTAATTAACCGGCTGAGAACATTCCTGACCAGACCTCTGATTAGCATTTTACACCCCTTTTTCTTTAGTACATGTCTGTTCTCCAATGATAAGTTGTTTATCTATTTCTAATCTGCTGGCAAGCATTAAAATCCTTTCTCTTTGGTCTTCCCACCTATGTCAAGATCTACAAGACAAAATATCATAATTGCTCACATTATGTGTAGATCTAGACCACCTATAAAGCCAAGAAAAAGCACCAAAAGCTGAAGAATTGTCCAGTGCTGGCCCAGTGTAACTCTGTATTTGTATCAGGATCCTGCCAGTGTAACATTCTCCCTTCTGGAACGCAGCTCATGGGATGCTTTCAGTGCCTGCAAAAAGTATCAGTCTTAAGTAGTATTTGCAGTTTCTATGGACCATTGAAAGTTTGAACAGGCAGCTGGAGAAGCCTCTGGAGATGTTTCCTCTCTTGAGTTCTTTCTTCTTCTAAAACGGTCAGTTTGCGTACTTATTATCCATCTGAAAAGCCACGATGTTTTAACCAATGCTGGATAATGTCAAAACCAAAAGAGCTTACACTCGCATGATACTGTACACAAACTCGCATTTCCAAATCTGTCTATAGCTTTGGATCAAAGTACTAAAAAGCTGCAGGATATAAATCAGTGTCATACATAAACTTGAGCAAGAGATTCATTGAGTAATTATCACAACAACAATCAGTGCCCTGTACAGACAAACTTTGTGCTGTGGGAACTAAAAGAGGCACCGGCAGCTTTTCATCTGCTGGCCACTCTTTCAACTCAGCCAAAGGAGAGAATGGGCTGGGAATAACATCCGGGGTGACCTGGGGGAGTAGAAATGCATTGCTTCCCTCAGAGGCATTCCGTGGAAGCAGTCCTTCAGCATCTTCAGAGCTGCTTGCCCCAAATCCTAAAGCTGCAAGGTCCATCTGCCCTCCAGTGTTCAAGCAATGCTTTGCTAAAACAGCAGCACCATCCCCAGACTGACAGATGCTGCTTGCCTGAGAGGATGATTCCTTAAAGGATGCATTCAGCTAGAGGATCAGTCTTTACATACTGGGATCCAAATTGTGGAGCTCTCTCTCCCCTCTGAGCTGTCTAGAGCCCTTTCCAAGCATTCCATTTTTGTGATTGATTGTTTTGCAATGATTTTTTTATTCCATTTGGGACAGGAAGGTTTTGTGGTTTTCCTTTTCTGTTTAAAAGCAAAAACCTACTGTTGATTACTTATTTTTGTTACCTGCTTGCCAGAGCTAACTCTCTACAGTTTCTTGTCTCAAGTTAAACAACTCTGCACACACCTTCATACTAGCCAGTATGTCAACTACATTACAACTAATTCTTAACTATCAGTTCCCTACTTTGAATTTCTTTCACCCACTTTAAAAGCATTTGGAAGAGAGCAACACTGAAGCACAGATGGCATCATTAAAAGTAAACATTGGCCAGGATACAGTACAAATACCATACTGTGGCATCAGCTCTAAATTTAGGGTACACCACAGTCAAGTCAATAGCATGGGTTGATATTGGTTTACCTTTTAATGAGATCCACAATATTAGTCAAAAAGTGGCAGAACAACATGTGAGACTCTTAAGTTTGTGAGTAAGGTATTGCTTCTTGAATGCTAACTATCTGGCCCAGGCTCAAAATTAACTTTTAGGCACAGTCTGGATGCGTGATCCTCTGGATCCCAGTCCTCCCAAGCCAAAAGGGAAGCAGCATTAGTCAATTTATTAAGCTGGTGACAGCTCCTCTGCACACTGATCTGCACCAGCAGTGGCCCTGAGTAGCCCTTAGCTTCTCCCCAGAGGAACAACGAGCCAGTATTCAATGTCTACATCCTCCTCTGTCCCAAGGTTTGATAACTGTGGAAGCAGCAAAAGGCACAGCAGTGCCTTAAAACAATCCCACATCTAGGCTAATGATAAGAATTTTAAGTACAGAAGCGATTTAGGAATGCTACTGCTGGGGGATTGGGGAGAAATAAATCACTGGATCTTATGTTTCTAATGTATTCCTGAAATGCAACCCATCCCTGAGTCCTGCCTCTGTGAATACCTCAGGGTGCATTGCAGATCTCAGCAGTTTTTGAAAGAAGCCTTTTTGCCTTCTTTGCTGGTAGGGGTACAATTTTCCAAACCCCATGGAGAACCAGACGTGCCAATTCCCAGGATAGTCCCAGCAGGAACCATCTACCCTCTTGCTTTAAGCAGATTTGAACCTTTCTCCCCAGGTGCTACTGTAAGGGCACACTAAGGGCCCACAGCCCCGCGGTATCTGCTCAGCTCCCTGCCAACGAAGCCGAAAGAAAAGTACAGGAGGTGTCTGTGATCACTACACTGATGATGCCTCTCCCTTCTGATGGGATGGCCTCCAGAAACACAGGTCTTCTGCTTCCATGCACCAGGACTCATCTTCTCACTGCAAACACTTCATGATTTACGAGGGCAGAGGCAGAAAGCAAACCTTTTCTGTTTGTGTACACAACTAACCATCAGTTTGACTTCTGGCCACATACAAAATTTTGCTGCTTTACTGCCCTCGATCAACACAAAATAAAATGTCTACAGAGAAACTGCTATTCATAGCAAAACAGGAGTTGCCACCTAAGACTTTCTGGTGGACTAAACAGCCAGTCCATTATTTTCTTCTTCATAGCTATTCCTTGTGCATTTCAACTGCTCTGTTAGATGGCTCTTCAGGGATTAAGGAGTAATGTTTCATTTTTCACTGATCCTTAACAAAATAAAGCAAAAGTATCTACAATATAACAGAAGGGGTGCTGTCATTGTTCCAAGCATATTATATTTTAGACTAGCTGAATAACCTTTTGGGAGCCAGAATGCTGATTCACACATAAAATGTTACATTCTCTTATCCATTAAGCCACATTTATGCAGAAATGCATTCCCTGTTTTGGACTGGGGTTTGCTCATCTGTAAAGAAAGGGACTTTATTCTCAACTGGGAGGTAAGATGAGCTAAGAATCTCATAACATTTTACTTCCCACCACAGTTGGTCAGGCCATCGAGTACCTCAGTTACACGACTCACAGCATTAGGTAAAGCTATACTGAGTCTCACCCACTCCCTCCCATTGTGTGGCACTAAGAGCATGCGAGAACTCAAAATGGAATCATTTTCCTTCTTTTCCTCCCATGGGGCTTTACAGTCTCATCTGGTTTCAGCAGCAAGTATTTCTTAATAAAATGCTGCTGCAGCAGAAGAGAGAGAACTGGGGCAGGGAATGAAGATTACCCAGGAGTTCAGAAGACCATTTTCCCTCCTTGATCTGGTTGACCAGGGGGTCACAGCACCTTTGCTTTCACCTGCTCCCAGCCAGGTGGTGATCTAGATGGAAGGTGGCTGCAGTCCCAGCTTGTGTTACTCATCTATCAGAGCACTGCTGCAAAGGCATTGCTACATCAGCTGTACTTTGGGTGCCTGTTCAGACTGGACCAAGTCCCAAAATGTATTAAAAAAGTTTCAAGTTCTTTCTCACCATCTCTTACTAACCAGCACATTCTTGAGAATTATTTCAATAGGAACAGCCATTCAATCATTAGGTCGCTGGTCTTTTGAAAATCTGCTCTGAGTCACTTAGAATCTAATTATCAATGGTATTTAAATCATTGTCATTAAGGGAACCAAAGATGTTTTCTGTAAAGATTCATTTTTGCCTCCAGATTTGTTTCATCAAGCAAGCAGAGGATGTCAAGATCTCCACAAAAGCAGATCACAGAAAAAAGCAAGTCTCATACTGAACTGCAGAACATCAGAAAACACTTAAAGATGTTAAGGCTCGAATAATTATGTAGCAAAAGCTTTTACCTAATTTGTGTCACCACGCTTAAATCTAAGAAAAACTTCAAGGGCCTCAAATATTTAAGATGCATTTGTCAGAGTGTTGGAACCTGGATAAAACTCACAGGGAAGAGAAGAATAAGTGATCCATCACCAAGCCAAGGCAAACTCCACCAGGGGAAAAAAGCTGATGTCACATATTCAGGCTTTACTGCATGCTAAGAAATTAACAGAGCAGGACACTCTTCCCCTGTGCTACCAGCAATCTCCCCATGCATTTCAAAACTAATGTGAATTTCTGGCCAGAACAACAAATAAGAAAATTTAGCATTAGCCTCACACTATGGCGTAGGTATTTGCATTTCACAAATGCAGGACAAATTCCCACTGCTGCAGCCTTCGCTGCAGTTCACATCCCAGGGGGCTCCTGCAGATGTTGATGCTGTTGTAATGAAAGACAAGACGGGAGCTTTGCCGTTGGTTTCGGCAGCGCCGGATCAAGTCGACTGAACTTCTGCAGGGTTTGAGGCTGTGCATGTCCTGAACTGCCTGGGGAGATGAAAGCCAGCTAAGGCCAGCACTGCCACCTCTAATTATCCTGAGCAGTACCATTCCATAGGAATCATCCACCCTTTGGCAGCAGGGCCTACGGATCATTCCAGTCTCAACCCAGCCCTTTTTAGTGGCAAATGATCTCCACGCTCACCCTCTGCTCAAGAGAGAATTTCATCCTCCCTTTGGGTTTGGTAGCAAGATTTCCACTCTCTCACAGACCTTATGGGAACCACTAAATCATTTCCCTCATCTGGGGCAGGCTTGACACCCTTCTCCCCATCAAATGCCCCTGCAAGTGACCTTTTCCACATGAAGGATAAAGGAAACAGAGACTAGCACATATATAAGAATAGACCCTCAAACCAAAGGTATGTGGGTTTCAGTCTGGAGAAATGACTCTGAAATTCCATGGTTATTGTTGAGTAAATGCTGTCACCTCAAAAATGCTCTCAAGGTAAAGAGCAAAATAAAAAAAGAAAGAAAGATCCAGCAATTTGACTCCAGCTGGGGTTACACAGGCATGTTTTACTCCAAGGTCAGATTCAGCACTGATAAAAGCTGGAACAACAGCCTCTGGCTGTTGCAGTTATTAAAGCTGAGAGACAAGTGCCCACCTTCCTTTGGCAAGAAGAGGTGTCCTGTTTTGTTTGCCAGAACTCACGAAAAACTGTACCTGCTCAAATCCACGCAGTGTCAGAACTTCAGGGCATGTGCTCACAATGGAAATCTTCATTCTCTTCCCATATCGCCAGGGTCTGGCACAAAGCCTGAATCATCAGGGAGACAGCTCTTTAAGGAACAAGGAAACAGGCTGGTAAAAGAATCCTTTTGCTGCAAAAGATACTGGAACTGAACCTGGCCAGACCACTGAACACTGCTCAGTGGCAATTTTCTTATGGTAATACAGAGCTCCTGCTCAAAGGCAAAACCTCCTCTCTTTATTGCAGTTCTAATCAGCAGGAACGTGATCGGTTCCCTTCCCAGCATGAGCTGTCTCTCCCCACATCTGCTGCTTCTCCCAGCCCCCAGAGAAAGAGAGAAAAAAGGAAAAACAGTTTATTAAAGAAAACAAACCCAAAGCTGTGCAACTGCTGTTTTAGCCCCACTGGAGGAGCTTTTGTCTGGTTTTACAGGGCCTAACATGTGTTCGATCAAGATCAATTTCTGAGAAGATCTAGACGGAAAACAATCAGGTGTTATCAACAGTATCACTGGAGCAACATCAAAGCCTTGCCTTAGTGCATGAGCCTTGATGCACCCCAGCTGCTCCAGACAGAGCTCAAGGAAAAAACTCCAGGATCTGACAGAGGTTGTGAGACACCTTGTAAAGATGGAGAAAATTAGCCAAGCAGGTGCCTGGTGTGGAATGTTTCTAGAAACTCCTGCCTCAGCACTGAGATATGTAAGAACAGTAAAAATAAGAAAAAAATTTTTTTTTTAAATTAAGGATGTAAAAAATACTTTTCTTAAAACTGAAATAGCCACAAACAAGCATTCTGGAGATGGTTTGTTCCACAGCTGTTTGTAAGGAAGGGCTCCACACAGACTCTGGCACTAATCCCTGCTGGACACAGGATTATGCCCGTGGCTGAAGCTGATTTAGAAGAAACACAGATCTGCTGTAATGACTCAGAAGAAACTCATACAAATTGAAACTGCTCATGAGCTAGGACTTCGTGCAGAGGTCACAGGCCCTGCTAATTAGATACAGCCACAATTAACACTGCCTGACAGTTGTCAAGTTCTAAGACTTGACAGCAGGGCTGTCCCAGTCCTTGTCCCATCTCTAAACAGTCCAGGCTGCCTCACACTTTATGCCACTGTTCTACCTAGAGACAGAGGTGAACGGGCAGGGACAGCGAGGCCTCAGACAGCTCTGAAGCCTCTCTAAAGGCTTGGTGGCCAGATGCAGAACAGCATGCAGCTTTTCTTTCACATGCCTCTTCTTGGGCACGTAAAACTTTCGTGTGGAAAAGGTTAAAAATGTGGTTTGACATTCTCCTGCAAGGGAGACTTCCAACCAATGCTCAAGGCCCACTTAGTGATAAGACGTCCTTTGGAGCTACGCAACACATCTCACTCTGCCATGTGTCTCCCATCTGAGCAGCTTAGGCTACACAGCAGATTTAATCAGCTCCAGCTGGGACATTTCCTGTCTCCCCACAAGCTGCATTAACCCCTTCTTTCTTTCTTTCTCCTATTCAGAGGATCTTAGAACATAGACAGTTCTCCCAAGCATCCCACAAACAACATTACCCCTCGTTCCTACCATTTTGAACATTCCAGGATCACTCATGGCTCATGCAGCACAAGTTTAACCCTGGCACTTCATAGAGTTGGGCAACTAGAGGTGTCTGATCCAAGATGAAGGGGACTAGAAGAGAATCTTCCCTGCAAATCACTTAACTAGTAGACATTTCTTCTTAAAGAAGGCCTTCTTTTTCTGGATTTATATCCAAGAATGTTTTTTTAATTAGATGTCCCTTTTTTTCTCTAAGATACATCCCCAGCAAAAGAACTAGCCTATCTTAGAAAGTACACTGCTCACCCACATCTGCTTCATGTTTCTAGGGCCCAGTACTCCAACAATGCTTGCAAGACAGGCCACCAGAGAAGCAGGCATACACTTCCTGTGATAACTAGCCAAAAAACAAAGCAGAGCATAATCACATCTCTGCTCCCCAGGCACATAGTACAGCTGGCATCCCTATGAAGCTGGTCCAGTCAAATCACACAGAGAATTGACAGGACAGGTATCCAAATGGAGCAGTGCATCATCTTTCCCAAAGTCAGTATATCTCATGAGCCCATCTGGCTTCAGGACTAATATTAACAAGCTGTGCCACTCGCTCTGACCTCTCTATGACCACTAATTCCTTCCTATTCTTACTATCCACTCTTCCCAACATGGATTTGCCAGATTTCCCCCAAGCCGACAGGATATACAGAAGTGGTAATCAGCTCCAGCTGAGGTGCCTCCTGCTTCCTAAAGCCTGCCTTGGCTACACTGGTATTTGTCCCAGGGTTTATCCACATACCGAGGCAGCACAAACCCCATGACGCATTCCGACATCTCCGGCGGCTCCGCAGCCATGCCGACATCGCAGAGCCTGCAGAGGACCGCATTCTAAAATAAACACCACTTTGCTTACACTGTATCCTGATCTTTCACCAAGGGCTTGGGCTCTGCCCAGGAGGCAGACACAGAGACTCAGTTGGGCAGAGAGATGGGCCTGTGGTTGAGGCCCTGGTCTGGGAGTTGACACAGCTGGGACTGGACCCCGCTGCCCTGCCATCTTCCTCCGTGACCCTGGGCGAGTTGATGGTTCCTCTGGGCCTCAGCTTTCTCCTCTTCAAAATGTGATGCAGATCTCTCAGTGCACTTTTCCTGTAGGGACTGACCAGGAATTTCAGTCAAAATGGGACTTCTAAATTGCATTTTAACCACAGCTCCCAACTTTTAAGCTGGCACTAACTCATGCAGACCCTCTGGCCTAGACACTATAACTTAGATGGACGACATTGCTGCTAGAACGGAGTCTGCCCTGGAGGACAGGACTTGAGCTCCAAATTAAATTAATGAATTATGTGGCAAAAAACAATATCCAAGAAAATTCAGTAAGTGCAATATCTTTGCACTGAAGTGGGAATACTCATCTATGGCTAGAAGAAGAGGTAAGGGCTGTGCAGAAGTGCTGGTTGCATGGAGAGAACCAGGCTTTTGAATAAATAAAGCCGTAACCATCATCCTGGACAACATAAGCAGGAGTAAAAACTGTGAGGCATATGAAGTGCCCACTTCATTCAGCTTTTGCAGGACCTCAGCTGAATAATTACACCCTGATTTGGACCATTTAGAGAAATTCCAGAGAAGAGTCATGGGAATGGTCTGAAGTTCAGAAATCATGAGCTGCCAAAAGAGACTGAGAAACTGAGGTTGCTTAAAGAGAAGAGAAATGGGCTGCTGAAAAAAGGGGAAAGAATTAATCCATGGTGGTCAGAACAAATAGAAATATGATTAAGTTACACATATTCAGGAAAACATTGGAAGTAAAGGAGTAGTGAAGCACGAGAATGTTTTTCTTGGACGGAACATCCTCCATTAGGAGAATTAAGGACAGGCTAAAAGAAAATCTGTAAGGAGTGACATAGCTTGGTTTGATCCTGCTCACAGTCAGAGGATGCTTTAGAAGAACTGCATCCCTCTCAGCTGCATTTTTTTTATTATTCTTTCATTTCTGAAGAGATTGGTCACCTATGGAGTCCACACCATGGACACATTCCATAAAATGGATGTACCTGAAACTTCTCAGGTTTGGGTTTTCCTCGAGTCTGGTTCCAGACCCTCAATTTTGAGGAAGAGTTTCACCCCAAGCATGTTCAAGATGGGTGTTTTATTGTTACCCCACCCCTTCCAGCCAGTTTTTTTTAAATGTTTGAAAAAATAAATTTTGCCTTTCAAGCACCCTTGGTCAGCAAGACGGGTATGTAATAAATGATGACTTGAGGTATCCATCATACCTACAGGTGTGCCCGGCACCTCTATTTTTTAAGGTCACATTAAATGTTTTGCCTTAGTGACCTTGTGGTAAAAAACACTGCAGAAACTGAGTTTCATTCAGAACTGGCTGATGAATCCATAGAAGGAGACACTGATTAGTGATTTTGTAACACCTTTAACAGAAGTTTTCCAGAAAATCAAAATTCTGTTTTTTTCAGGAAAATCTGAGTCCTGTAACACAGGTGTGGGACAATTTCATCATGTTACCAACATTGAAAGACTACAACTCAAAAAACAAAAGACTCCACATAGTTGGATCCAAGGAGCCAAATCTGAACGAGGAGCTTGAAATTTTTTTTCAAGGGTAGTCATTGATCTGAATATACAAAAACTCTTGCTAGGTTTTAATACCTAATAAGTCCCTTAGATGTGAATTTTGAAAGACAAATACATAAATAACCACAGCCCCATTACTAAATTAGTGAAAGAGAGACCTCCATAGTTTTAAGCCAGGGAAGTGTTTTTCAAGCACCAAACCCAGCAACTGCTCTCTTTCAGCAGGTGGGGGGAAATAGGGACAAATGTCATTAATTGTGCACTGCTAAGCTGCAAATCCAGTGCCATGGAATAAAACCTTTCAAGGCAGGTATGTTATGGAGGCAGAAAAGAGGCTGTTGCCTTTGCAAATACTTGAGGCAGGTGTATTTATGAAGAGACAAACCACACCCCCAGGCCTGGGTTAACACAACTGCAGACAATCACCCTACAGCCTGGAGAAAAGTTGACTTGGGGAGCTGCAAATCTGGTTATTGCTCACATGGAATTTATATTCTTCCCATCGATGATCTGGTTACTACTCCACCCACTCTTACATTTAGACACTCTCACATGCTTTAGGAATCTCTTGGAGAAATTGCTAGATTGTGGCAGAACAGCAAGTGATCTTTGAGCAAGTGCTGAGAACACGTCTGCCAGCACAAGGTGCTTGGAGCAAGAGAGTAAACCCTGTGATAAACCAGCAGGAAAAAGCGTGCGGAATGTTCCCTCTTCCACCAAGTCCTGCACACAGATACTGAGAAATGAACTCTCACTGTTAACAGGCACATTCTCACTGCTGAACAATCACTGCTCTCTCGTTGTAACACTCCCAGCTTTCTCCTCTGCTCTAGCCTCATCCAGAATTTTTAGACTCCCCAAACAGGAGGAGAAACCATCCCTTCATACCCCCTGCAAGGCCCAGCAGCAGCAGGGAAAGCATTTCCTGCACTGCTGCTGTTAAACCCAGACTGCAGCAGAGTCACCTCAAGCTCTGCCTCAGCATCTTAATCCATTTCCTCATCAGTCCAGTGGCTTTTGGGAGAGCACTGTGTTTCTATTGAAACAGGAGAACCAAGAAGACACTTTGACTACTTTATTAATGTCGCTGTGAAGATTCCACAAGGAATCCAGAACAAAACTGAACCACACACTGATGCATCTCGACAGCTGCAGCTAAATCAAGTGAGAGCAGTCGTATTTGTAGAGCATCAGCAAGATGACTCTAGAGGTAGAAAAGAAATAGCCCTTTTAGATCTCAGTAGAGGATAAAGTGCGTAGATGGGAAACAAGCAGAAAGTCAGAACCACAATGAAAGAAGCATACTTCCCAAAGTAAACTAAGGAAAAAGGAGCAAGCACCCCTTTCTCAGGGCACCATAAATAACCACCCCTCTGCTCTGCTGCTTTCCTTCCCCATTTGAAAAAAATAAACATTTTAAAGTTGCCAAGTACAAACCAACCCTGCAATTAAAGAGGGTCCTGGGGTGCAAAGACTTGGACCAGATATTCTCTCAATACAGAAGTTCAGGCAAGCTTGAACATTTGGAGATCATTTTTATTCATGTGTTTTTTCATTGCCCTGAAGATCAGTTCTCTGGAAGGTGAAGAGAGCAGCAGCTATTTCTGGTTCTAACTATATGACTTAGTTCTCAGAAAAAGAGGAAAACTTTTGGGAAAGGTCAGTGCAAGGCTGCGCCTGCTCGGCTATAAAACGCCTTTAGCCATTTACATGGGTTATACACAAATATTTACCGGGTTTTCAATCAAAAACAAATATTTACTATTCTAATTACAGCACTACTTGGCAAACACGCTGGTCTGCAAATACAGAGCATCTTCCTAAGGAAATACATCCTCATCCACTGAAGTTAAGGAGGGCAAAAGAAAAGCTTTTCCTGTGAAGACAGGCTGAGGGAGCTGGAGTTGTTCAGTCTGGAGAACAGAAGGCTCTGGAGAGACCTTAGAAACCCTCCAGGGCTTAAAGGGGCTACAAGAGAGCTGGAGAGGGACTTCTGACAAGGGCACGGAGCAACAGGACAGGGGGGATCTGCTTCAAACTGAGAAAGAGTAGGTTTAGACTAGATACTAGGAAGAAATGCTTCATGATTAGGATGGTGAGGCCCTCACACAGGTTGCCCAGAGAAGCTGTGGCTTCCCCATCCCTGGAAGTGTACAAGGCCAGGCTGGACAAGGCTTGGAGCAACTTGGGTCAGTGGGAGACGTCCCTGCCCAAGGCAGGAGGGCTGGAACTGGATGATCTTTAAGGCCTCTTCCAGTCCAAACCATTCTGTGACTTCATGAATAAGGGATGATTTTTATAATTTCATTTCCATCCCTGAACGTCAACCAACTCAAACAGAATAAGATCTGTTTAGTGCATGCTGAAATGCGACTTTGACCGCATGTCATGAACTGATGGAAAGTTTTGCTTTCCCACTCTGTTCTCTATGGCTGAGGGTGCAGAGCACACAGAAGAAGCTTCCAAGACATCAATATATTAGAGAGGAAACCCCCACATGTTTTAATAACCCACAGCTACAAAACTTCAGTCGAAATGGCAAGTGCTGTGATCCTTAATTGACCACGGCAGATTTGGAAAGCTGGGGAAAGTGCTACAGCAGTCAGACTGAACTAAAAAAGTTCAGCGGTCATTTTTGTTCCAGCTAGTATTTCAATACGGAGGAAAAACTTGAGAGCTCCTCCATTTACAAGACCTAACAAGTTTTGGCTATGGACAACTAAACTATTGATTTCTACTCTGCAATACTTCATAATAATGTCTTTAAATATTCAATAAACAGTAAGGTTTAATTTAAAATGATCGGTTCTACATAAGTAATGGTGCACAAAATGGAAGGTTACAAAGAATTAACTGCCTATACATATTCATAGTCATGCAGTAGATGAAAAAGTAAAGAGTGTTCAGCAACATATACAGATAGGTCCCTGATCATCTTAGTCCTTCTATTTTGAGACACATTGAGGTCTTCGGGCTTTGAAAGTCTCCATTAAATACTTTAGAAGAGTGACCTGGGCTCCCCAAATAACTCTGAGACAACCCTAAATTAAGGCAAGTATCAACCTAATCAATATCTTTTCCAGTTGGTGTGCCCACAGCACACTATCCACCACCAGTAATGGAATTGTGCACAGAGGTTTGAGGTTAGACAGCCTTAGATGTCTTCCTTCCTTCATCTCACCAAAGAAATCTCAAAAAACCTGAGCAGACAGAAGGGGAGGGAGTTGCTCACTTTGAATCATTAGTTACCATAAACCTGATGACTTGGACTCCAGTTTGGGACAAGTGTGTCATGAGACCTGTTGGAAAAAGGTCTGTTTCAAATAGACACACACCCATCTGGATGGTCCTTCTGGTTTTGTCTTCATTTTAGGTTTGGTTTGGCTCTCCTGGCGCTTGTTATTCCACTTTTCAAAAAAAGCTGCCAAATGCGGGCAGTGGGTGTGTCTTGTTGACATCTTGCGGTCCGCACAGTATGTCCATTTTGCTGATTGTCAGGGCAATGTGATTAAGACCTTAAAATCAAGGGAGATTTTAGCCTGTGACATGTGTTGAACAGCAGCAGCGTTTGCTGAACAGCAGCAATTAAGCCTCATTTCAACAGTCAAGGATGACCACCTCCATCACTCTTCCTCAACCACCCCCCCTCAGTCCCCAGCTGTATCATTTGTCTGGGTCCTCCTTCCTAACCATGATCAGGCACAGCTCCAGCCACAGCAATACCAGCCACCAGACTGAGCTAAATCCAAGGCCCTGCCAGCCCAGCACCCTGTGTCCAGCCACAGCCAGGAAACAGCTGTTTAGGAACAGAAATAAGGCGAGTGAATTATCCTCCTTGCGGTATAGTCTCCAAGTAATCAGCAGTTTAAGGAAATATTTCCTGATTTCCAGAAGTAGACTGTTCCCACAAGATTATGTGCATCTAAGGCTTGGTGTTCCCTCCCAGCCAACTGGCAGAGGTTGCATCTTCAATCTGTCAACCCTGAAACACTGCAGAATAGGCCAAATTCTCTGCCAATAAAAAAAAAAGTGACATTTCGCCAGCATGAAAGATATTAGATTATACGAGTTCATTGGAGTCCTGTCCGAAAATTAAAGCATCCTAGGGCCCAGTTGTCATGCAGACAGAGGATCTTTAAATCATAATAGCAATAAGAAAAAGATTAGAAGCAATCCTGAATTTTATTTGGCTGCCCCTGAGGAGCCTTAGCCCAAGTTTGAGAGAGGTTTCGTTATGAATTTAAAAGCTAATAGATAACCCCCAACCATTAATCTCCTTTTAAGCACCACACATTGGACACAGTACTAAGAAAACCAAGGTTCAGATGTGAATATATAAAAGAAATTAAATTAAAGTGTTGCAACTAACTATCCACATGGCTAAAGTGATTCACAGCAGCCATGAATACAGCCAAGCACTGATAGGAAGAGTAGCACACACGGTAAAATGATACGGTGCGGTATAATATTTATTAATCTTTTCAAGAATTATTTCAGTATAAATGACTTCAATGACTCAGAAAATCCCTGCCAAAACCATGTAACATATATCACACACCACACAGAGAGAAAGGGACCAAGGTATGGGATACTCTTAATAAAATCACAGAATATTTTAAGTAAGAAGGGACCTCTGGAAGTCATCTACGCCAACCTCCAGTTCAAAGCAGGTGTAATTAGACCAGGCTGCTCAGGGACACGTGTAGTTGAGTCTTGAACATTTCCAAGGCCAGAAATTCCACAAAATTTAAGTCATGATGTTAGAAAAATCATTCCATTTAAGTTGCAACTGTCAAACTCCATTATTCCTCCATTACAGCGTGCACATTACATTTACTACTTCCCACCATTTCTGTTTCTTATTGCTGTTCTGCTGAGACTCCAGAAAATTATTTGATGAAGAAATTCTTTGCAGAGGCCTAGCTCAGCTTCTGCAGATGATATGAGAGGGAAAAGGACAGGTTCCTACCCTCAGCATTCATCGCTTGAGCCAAAACGTTTGTTAGAAAAAGCATAAAATAAGACAGTACGTGTATATGCATTTCTAGGGAAGGTTCAGAACTTCCTAATGGATTGCAGGTTTTGGGCACCATCACCCTGGAGGGGCACAGGGAGAGGCAGGCAACAGCTACAAGACAGCCTGAAACCACACTCCAGCCCATCCACAGCCTGGCTCACACCCCACGCCAGAAGCTCCCCAGAACTCTGCTGAGAGGTTGTTATTGGACAAACCTTCCTTTGTCTTCAAGCAGATTCAGTGATCTGCAGGCAGAAATGATTTCCTGCTCCAATCAGAGGTTTGTGGGACTCCATCTTTAACAGACCAAAGCATTATTGTGATAAGAGCAAAACCAAAAAAACCAAAGTCCATCAAAAAGTCTGGATTTCAGGAGTGGTCAGGGTAAGTCACAAAGTGATACACTTAGGATAAGAAATCAGCTTCTGGACCCACATACACACTGCTCAGTGTCGCTGCTGATCCACAAAGGAACCGAATAACTCCGAAAAGTTCTGGGTTGGAGGAACAATTTCTATCCCCCTGTCCTGCCCAAACCATAATCTGTTTCAAAAGGAGGGATTAACTGCATCAGGCATCACTCAGAGCAGGCAGAACATCCCTAGAATTTCGATTGTCCTAGACATTTGACTGCTCAACATAATTCCTAACAATCCTTGGATTGTGTTCCTCATCACTCTACAAGCTCCACTGGTTGGGAGGGATTACTAAATACCAGTGGACAACATCCATTAAATGGAACAAAGAGAAGGAAGATCCTACAACTTTAAAATGCCTCTCCCATTTTCCTCAAACTCCCACCCCTCACTCTTACAATGAAGGGAAGGGTATCTATGAAGCAGAAGCCAAAAATTAATTTAGCAAGGTATTACAGAGTTGCAACAAAAATCAGGTGGAGAAAACACATCTTCAGCTCAGTATGTGAAAGGCTGGGAAGGATTCTGGTGCTTTCCCAAACACAGAGACAGGGAAGGCAACTCAGTTCATCAGTGCTACAGCCACCACCATCACTGGTTGGAGTATTCAAATTTTACCAGTCTCTCATTTCAGTCAAGTTTCCTAACATGCGGCCCAAAGCCTTGCTCAGGTCACAGATTTCACAGAAAACCCTGAGTTGGAAGGGACTGCCAAGGATCACTGAGTCCAACTCTTAAGTGAATGGTTTGTACAGGAATCAAACAGAGATTGAAGCCACAATGATCAGAGAGAAGGGACTTTTGCAGGGCAAAAAAAGATTTTTTTGTGGAATAACAACCCATTGGCCATCACTTTGCACATGATAATGACAAGCCACAGTTAATGCTCCAGGAATTAAGTGTATCTTAATCAACCTGGGTAACTAAAGAAAAATGAAGTCTTACATCTTAGAACACAGGATTTCAAGCCATTCCTTCTGGTCACTAACAACAGCATGTCCCAACATCTGTCTTAATTCTTCAAAGTGCAACAGAAATGAAGGTCAGGCATTCGACACTTGCAAACTCATCTGGACCAATAAATGTCTGCAGATTTTGGTGAACCTGCTTAAAAAGCATGTCTAAGTGATGTCACCCTTTCCCTGAACCTGCAATATCCCGGGATTTACAACATCCTCCTTGTACTGGAATCAAAGCACCAGTGCTTGTTCTGATAAAAGCTTTAACTTCACAGACATTACCCCAACAACATGCCATCAGTTTAACAAAAGGCTCAAATATCAGACTGCATCACAAGACTCAGCCTCATGTTTCCTTCCTGCTCAGCTGCAGGGAGCACTCACTGGTGAGCCACAGGCAGAGGGCACACAGAGCCACTCACAGCAGGCTGGCAGGTTCACCGCAGCTCTGCAGGAGTTATTTATGATTATTTGTGCACCTGCTTGTACACATGCACATAAAATAAAGCCATCCACTGCCCATCATCCCTGCCAAGGGTGTTGCAGACTGTGACATCATCCCAAACAAGTCTCGGGGCTCTAAGAGCCAACACAGGCCCCCTTAGGCTCACTCGCCATTCTGAGTTACCTATTAATGCTGCATCACTTACAGGAGCTGAAGTGGATCTCATCTGGGAGCCATTTGTAGACAGGTAACAGCAAATGAGCTAATCAAGACCCCAGACTTTCAAAGGAGCATTTTCTTGAGGAAAAAGCAACCTTTGATCTCTCACTCAGCCCAAGTCGGCAGGGTTTGGTTTCTCTCCTTGCTGCTGCCTTCCAGGTGCACCAGGCAGAGCTTGCCAGGTCTCCTTCCTCTGAAGACTCAGTGGACAACCAGGGCTGTAACCACATTGCCAAGGCTTTCATTCTTACTTCTTGCTTTCAGTAGTCTCCCCTTCTCCAAGGGGAAAAAGTTCTGATATATCAGGAAACCTCATGCAGAGCAGCTGAACTCCAGTCCTCGCTGCTTCCCCCCACTCTTTCCTCTTCCTCAGGAGGCACCTTCACAGCAGCAGCTTTCATCCAGGAAGTATTCCTCAGTTTAACACCATCACCCTATAAAAAGGTCTCTACCTCAAGCTCAGAAGTGCTCCAGCTCGCTGTTACAGACCAGTATATTCCCAATTCAGCCTTTCCTCAGCTTACAGCTCTCCATAAAAGCAGCATCAGCACACTACTCACACCAGCCTTTCACGACAAGCCCAGCTCCTTCCTTGCTACAAAACCAAGTGCAGGCGTGGCCAACTGAGCAGGGCTGGCCACCCTTAAAAGGTGCAAACACCTCCCACGCCCTACCAGTGACTAGAGGGGATTTGCTTTCAAATTGCACTAATATAGCTGCAATAAAGAGAAGGGGAAAAAAAGCCCGTTTGGGTATGTTTTAGGCAGCCTTCTGATTCACAAGAATCAAAGTTATTTTTAGAATATTCTGATTTGAAATTGAAAAGCTCCTTTATTTAAGAGCAGCAAAGAATCAAGAACAAACATAAAGAGCTGAGGGAAAATTAGGTAGCGATGGACAAGGTGTTTTTAATTACGTGGGACTGGGCTGAAGTAGCCTGTTTTAGCACTTAATTAAAGGAGTATCTTCCTCTGCTTGCAATGTGCACTGTTAATATGGCATTTGCAGGGGAGATGGAGAAATCATGTGTTCCCTATTTATTGTACCAAGAGTTGTGATGGGTGGTATTGGAGAGGGCTAATCCATGTGCCCCAGGCCTGGGCTGCCAGTGCTGCTCATCAACCTTCTCAAGGGCAGGGCTGCACCCTCAGGGCCTCCAGACAGTGACAGTGAGGAATTGTTGAAGCCGTTCTGCCTGTTCTAGGTTTGGTCACACTGAAAAGGTTGGTGAAGGGTTTGTCACTCACAGGGTCCTTGCCCAGTTGAGAGGGGTGGCGCAGTCATTGCAGGCTGCCCTGAAGTCCCTTCCCAGCTGTCAGATGCACTCAGACTCCAAGCCTGCATCTCCTATCCCACTCAACAACAGCACAAGCAATAATGGGAATGCTTGTGATTTAAAGGATTCATTTCTGCTGGAAGGTAAAACAGGGAGGCAGAATTGTAATATGTTTAATTACAGCACTCAAAACCAAGCTTAACTGGAGCTGATAGAAGTCTTCTCATTGACTTCATTTGGCAATGAATCAGGCTCATCCTTAGATGAATTCATTGTTTTCCCTTCAGATCCCTCGGCAGCCTTACAGCATTAGAATCATGTGTCTGTGGTAATAGCTTTACCTGTACATGGTCAATTCATGCTGCCATTAAGGACATGTAAATTATGAGAGGTGACAGAAGAAATAAGACTTTCTGCATGTTCCATAACACAAATCCTCTCTGTAGCATTCTGTCCTCTTTCTGGGTGAGAACAGACTTTCTCCTATAGATGCTTTTTCCCAAAAAGTAGCTCAACCTGGCTGATCAGTGCCTAAAGCAGGACAAAATCCGTGATTATCTGCATGACTTTTAAAGCCCGGGCTTTCAGGGGTCATGGCAACACAAATGCTACCTGTGAATACCATCTTCCTAAACCCAAGAAAGGAAAACATTTAAGGTTTTCAGTTTGCACAAACAACCTTCCGTCATCCTGGCAACTTCATTCCATCTGGAACATCCTGTCTTCATATTTCAGAAAATAGAGAATGAGGGAGGACAGGAAATATTAGCAGTTCACGAATGAATTTTTGAAAGTTCTTTGCGTCAGAATGGAAATAATTTTCCTTCCCACCCCTCTTTGCCCCCTCTACCACCACGTGCTACAGTATTTTCCATCTCATTGCGCTTTGTATTTGACCTCTTGGTGAAAGTCAGGAAACATCATCCACCTAATTGTGAGCACCTGCACAGCTGCAGGTGTGAGGGGAAACACCTCATTGAGTGGGTCAGGGAACTCTCTGCTGATTTACAATATTAACACCCGTCACATCCAGGAAAAGCAGCCTGTGTTCGTTGTTAATGCAGTGGTAGAGGGACACGTCAGAAATGCCACTCATGGTAGTAAAGGTGGTTATGGCTGCTTCATTTTTGAGAAAGGAGGTAATCCTTAGTTTCAGGACTGTCTGGTCTGCATTTTCAGCAAATGTTGTTCTCTTTTGAAATTTTCCCCTTTTCTGCCTCGACCCAGACCGAGGAGAGTGCACGCACACGTTCGCTCTGAGTGCATGGGACACACTGCACTGCCTTCAGCAGGACTGACCACGCACACCATGTGCTGCTATAGTACATTTGCAGGGCTCTTTCTGTTTAACTTTTAAACTGGACTCATATGAGACTCTCTCCAGCCAGACACCTCATTAAAGCTGACAGATTTACAATCCCCAGCTTGCAGTTTCTGGACTGTGGGTGGCCTTAGCCTTGGCCAACTTGCAAAATTTTGCATGCCACCATTTTCCAGTTGTAGAGTAGGAAGAAGAAGAATCCTCCTTACCTCCCATACACAGCCTTGCTGCTCGGAGTAAAGCACTAATATTTCAAAGAGGACCTGCCTGTTATGACATGCCCCTCCACTGATTGTAACAATGGAACCCCAACCACAGCTGGGGCTCCTATAAAAATAAATTAGTGCTGCTGTTGTAAAAACAAATAAATAACGCTAATAACTTCAGGAGAATTCTGTCAACACAGATGATGGGCAGGGCTGTCACAGTATTTATTTACTATGTTTCCAGAACTTTGCTGTTGACCTTTTACCTTCTAGAAACAGCCGTGCTACAGAAACCTCCCCGAAGAACAGTCTCTGACTCCCCACACAAACAGCTGAGAACCCTCTGGAGAGCTGCTAGTGAGATATATGCACTGTCTGTCAGTGGTGAAGGAGTCAATTCAACCCCACGATTCAAACAAATGCACTTTAAGATCATCTAATGTTTATATTGGCTTTGTGTCTGCAACGCTATTTTGAGAATGGTCTGCCTAAGGCATTTTTCTCATTTCCAGACTGAAAGGTACTTTAATGGGGCCATGCCTGCAATGGTTTAGTTCCTGCGTTGGGCTCCTTGCCGAGGCTTCCACCTGCCTGTTTAATGGCAGAGCTTTTCAACTGCTCTGCACGGGGTGATGTCTGGACTGTAAGGATTCCGCAGTGATGGTGCTGCCTGGTATCGTGTGCTGCACCCTCCTCGTGTCCCCAGGCTGAGAGCAATCAGAGCTAGGCAGAGCAGGGAGGGAGTAAGAAAAAGCAATATTTACACAGTAAACTTTCCAAGCATTCAGGAGAGAATGGCTTGCAGATGTATATGTTTAAATGACATTTACACTCCCATTGTTTCCTTTAACTCGGTGCTCATCTTACTCTGGGCTTGTTTGGATGAAAAAAACAATACTGCTGAGAGCCGTGTTCTTGGTGAGAAATAACACCCTTCCCCTCTCCTCTCAGAAGTACTACGTGCTAAAGAAAAAAAAAAAAAAAAAACCAGCATTGTGGAATTGTGTGTTTAGTGGGAGGGCTCCCTTAGACATGTGAGCTTAAGTCAGTTGGGTCCTCTTCAGCCAGAATAGCAAGCAGAAGACCTCAGGAACCTGGTACAGGGGTTCAGAGCAGAGCTGGCACAACATTTTAAATCACCCACTCCGAGGCTCCAGAGGGAAGGACAAAAGTAAGGAAATCTCAACACAATGTAATATTCAGGCCCATTTTCCCCTCGGCAAAGGCATACAGCTGAACCAAACCTTCTGTTATTTCTTTTATAAACTGGGAGTCCAAGATTTCTGCACTCTTTCCTTCCTCAGTAATCTTGGTCACACCTAGTGCTCTAGGCCAGGCAATGAAAAACAGCATCTTACAGTTCTGATAGTCAGCAGACAAAATAAAAGCAATTAACTTCTTCAATTGTTGACTGCTTTTTTTTTGAATACCTCTGTGGATATGGGACATTGCAGTAAATATAAGTCACATCACCCTAACAGTGGGCCAAGCACCAGGAATCAGCACTGCAGGCAGCAATAGGTCATTACTGGAAGCCAGTGCTGGAATTAAGGGCTGTTCTCTTCCACATGTGCAGCCAGGAGGGCAAGGGGAAATGCCACCAGACACTTCCAGTTTCCTCTGTGTTGGTGCTTTTGTTCTACACAAATAACTCATATGTGAGGGCTGACAACCAGCAAGTGAAAACCACCACTTGAGCAAAGGTCACTGGGAAAACATAATGCTACCTTTTCAATAAAGAATTAGGATACTGTACCGCCACTCAAAGTCCAGCCCATCACTCACCCAAGACAAGGACTACAGAGACTTTTGCAGGCTTTGCAACACCCTTGCCATTTGTTAACATCTCCACAGAAAAATTCTATTTAATTTAGCCAGTGGTCTCTTCCCAGATGCAATGATACTTTGGCATCCCACTCTGCAACATCTCTATTTTTGATTTTCTGTCTTGGAAATTGGTTTTGTGGTTGAACCACATTTTTTTTTTCACTTCCTATGATTGACATATGATCTGAGCTTGGCTAGAGGAAAGGGACATTCTGCATAACACATCATCAAGAGAAAACCTGCCCCGGACAAGGAATTTGTATGCACTTGGTCTGACTGGCAAAGAAGGTCAGAATGAAAACATATGACATGTACAGAAACAGCCCTACGAGATTAATGTGAAGGCAGGAGGAGAAATCAGATGCCTGTTGCAATGCAGTCCTCCAGCTGGGGTACTTTGCACTCCTTGGGGCTTTGCTGGACTGGCAATCTGCACACCAACCCCACCCGAAATACCTTGTCACCCCAGGAGTCCACCTGGGTGCTGCCCTGCCTACAGAAGGTGACAAGTCCCAGCCCACAGTCCTGCCCAGGCTCCAGCTGAGGAGTGTGAAATAAGGGCTGAGGTGTCTCCTCCCATGGTGACACGTGGGATCTGTCCATCCTGAGATGGAGGGTGAGTGACTCTGCTGATATTTCTAATAACCCCACTCCTACTGCAGTCTTCTCTTGGTGCCACGTTGAAATCATTGCAGAATTACATCATAGAAATCCAGAAATACTGATTAAGTACATGTTGGTGCATGGTTACAAACCAAAATATGACCAGGACCTGTAAAGTCATTCCTTTCACAGCTGAGGAGGCTTTTTATTACCCTCATTAAAAATCAGTATCGCGCCATGTGGACCTGAATTACACAGTGCCATGAGGGAAGAATTGTGCCCTCTGAACCCAGCAGACCTAACCAGGACTCTCTAGGATTGCTTTTAGTACATGGGGGTTTTTTTCAGATGCCTTTGCAAAATAGCAAAGGTACTTGATACAGAGAAAGCAATAATATGCTGAGAATCCAGTTAAATCATTCCTCTGAAGAATTTTCATAGGTATGTATTTTAAAAGCATCAGGAGTGAAAGATCACATTGGATTCACTACAGATCAATATTTCTGCACACATGTGAACTGCTGAAAGTACAGTGCACAACCCAATTGTGTAGCACAGCAGAAAACCAGCTCCACTTGGTTCATTTTACAAATTCCAAATGTTATTTTTCACCAAAACCTTCTTCTTATTCATTTTTTCTTTTTAAACGAAACTGTCATTCACTACAGGACTGAATGGAAATGATCAAACTGCAGTCACTGGAAAGACTTCTGTACATGTTGGATTGGATTCTACTGGAGTAGCTTGAAGCAAATGTTTATATATACTTCCAGTGAGTTTATTTTCTTAGGGTGAATGAAAATAGAAACTTCTTGGAGCAGGGAATGGAGAAAATCAGCTTTCCACAGAAACCACAACTGAGAAGAATTTGATAACAGTTCAGAATAAGGAGTACTATGATATTTTAGTTTCACTAAAGACTTATCTTCCTTCAGAAATTTCTTGCACCTTATATACTCAAAACTGGTTACCCGCAGGTTGCCTTCAAGTGAGCACTCTGAAATACTGATTTTAGCAGAGGTATTTTGATGTTTTACCAGCATCTTGGGAAACCAAATCTGAGCTATTTTAGGCAGAAGTCAAACACTTTCTTTCCAATGCCTCAAGAAATAATAGAGCAGCCAATTATTTCCCTCTCCCCCTTCTAGCACATATTTAATTAGCAATATCACCCAATCGCATGTCAAAGCCACTAAACCACTTTCTTAATAGGTTCAATACTTAGCCAAGACTGCAAACATACCAGAATAAAGGAAGCTCAAAAGGAGTCGTGCTATGTCCAGCACTTTGCCCAGTTTTGATAATTCCATCATGTCCATACAGAAAACAGGCACGTTTCATGTGCTGTTGGCTCATGAGGAGTAAAAGATATGTTCTGTGAGGCTTCAAGGCTTGATGTAGAGGTTTTAGTGTTCTTTCCTAAACCTAAAACACGTTTTCACCCATCCCTTTAAGGCACACTACAGCATCATTGCTCGGTTCTTAACAATCTGTCCCTAACACGAGGAACCAGGAAGGAAACTGGACAATCACTCGACCAAATCCTGTTGTTTTCTTCCACTGAGGAGCTTCAAGCATCTTGGGATTCCTCACTGAGAGGGAGGCAAAGAGAGGGCTCTACCTTGGCAGAAGAGAGAGGCATTAGCAGGAGCATGAAACAGTTGGGGTGATTTGGATTGGCCAAACAAACAATGTCATCAGATGGATGTGAGAAACTTCCAGTGCAGATTGATGATTTGAGAAATAAGAAAATGTCATTGAAATCGGTTTATTTTAAATAAATAAAATTTGTTTTACCTAAGACTGTAGAACAGTTGGTGCAAATGCCTCAGTTTCTGTTACCTCTGTAACTATTCTGAATCCTGCTCTTACAGACTCCTTTTAGGAAAGGAATGTAAAATGCCTACATGTTCAGTCACTCCCAAACTTTTCATCTGGTTCTCACTGAGAGGATGCAAAGTGCCCAGGGAAGTGAGTCCCAAACACAGATGGGACCCATAACAGTGACTGGAATCCAAAGAATAACAAATTAGAAAACACCCCAAAGAATTATTTCTCCTATTGAAAAATAAGCAATAATTACATTCTTCTTATTCTGCAGGAAAAAAACTTGATTGCCACAGAATTCTCACCAGGAAAAAAAAATTACATCCAAATACTGTTTTGGATGTCAAGATCCATCTTGGTAAATAAATTAATCCCTTCTATGGTTGAAGGTGAATAGCTCTGGGTGTCTTACAGCATCTGCATCGCTAAAACCTGCTTTTCTTGCCAGACCTCATCACTCATAAAGCAGTGCAGTATCAGAGCAGCCCCTGCAGTGCAATTCAGACACCATTCAGGCCTTGGGGGAGAGAATAAAACAGGAGAGGCTTGGAACTATGGGTCCCATGGGACACCACCACAAAACAGATGCAGAGATTTATTTCTGTTGTAACAAAATCCCATTTTTTGATGAGGAAGGATTAGGTCTGGATTGTCTTTTCTGGCCTCATTTATTGTTTGAGTACAAAGCTACAGGAGGAATCACATTCATTTGTTTTAATACATCAGAAGCAAAAGGCAATGCGCCACTGGTCTAGTTTCATTTCATCTGTTTGAGAAAACTTTTTGTACTGTCAATAAAGTATCAAGTCTTGATTTGTGCCAAGCTCATAATAAAATTGCAAACCAACAACACTTCTGTTTGGAAATAAGGTCAAAGGTGGGAATGACAGGCATGAAAAGACACATCCACAAAGTCAAGACCATGACTTGAAAAGCAAAATAATAAGTTAACAGCCCTGAAACCACAGCTCTCCATGACTTGTGCACCGTGTGTAGAAGGACAGACTGGTTTTGACTAAACTGCCTCACTCTGCCAAGGAGTTATTTCTCATGAAAACTCCTCAGAGCTTTTCAACCCACAAAAAAACTTCCATTATATTATCTTTTCATTCAGATTTGGAACTGAGACAAACAGCAGTTTGTCAGGTTTTCTTCAAGATGGAAATTCTGGGGAAAGTTGCTCAGCTCTTTTTGTCAGCTGTCCTGGAAGATAAATGATTGTCTAAGCAGAAGTATGCCAGGGCTTCCTCGGGGGTGCTTTGGCTGAGGTCAGCTGGAGGACTGTCCACTGCACCTTTGTGACTTCTGCTGGACAGCTCCAGAGGGCCAGCAAGGAGAGAGGCAAAACTGGGAAAGGTGGAAACAGTGGTGTGTCCGCTACAGATCCACATACAGCCAGTTCTGCTGCTGTTAACTGTGACAACAGTGGGGAAATTCCTCTGTTTCCATGAGATCCTATATATGGCTGTGCAGCTTCCATAGGGTCAGGCTGAACTCTGCGAACAGGTTGTAAGAAGTTCAAGTTGTTCCATGCATGCAGGTCACAGCCTTGGTAATTTGTTCATTTATTTTATAGTGAACAATATGTTTTCTCAGTTATTTGCCAACAGTTGTAGAAGCTGCTTCTCTGTGCTCCCCTGCCTGAAGATCAGGAGAGGTCATCACATATTTCTCACAGATTTTCTTCCGGGATTACCAGTAACACTCTGTGTAAAGGCTTCCTTTGATAAAAAATGACTACACAAATGGGCAGTACAGAGGTGGTTTTATCAATCCATACTGCGCATCCCCAGAGGAAATAACCAGATGCTTTTTTATTGGGATTCAGTGAAGGAGAACCATTCCTGGAAGCTTCACACAGCAGACTAGATACTTGTCAAGGCCCCCTGTGCCTGTGCCTGCCATGCACACTGGAAGTTCTGCCATCAGAGTAGGCAATTCCTCTGTGTGAAAAATGGAGCAGCAAAAGGACACCAAAATCACCTGGATTTTGGGCATGGTTCAGCTCCAGAAACTGCTGTGTTCAAATTTACCCTCTTCAGGGTATCAATCTGCCACCTGATCAGCAGCTGCTCCAGCTGAGATGAGGATCATCTGTTTTTCACAGGGCGTATGGAAACACGTCTAGGAAAACACAGGCATGGCCAAAACTGCACCTGCAGAAAGGGACTTCCTTATTCAGCTTCCCTCAACTAAAGAGATCCCCAACATCAGCAAGCTGAATACTTTCTTATTCACATTGGGGACCTTCCTTAGGCCTTTCTGCCCTTTTCAAAATGATTCTTCTTTCCCTTGCTGACAAACCCTTTTCTGAGGTTGTTTTTCAGCTGTGGAACAAACAAGGAGATCTATTTGTTTAACAGCACTGTACACACACAAAACCCCAAGCCATTTCCACAGTCCCCCTTCTTGCCTTAAGATCTCCTCCAAAGGACCCCAGGCAGGACCTCACCATCCCAGGGCACCTTGAGGAGAAGCTGAGATGGCACTTGCAAAGCAGGATGTAAATATGGGAGGAGCAAAGCACAGCACCCCTCTGTAATATCCTGGATAACACAACAAGACTCTGGATAACACGGCTGTTCTCCTTAACCCTCCCCCTCTCCATCCACATCACAGCCATCTCTTGCAAAGGACAAAGTCTAAACACAGCTGCTGGGTCTGTCCTTAGGCCAAGAGGCTACATCTGGCAGAGCAGCTCTGGATGTCTCTGATTTGGGCATTCCCAAAATAATGTCATCTCCTCTTGGCCCCTGTTCCTGTCACCACCTGAGTGCAAAAACTCTGCTGTTTCTGTGTAATTCACACAGAATCCTGGTATCAACTTCTCCTGTGATCATCCCTCAGAAGCAGGAATCCAGGCCATTCCAGCATCCAGCCTGGAACCTGATATGTTACTAGTGACTGACCCAACTTCAGAAATAATTTTTGGTCTCTGCTGTAAGTCCCAGGACTATTTTTCGAAGGATTATTTCGTTTACACACCCACTTACATGCTGAGAATCTAACATTCCTTCCTATCAAAATCTGGGCTGGGCTCATAACCTTCCAAACAAATCATTTCCAAGCTCCTATTAATCATTTATTTTTCATCTCTACCATAGAGATTATCCTTCTCTGGTAATTTGCACATGGATGACACGGAAATTTTGAATAGATTTAATTTCATTTTTGCTCAGCAAGTGTCCTGTCCATGGCTGGTGAGAAGATGGGTGAGTTTTTCCAAAATGAAAGATGTTACATACTCTTGTACTTGTTTCAATGTGCACATCCACTGATGATGCCATTTTCCCAAGGTAGAAGGCCCCTGAGTATTTATTTTTCAATCACAGATGTCCCAACTATTTGCATGGAACGTACATTGCAGCAGGATGATCTTTTGGCATAACTAGTGACACTGATTATATTTAAGTATTTTTTCCAGTTCTTTCTGGTGACCTAAATAGCTCCAAGCCAAAGATTTCACAGGAAGAATGCAGGATGTATCTTATTCAACCATGTGAAAACACGATGCCAGTATCTGGATGCATATCCAACTTGCCATTCCCTGAAATCACTAGAACAGGGTGACAGGAGTACCCCAACCCTCGAGGCAACACATCGCATGACAGATCAAATCCTTGTCTAGGGCAGAGAGCCACTAGGGAGATTAAACTATTCAGATTGCTTTAGAGATATTTCCTGCCTTCCTCCTCACAAGCTGACACGGGGGCTTTAACAAGGCTGAAGCTCTGGAACAAAGATTAGACATTATCCTACACGAGAAATACTCCCAGAGTTCTATTGTATTCCAGTCCTTCGCTGCATTCAGTTGCCATGATTCCACCTTCCCATCCTATGCAGTAGCTCAGACACACTTCTCCTCACCTCCAGGAAATCCAAAGGATATCGTAGAGCATGGATTTGTTGGCCATCTCTCCTCCCAGCTCCCTCTGTAATACGGACACATTTTCAGCATCACTTCTGCCAGGGCTGTCGCTCCCCAGCACAGGTTATCCTGTACTAAGCACTGACATATTCACTGCAAGTCTCTGGAAAACATTCACAATCCCTGCAACAACTTACTGAACTCATAGAAGCATCTCTTGAGTGACTCTAATGTTAAATTTCTTACAGTTGTCCTTCAGTCCCTTTCTTGGCACTCCTGAAATATATCAATGGGCTGACACCTGAACTTACTCCTCAGCAGGGCAAATACTTTATGAGCAGATGACAGCACTGGCCAGACACAGCTGGCTTTGTACTTCCCATAAGATGCAAAGAGTTTTCCAGTTTAACTATGAACACTGTGATGACACCCTTTCCTACCCATCTAAATCAATCCCTGCCTCGAGAAGAATCAGCAACCAGCTCCTCTGATCAGGTACTTCAAACTATTAATATTACCCTAAGCATTACACTATCTAAAACTGCAAACCTATCTTGTGCTGTTGGTCTTTGTCAGAGGGTATGGATAATTATCCAACTTGCATTTAGTACCTGCAGTCCCTTATTGCCTAGGAGATTTTATTCAGTCTCAAGATCACTAAAAGTATGAGTTTTTGCTCAAGAAGAAATTCCTAATGCTTTGGGCCACGTCCACTTCCCCTTCTGCCAGAAATTGTCTTTGAATTCTTACATTATTATCTCCACAAACTGAACTACACCTCTAGGACATTTCTAAAAGGAAAATATTCATCTCATCTATTTTAGCTCCACCACAGTCAGAGGGGCATGGCCCGATGTCCACAGCAGCACTCCCTGCAGAGGCTGTTTGTAAGATGTATCTCTTCCATGCCAACACACAAACCCACATCCTGGCCTCCTGGCGGAGAGCTTCCTCACAGCCTTCCCATTCCTACACCCAGTTCTGGGCTGCAGCTGCTCCTTGCTAGTCCTTGCTGGCCTTCCCTGCCTCACTCCAGCAAGTGGGAGGTGGCAGGAGGAGCAGCTGGCCAGGCAGCCACAAGGCCGCTGCTGCTGTTAGCACAGAGCAGGAGCCTGTCAGGCCCCACAGAGGCTGGCACAGCCAGGGGCAGTGACAGTGCCTGCAAAGGAAAATTCATCTCACCCCCTCCCAAGCTTCCTGTGACTCTTCTGGAGGTGATCCAGATGCTGCCACAGCCCTTGCACAGTTCTCCATGAGCCAGTTACTGTTCCATCATGGTGCTTCAGTGCTGAATGCCCATCCCATGCCAAGACTGCCTGAGCAGATTGTTCCACAAGCACGAGCTTTGCAACCCACACCCCACTGTGACTTCTCAGCTGCAACCACAGCGAGAGGTCAGAAGCCATTGTACACAACCACCTTCCCCAGGGATCTGTCTCATTCCTGGAATCACTGTCAGAGCATCTCCTGGGTTAGGTCACAGCAGTTCAGTATGGCCAGCCTGAACAGGAGGGCACAATTTCAAGAGGACTAGAGAGAAGATGAGGAGATGCTTTAGAGGATGATTGGTCCCAGTCACGAGTACCCGGCAGGGTGTCAGGCTCCAGAACTGCGTCACAGCTTTGTGGTCAGGGCTGTGCCCCAGACAGACTGGCCAGAACATCCGAGGGTCACTTGGCTCCTGTCCCCATTTGCACAGAGACACCAAGTACACTCACTCATCCAGCTGCCCACACTTGTGCTGGGCTGCTGGCAGCACTGCCCTGTGCTACATCAGGGCCACTGCTTGTGGAATCGCCTGCCAGCGTGGTCCGTGCTGCTCCTCTCCCGACAAACCAGCTGCTCCTCTCAGGCAGCTGTTTGTTGTGGCATTTGGTGCTGCTCTGTCAGGTGTCTGCTTGCACAGGTATTACATATTGACCTGAACTGGCATAACTTCCATTCTTAATCTCAACAGCTCACAGAGTCTGTGAGACTTTTACTCTTCAGCACTGCAATTCTGCTGCCCACATTATCCGAATTAATTGTAAAACGGCTTCTCTCCCACAGCACAGAGCTGGAGTACAAATCTGCTCAAAACATCACCCCAACCCAGTGAATTGCTGTCTGGCATGCTGAAATCCAAGTCTGAATTAGAACCCACTTTGAATCTGACCTGCTGTGAGCGAGAGGTTTGACCAGACGACTTCCAGAAGACAACAGAGGGGAAGGTCCAACCCTCACCTCTGTTTCTGCTCCCAAGCAGATACACCCTATGAGCACCAGGTTGGAAAAGACAACATAGTTTTACTCCTGTGGTTGACAGTGCAGCTTCCACACGATACTTCTGCCTCCATCTGGACAAGCAGATGCAAACTCACCTGCCTGTGCTCCAAGAGTTGTGAGCAAGCAAATAAACCCTCTCTCTCAGCAGATGGACAGAACTGCTTCTTTAGGATACGTGATATTTCACAGTCAACCTTTTTGTTCAAACAGGCATTTGCATCACAAATAGCAATTTACCTCTGGAAAACAAAATATTTCATTTAAATTATGCCAAAAGTGCAACTTCTGGCTGGTTTTGCCCAAAATTAAATGTAAAATCAGAAACTGATTGAAACATACTTTGATCTTTGAAGCTGTTCTGGCTTGGAAAAAAATCGGAATCTCCAAATTATATTTTCCTCAAAAATTCCTGTCTTGTTCTCTTCTTAATTGATTAGGGTTTCTTTGGCTATTTTTTATTAGTTCTATAAAGAAAACAAACATGAGCTGTCTCTCCTTTATATTAACCTGGAGCCCACTGAAGATCATATCATCCGTCCAGTACCTGAAGGGAGCCTACAAGAAACATGGAGAGAGACTATTTAAAAGAACAGGGGGGAATGGATTCAAACTAAAAGAGAGTAGGTTTAGATCAGGTATGAGGAAAAAGTTCTTCCCTGTGAGGGTGGTGAGGCTCTGGCACAGGTTTCCAGAGAAGCTGTGGCTGCCCCATCCCTGGAAGTGTTCAAGGCCAGGCTGGATGTGGCTTGGAACGACCTGGGAGAGTGGAAGGTGTCCCTGCCATGGCAGGGGGATTGGAACGAGATGGTTTTTAAGGTCCCTTCCAACCCAAACCTTTCTATTATTCTGTGATTCTATAATCAGAGAATTATCTGCCTGGAAGCTTAGCAGGTTCACTTTCAGCAGTAACTTTTTGTTTCTCAGGGACATTTGAACCTTAGGCAATACACAGGGTAGGTGTGAATAAACAGCAGCAGATACACATCATGCTTTATAGGGATGGAGCTGAGTGAAGAGGTTTTAATTGCTACTGTGCTTGAGAATACTAAGCTTTCTCCAAAGCCTGTGGTAAGCCTGGAGAGGATTTCACTTGTTCTCTTCCTTAATTACATTGCTGCCAGTTGATACAGTTTTCTCAGAACTTAAATATCAAAGGAAAACATGTTCCTGTCAATGCAATAAAAAGCCATATTTAAAAGAACCAAGGCTTGATATTCTGTGTTCTCACTTCTGCAAAAATCTGAGTGACTTCAATGGTATTTTCAATTCAATAAAGAACATAAACTAAAGCCAATATTATTTGTGTGTGGATTTTTCCCCATAAATTTCTTGTTTGTTTTAAAGTAGTTGTTAAACATGTAAGACATTTGATTGATTAAAACTTACTTGCCAACAGCAAATAGTTTTAACAATCTTATTCTTATAACCTTGTTCATTTGTTAGCTGAAGAATTAGATGAAACAAAAACATCTCGTGACAGGCCAAGGGGAAAGGCACAAACGGAATGGGATATAAAAGTCCACTAACAGAATAAAGATGTATCAAAGAATGTGATAGAACATATCTGTGGTCAGTTGAAGATGCTTTGAGTGGAGATAATTTCCCTGAATTATTATGTGATAACATTCTTCATCCCAGTACAAAAAGCTCAAAGTTAGGATTCAGATTTGGCTTTTTCCCTGCAAAGGCAAAACATTTCCAGGCCTTTTAACAGTCATCAGCTTGGTTTTTCAAAGGAGCACAAACAACCAATTTGGCTGGAACAGGGGGATCAAGACTAGAACCAGAAAAAGGATGCAGTCAATTAACTTCCATGTGACCTAAATTTTGTGTCAAAATTCATGGTCAGATGACAGCTCATCCCATAGGTTTGTAACACTCCGTTACCAGCTCCTCTGTGCGTCCAAATGTGTGCTGCCAACTGTGAATAGTCATGACAGTGACTCGCAGGATGTGTTGCTCACAACTGACACTGAGCTGGGCTATTTCTTCTTGGAAAATGCAACCAGAGAGGCTTTAATAGCCACACCTGAAACAGGAACATCAAAGAAAGGGGCACAGTTGGCAGAAGACTAAAAAGACCAGAGTCAGTGTAGAAAAAGCTGATTATTCATA
The DNA here is from genome assembly GCA_013397845.1 of Melanocharis versteri. Lineage (NCBI taxonomy): Eukaryota > Metazoa > Chordata > Aves > Passeriformes > Melanocharitidae > Melanocharis > Melanocharis versteri. Next base: position 707,174 of record VZTG01008324.1, on the reverse strand, counting down.
TCATCAGAGCTGCCTCCACTGTCTGTGAAATACAGTATTGTCCATCATCAGGCAGTTACTGCCTTGACGTTCCTACAGGTTCCTTGTGCTCTTTTCCCTTCCCACCATGAAGGCTTTCTTCCATGTCAATCGATGTGCACCAGAGAAGCTGGGAGGAGAGGAAACTCACAGCTGGTCACCTTCAGTCACCCGGTTTGTGCAGCAAACCTCCACCTTTGAAAGGTAACCTGCTGACTGCTGGCAGCCATGGAGCTGATTCAGGATCAGCCTCCCATTTGTATCATGATGGAGCTGAAAATCAGAGTTGGTATCACAGGCACCAGCAAGAAAGTGGTGCACATCAGAAGCACTCGGAAGAATTCCTGCTCTAGAGGAGCAGTTCTTGTCTTTCTCTGGCTGTACTATCACTAAGGAAAAGTCACGAGGTCAGACACCTCCAATGTGGGAATCAGTGGATTAATGTTGCTGTCACAAGGGGAAAATGGGATTCAGGATCCCCCCAAGAAACCTCTACATCTCAGCGAGAATGAGCAGCTGCTAGTTTGGCCTTTGGTCTCAATTTTATTGCCAAGCATATAAAAAGAAATGTTCCAATCTTTTATTCCTTTTTTCCCCCAGCTGCTGACTCAAGTAACTTCCACCACCACTATCCCTCTTTTGCTGTCCTATAAAGCTCTACACAGATAATAGCCTGATCTATAAAGTGAGAGCAACCCCCCCAGTCACCCAAGTACCTTAAGAACAGGACATTCAATGCAGCCAGCCCAGATTTAGTGAATTATGTTTTCATAGGAAGAACTGAGTATAAAGCAGACAGTGCAGGACAACAGCTGCACTAATGAAATCTTTAGTTACACCAGATGTCAGCTATGAAATGTGAAGGAGAGACACTTGCATCTCATTTTTTTCTTCTTTTCTCTGTTATCTGTGCCCTGCATTTTATTGTTTAAATGAAATTTCTGAATCATCAGGAGATTTTTGTGGTTGTATAATGGCTGGAGCCCATTCCTACCACCCTTGAATTTCACTGCAGGCATCTGGCATGAGCAGCAGAGCTCTGGAAGAAGTCTTCTGGGTTTAAGACCACCAAAGAGACACAGGCTGTAAAAGAGACACAACTACAGCTGGAGACCAGTGAAAAGGAAATATTATTAGTGGACATTTGTGAAGTCCTTTTTCTTTGGTCTGACTGTAAACCAGTATCAAACCTACTAACCTAGCTAAGAAATGCAGATTTCAAAGTTCAGCTTCAATAAAACCAGCTTTTCCTTGGTTGCATTTAGGACAGAGAGGACCATGGAGAAAAGACCCAAGTAAGGAACAGTCAGTACATTGTTAGAGTGAACAGTGTTTCTGCAGTCAGCAGAACGAGCTGCAATGGATAAAGACAGGTTTCATGGGAGACACTTCCTTGGTGGCTTAGGTTGAAGGAGGTGAGAAGAAGCACAAAAGAGGTACTAACACAGGAGATGCTCTCATTTCAGACTCAGCAGAGAAACAGCAACGGTCCAAAGGAATAATAACGCATTTCATTGCAGACACATAATCCAGCCAGAAGTGCAAATCCAAATAAGGTGCTTAAAAAATGTTTGTGAAACATTTGGAGGAGATGGCCAGAATATTTTTCACAGAGCTTTCCTTCATAAAAGGATGCGATTTTGTTAAATGTTCCATGGAAAGAGATTTTGATGGTGTTGCTCCTAATATGGAAGAGGGTTCTCTAGTCCCTTTCAGGAAAAACGAGTTTGAACAAAAACTTCGGTTTTTCAATTTGAAACAGAAGTCACTGTTTTCTGTGAAAGCACCTGAAAGAGCCACTGGTTCGCATGGACTTGTCTTCATTCCAAGACATAATAAAGAGAAATTTCAGATGCCTGGAAGCTGTCATCAGATGGAAGTGTCATTGCTGGGACAAAGAAGAAATAACTCTTGAGAGCACAACCACACCCTACCCACTACGGCCTGTAAAGAGGAATCCCATGGATTCCCTACTACTTCCCAGCCAACTTTACAGTTTACCAAATTCTTCCAAAAACTCACTGGGACTGATTTGTGTTTTGATAAAATGCGCAGTCGTGCTCACACAGGTGAGAGAAGGGAGAAATGCACTTTTCTTTCCCAACAAAAGATTCATTTTGAAAAAAAAAAAAAAAAAGAAAAAAAAAGATAAAAAAGAAAAATCAACTTACAGAGGCTGCTGCAGTACTTCCAAAGAATGGCAATGTAGGCTTATTGGTCGAAATTATAATTTTTTTTTACTAGAATATTTCAGTCTAGCTGTAGCTATTGCCTCCAGAAAGGGATACAGGTGTGCTTTTTAAAGACCAATAATACCCAGTATATCAAAACAGTGATTTGCACAGGTTTTTCTGGCCCTTGAAAGCCTTCCTCTATGCTCAAAGGCAGCACTACAAATTCATCTCATATGAGAAAGTGCACAATAAAACAGATAGAGGACGGTCATGGATGAATTATTCCTCTACAGGAAATTTGAGTGATCCCAAGATTAAGAAAATAAAGTCCAACATCTTAGAAGAGTACTCTCATACAGATTTAAAAAAAAAAAAGAAGTCCTCAAATGAAAACCATGTTGATAATAAGTAGCATGTTGGTGCAAATACTCTGCCTAACTTCTTCTGTGCAATTAAAGACTGTGTTGAAAAGCAAACTTCTGCTTTGCAAAAGACAGATAATTTAGACCATGCTTCTGCATCCACATTCCGGAGTCTTTGGCTTCTCCACGAGAATGGGAATGAGGAACAGCAACTGCAGATCAGCACAACTGTGACAGTAGTTGTACTGAGATGCCTGGCCGTGAGAAGCCCATTGAGTCCTCCACCTCTAAATCCAGGCCTTTGACCCAATGGAAGAACGCAAAGATCCCTCTGGGGCCTGACTGTAAATATCACCCAAACATTCTCAAATACTTTTTTCAAACTCTGTTTTAGAAAACCTCCCATATTCTAAACTTACATGGGACAGCACTGGGTCGCAGCTCCAGTTCTTTAATCCTTAACATTTTGGCTAGCAAAAGTTCTAATCCTGTACCAAAATGTAGTGTCCAGAAAGTTTTAAGCATTTAAGTTTTATATGTTCTTACAGTTTACTTAGGATTAATGTAAGCATCGCTTCTTATAAACATTTACATACTTTGTCTCTGCTAATAAAGTGTATCCTCACTCTTTTTTTTTTTTATTGGGGAGCTATAAATTTGTAGAGAGAGAAAAAGCCTACAACAACAATGGGGGTAGCATGGCCCAAGCCAAAGGAAATTCATATATGAGGAAACAATGGGAAGTTGGCAAAAACAACATGAAGAAAAAAGGGAAGTTTATTGGATACACACAAAGAAAAGACCACCCTACGTGTGTGGTATATATTTGTGCTAAGTCTCACATCTTTTCTGTGATATTTTTTTTTACAAGGTTCTAAGCTGTTTTTTATGAGATGAATAAAACACACAAGAGCAAAGTTTCCAGCAGTTAAAGGGCAGTAGTAGATGTCTCTGCTATGCATTTGCTTCTAATAGAATTCCCATTCACTTTCCTTGAGCAAATCAAAACCCTTGTCGGAAAAAGTTCTTTGAAGACCAATGACCCAAATTATCCTTTCGCAAAGGAAAGAGGTATTCAAAGCTTGGAAATCTGCCTCCAAACATGCACAAAATGCAGTGTTGAGCAAATGAAGTGCACAGTAGTTCCTGACCAAATCCTGTATGATCCTGAGCTCAAGCTGAGAGACTTCAAAGGGCCTCCAGCAGAAATGTGCTCAAAATCCCACACTGCCTGGCACCATCCCATGGAAGTTTGCTCAGTTTACCTTGGAGGTGCAACATTTTCCCTCATTTGAATCCAGGTAATTGATTTTAGGTCTCGTCAGCCATGTTGAAATCATGTTCCCCCAGTATTAGTGAGAGGCCTAGCTCTTGTCTTGTTCTCTTCTCGTACCATTTAACACCCCTAATTTGAATCACCAATTACATTCTCCAGCCCAACTCCTAGTTTTCAGCTCTTCTGTTTTGCTCTTCCGCTCTCCCCTCTCTGTGAGGGCAGCTTTAAGTTACGCACATGGTTACATTCTTCTAAGGATGTGGTAAATCCAACAGGCTTTGGTTACTTCTTGTAAGGCCTCGAAACCTGTCAGTGGTGAGGGAAGGATGCCGGCCTCCAATGTGTGGGAGAAATGACTAAAATTAAGCACATGACAAAAATTAGCAGAAGAAAAAAGGAAGCTTCAACACATGGAAGGAATTTTGGTGGAACAAATAAGATTTGCTGGACCCTTCTCATATGATTCAATGATTCTGTTGTTACACTGCAAGTTGCAGTAATGGAAAACAGAGCAACTGTTAGAAGGTGGGAGGTAAACTGAAAACAAAACAATATGTTACCTTGCAGTGCAGGAGAGGTGAGGGTTACATGTTTATGGTGCATTAAAATGCATCACTCATTTGTCAAGATAAAACCCATCTTAAAACCCTTTCATTCTTGTTTTCTTACATTTAAGGTATTAGCAGAATTCTGCATTTTACAAAGTAATCCAAGATTTACTCAGAAGAAAGGATTGCTGCCCCTCTTTGTCCATGAATCTTCAGATTCACAGTCTGAACAGCAATTCAACTCTGGCAAATATCTACAACAGGTCCAGGGTGCTGTAAACTCTGCAAACTCATGGTTATGAAGAAAGCATGTCACCATATTTCCTGACAGGAGGGGCTCAGCTATGAATGCAGCTTTAATTTTCTACAGCAGGGTTCATTAGTTTTCATTTTACTACATTTGTACCACTTTACAGTTCACATTTCACACCACTGTGTTAGGAATCCTTCAATATTTGTGGTTCTTGTAGAAAAGATTTGGCTCTGCCAGTCAAAGGCAATAAACTGCAATCAGACCTTTCACCTTAAAGGCAAAGATTTCTAGTTGTGATAGGAGGAAAAATTTTTAAAAATCATTTATAACTGAAGATATAGGCACTAACTAGGCACTAGGGAAAGCTTGGTGTTCCTCTTATGAGGGATCCTAAGTGCATCCAGTTCCAAAAGGATTAAAACAACACAGAAGTGTTGTTTCACACCTTCAAGTGAAATGGGTGATAAATCGAATTAAAATAATTCAGTGGTAATACTATGGTTTTCTCTTTTTTTAATATTTAGTCTGGTATTGCTATTTAGTGAGCCTCGAAAGACAATTTTAGAAAAATAGAGGATAGCCATTCTTATCTTGCTGTGTTTGTCCAGAGCTGAGACCTCACTTAGTCACTGTGTTTGGTCCTCTGGAAGAAGCTCTTCCACAAGGTCATTACACTCCACTGAACTGAGTGTGCTGCAGTTGTGTGTCTGTTCCTGGCTTCCCTATTGCATTCCCGAGGCACCAAATCTTCAGCAGACACCCCTCCTGGCAGGACAAACAGTGGCAATGAAAGCAGAAGAGCACACAGCTTGAAGAATCTTTCATCTTCATTTTGGAGATGGACAAGCAAAACAAACGAGTCATGTTCTGAGCACAGCCTCTTGCCTGCCATTCTTCTCTGATGTCCTTTCTCACTCCTTAGTGTCTGGACAGGCAGCTCAGACATGCTCTGAATTTGAACAAGAGTTTTGGGGAACGTACACAGGTTCTTGCAGCTCATGGTGTCTTTAGCAAATACTAGTCCCTCGTTCTCAGTCTTCTCTGCCCTTCCGTGGCCCCACGCTCAGAAGCTGTGCTGTTCCACAGAGCAGGAGCTGTGTGGGTTTGTTCCAGCAGGAATTCCATAAGGAAACAGCAGAGCTGGGCACCACTGTGCCAGCTGGCATTGGTGGTGCTGAACTCACGCCTTAGTTTCATGTACAGTGAAGGTGAGGGAAAAGAAAAAAGCAGAGCTCTTAACCTGAGATCTCTAGGAAGCCCTGTGCAAAGCAGGTAATTGGAGAGGTGTGTGAAGCCCTGCCTGAGGCTGGGTACTCGATGGACAGGTGCAGTGCAGCTCCTCTGCAGGAGCAGAAGGTCAGACTGAAGTCATTTCTTGCTGTTACAAATTTAGTTCAGTGTTCTGTAAGGGCTCTCTAAGTGCTCTACCCTAGCAATTACTGAATAAAAAACATATAACCAAGCCCCAGCAGAGATGGCATTTCTTTCTTAGCAAAGGGTCTCTGACCCCTCCTGTGTGCTTTCTGATCCTGCCCACTTGCAGTGCCTGGTTCAGAATGAACTGCAGAAGGGAACAGAGGCTCTCACATCCATTCAAGATTTAAGAACCTACAGAGCCCGCTTACCCACTTCACCCAGTGAAGCCTACAAAGGCTTTTCCATTGACCTCATAAGAAGCTGGATCAGCCCTATAGGAAAGGCTTCAGCACAGCAAATGCAATTTCTTGCCATGATTGTACTTGGTTTGCCAGAGAGATTAATTCCAGACATGGTGGGTTAGTCAAAATTTGGATTTCCACCGCACCCACGCAAAATGAATGGTGAGAGGTTTCCTCCTGTTCCCCCTTCCCTGCCCAGCAGCACTGCCACCTGCAAGAGGACAAACCTTGAACTAACACAGACACAGTTGTATAAACCGACATTCCAGTTAATAGTCACTTTGGAAATTCCCAAGCTATGAGCTGTCCTGCAATCTAGAAACTGTGGTTTCCAGACATGAGCTAAAATCCCAAACCACTGCACAAGGAGTCGTTGCGAACATTTCTGTGTCATTGTTTCAAAACAAAGCTGGTAATATTTTAATGCCATGACCACAAGAGCTTGTCTGCCGCAGCATGTAAAGACTATCCAGTGAGTTAGGAAAGCACTCCGGCTTCCAGCCCACTCCCACTCATTGACAAGTCTATGGGGAATACTGGGAAAAGAGTGCCACAGTGGGCCAGCTACTGGCTTACCTAGAGCAATAATAATAAATATGCAGAGGATGATAAAGACTCCCAGGAAACACTATCTGCCCTTCTCACAGGTGACACCAGGATCAGTGTTCGCCCAGCAAGTGGGAGGCACAGGCTCTTGGCCTTCTTCAGTCTCTTGTCTAAGCTTGTATTGCCACTTTGCAGCCAGGATTAACTCTCCCTGTTTCTGTAGCCGTGCTATGGTGCAATGAACAATGTCAATCTCTCTGGGTCTTCAGGACAGCGAGCAGAAGCACCTGTACAGCTTGGAGAGGGGGTCCTCGTCTCTACTTTCTGAACACTTTCATCTCATCTCAAAACTCAAGAGGTCACAATTGTTCACACCCAGAATTTTATAGCCAAAAACTCTGACAGGCAGATCTGCTTTGATTCCTTTTGCCATTTTTTCCTGCATCTCACCTTCTTAGGCAGCTTCATCTTCAGTGTTAAAGAAGAGCAGGTTCCACTTTGCCGTCTGGAGTAACGCCCAGCTGAGACAAAGGCTGCTGTGACAAGGACTGTCATTTGGCTTCCCCCCTTCATTCTCCTGTAACTCAGTGAATTCACAGGTTTCTTTGCAGGAATTCCTTTCCTGATGTCCTCCCTTAACAACAGGCTTCCTAAACTGCAGCCTCTGAGAAGCAAGGAAATGATGACATTTTGGATGGCCATTTGAAACCTGAAGATCTAGCATGGATGGGTGAAAGGATCACCTATATATTTTGTTGCCTGATGATTATTCCTAGCTTGAGTCAGGAAAGCCAGAACCCTGAGAAGTAATACACCAAGGTAAAAAGGGAAGGGCCAGAACTGAAGAAACTAATCCAAGAACAATTATTTTGTCTGTTCTTTCTGAGGTAATAAAATACAACTAAAATTTTCTCACATTTAATTCCACAGGAGAATGCACATGTCTGCAAAAGTAAAAATACCCAAGTATTTCAGCCCACAAAGATTCCAGGAAAGTGACAAGAGTTTGACTGAGTCAGGATAACACAAACTATTAACTTTCTGGAGTTTCAGGACATAGAGTGAATTCCAAATTTTGCTTGATCAGCTGAAACAATTTAGGGAATAAGTTTCTCTAATTTTATTGCCAGAACTTTAGCAAAGAATTTCATCTCAACATTAAGTAGAGATAGAGCTGTATAATAGAAGACATTATGAGTCCTCCTCCATCGCTTTCCTAGTAAGGTGATACCAGCCTTGGAGAACAAGGCATCTTTCAACTTTATAGAAATCTGGAGGCTAAAAGAATGCTAAAGATTTAAAATAGACTCAAGAAAAAAGCAGGTTGAAACAGAAGCTTTACTTGTTTTCATATTAGAGCTGCTTTTCTCACTTTCCCCTTCCCAGGTCAGTTCTTCCAGATCGGTTTGCAAAGCTGAATTCATTTGCTGCAGGGCAACACTTCCAACTTACACCGTATGTATTTTATATGCTTTCATAATGAAATGTGTTTCAAAGACTTATGGCATTTTGTCATGCCGATTTGTGATATTTATGTTTACCTGGAGAAAACCATTAAGATCTGCTTGGAGGGGATGGATGCTCCTTTTTCCTTCTGCTTAACAGAAAGAACTCACCAGCAGTCAAGTGAAAGACTGAATATTGCACGGGCCAACTGGGGCTGCATAAAATGGTATTTGCAATGATTTGCATGGGGCAGTGGGGAGAGCTTTACATAAGTAATGTCGCTATAAAAATGCATCGCAAACTGAAGAAAGCAGATTTTGGCAAGTAACATCATCCTTAAGGAAACTTTTGCTGACAATGCACAGTCTCACTGGGATGGATGTGGTTGACCAGTAAGCCCAGTGCAGTCCCTGACAATTGTCTCTGGTTGGAATCTGCAACTATTTAATTCTTCTTTTACAAAAATGACAAAAATGCTTTAAAGCTGGAGACTAGAATAATAAAACCATGCAGGTTTCTACGGAGAGAGTGTGTTTTGGGGGATCCTTTGATATGCTTTGTTTATTGTTGCAAGCAGTTGTAAACCACAGTCTATTTTGGTTTTTGTCTGATCCGAGTTGCACATCTGGCTGTCAGGGTCAGTGTCAGCTTGGTGGGGGACTCCTCCAGAGATGTGCGCAGGAGAAATATGTGTATTCTGCAGCATGGTGTGCAGGTCTGGGATTTCTTTCCTTCGCCCTTCAACCTTGCACTGAAGGAAGGCTCTTAAGGAAAGCACAGTGGCTCAGTAATGACATCCAAGGTTTCCAGCTAAGCCCAAAGTTCCCCAGTACTCACAAGACTTCCAGAAAAGCTAGCATGTCACTCTGGTCTCTGGTAACCACTTTGACCAAAACCTTATTTGTTTGCCCATGGCCAATCAAATAGCACATTTTAGTGGTCAGCCCTACTGTTGTGCCCCCACAGGTCCTGTGGAAATGTCGGATGCATGGAGGGACTTGGAGTGTCTGAGGATTTGCAAAGGGGCACAGCCCACAAACAGAAAATAGTGAGCTGCATCACAGAGACAGCAAGAGCTATTTCTAGAAAACTATTTACATCCTTGAAGTCTGGAATTTAAATCTGAGTCCCCAGCTGACAAACTCATTTTGAGAAACTCGCAACAAAGGCTGCAAACCTGCACATTACCTCTAACCTCCACGTTGCTCTAAATGTCCTGAGCTCTCCAGTGCTCCATGAAGATCAGGGTCCCACTACCCACACACACCTCAGTGTGCCACGAGTGCACTGTAATTCTGGGAACTCCTTTGCAAACAAAGATGCTGGTTTCTAAGGCAAACATTGTTGGTTTTGAATCCTGGGCTATTGTATTCACATTTAATACATGGATTTGGAAAATGGAATTAGACCAAAAATGTAGTTTGAATGTGCTTCATTTAGTTTTACAGCTCCCTGCAAACCACACAATCTGTTTGGGGTTTATAATACAAAATTTGACCTGAGGATCAGAAAGCCAGAATACTTAATACTTCATGTATGTAGCTGTAAATAGGCCCTTTCTTTCTTATGAAGAAGGGTTCTTCAAATGCTTGATACACCGTGGTATTTACTTCTGTAAATACTTGTAACTCCTAAATTTTGGAACTATCTCCTTATAGGAACCAGTAGAAATTAATGTCTTCTATAGTGAGATATGAAAAGCAAAACAAGTGACATATGGTGAAAAATTTCAATAATACATCTTGAAAAAAAACTATGGAAATGGCAGAGGATGGTGCCAGCACCAATGCCAGGTTGCAGTGTGCTCTAGACATCCCAAATGCTCTCCCATTGACAGCAAAGAGAGAAAGAGTGCACAAGGGATCTCTGTTACCCTTTGGATACTCTGGTGAATGTTGTAGGAAGTTGGGCCTTGCTAAGACATCTCTGAGTACAGATTTGCCATCCCTGTGGCAAGGAACACCTTGAGCAATCACAAAATCATTCATTAATTAAAGCCAAGTTAAGGTGAATTGCAAATAATAGGATGTATTAATTGCATGTGCAATTGATTATGCACTTAGATGTCTGCAAAAGATAACGTGGAGAAATGAAAGAATTCTACTTTATTGACAAAATTGACTAGATGAAAGGAAAAGGGTTTTCTACCCTTTAGGCTACTGCCAGTGACAAGAGAACCACAGAAACTCAACAAATAAACCCTTTTGGTTCTCTCTGTTGTACTGAACCTGTGACTGCCTGATTCCCTTGTTCCGTCAGATGAGTTTCCCACTAATACTGCTGCCCAGGAGTATTTTGTTGGGAGCTCGCAGCGAGAGACATTTAGGCAGCACAGACGTTTCTCCCTACAACTTGGTCTTTACCCAAGGGGAGACCAGAAACAGGAATGAGACAGTGTTCCCCCAACCCTCTAAGAATTAAACATGATCCTCAGCAGCTACTGCTTCCCTTTGGAAGCCTGCTGCTCACAGGAAGGGAAGGCTGGTGGCATTTTGATAACTTTTTGCACAACCTGTTTCCACTTCAGGATAGAGAAAGCACATGATGAAGCAGCATACTCCTCCTCATTCCCAGTGAGGCTACAAAGAATGATCCTGCTACTCTGAAGGACTGCAGGTCACTGTCACAACCTAGGACTTAGATGTGGGACAAAAAAAGATCCAACTTGTTTTGATTTTTCAAGACAGGAGTTGCATCCTGGGGAACTGAATGAGCTTTCCCATCTGTGAAATTCAAGGAATAGAAACACTTAACAGTGGCATCAGGGTATTTGTCAGTGCAAGATGAGCAGATGAAAGTGGTAAAGCATCTGCATTTAATATCATTGAAGTGCAGTGTAAGAGACTTAACTGACTTGCAGTTGTCTCTTGGTCCCTTTGGATCGTAACCACCTGCCTAAAACCAGATCTGCTGAGGAGTAAGTGCTAAGCAGAAACCAGCAATTCCATTCTGGCATCAAAACCTGGAGACAGCATTCATCCCAAGGAATATAATTTGTCCAGGGATTACACTGCTTTGCACAAAAAGCTTTGCAAAAATCAGCATGAGATGATGAAAAGGAAATGAAAAGAGGTCCAAATAAAAAACATTTCCTGAAACACTGGAAATTTTAATTTTCCCTAGAACATCTCAGCTACTTCAGCAGAACTTTAGCTAAGAGAACAGCTGTGTTAAGACTCAAATAAGAATGGAACCTCATTCTCTCCATCAACTCTTTTCCCCCTTACCATCCTAAGATGTTACTTTTGCAATGTAAGGATGAAGCAAAATCCCAGCAAAAGTGTAACAGAGACATTGCCAAGACTAGCAAAGTTCAATGAATCCTGAAGCTTTTTCTGATCTAATTCCAGCTTATAAATGGCCAAGGCTTTGCAATTTTTATGGGCCATCTGCAGGCCTAAGACAATTTATGTCCTCACAATTACATCAGATCTTTAAACACCATTTTCATGAAAATAAAAAATGCATAAAATTTAGGCTTAGAAAAACTTCTCATAGCCAGTTATACCACCAAAATCAAAAAAGCAGGTGTCTTTCACACTTCCTAATATGTGGTGACCTTTCACTGTTCTACAATGCATTTAGGCTTTTTCAGTGTTCTCTTTTCTGCCTCTTCCTAACCTCCTCTCTATCTCAGCAGAGAAGCAGGGAATAAAGTCTGTTCAGAGTACAGTAAGAAATGACCTGGACATTTATCCAAACCACAAGCCAAAATGCCTGTGGCTTGACAAAGTCTGGTTAATATTTTTTTCCAGGTTTTGACTCACACTGGAAGTAAAAGTGACAAAAACTCTACTGAGAGAAGTCCTTTCTTTCAAGATTCCCTTTCTCACTTTGTGCAGGTGTGAGCTTCAGATTGCCTGGATATCCCGTGCACCCAAGGGTTTGTGCAACACAGCAAATAAAACAGGACACATCTTGTTTCTTCTGAAGTAATCCCTAAGGGGTCAAAATCCTCAGCTATACAGCACAGGATGACACAGTTTGTGTGCATTGCTCAGTACAGGCCCACACTCAAAATTCACAACTGCCTCAACAGAACAGCAGTTTAGTTTCATGCTAAGCTGGTAGTTTAGTTTTACCTTAAAATCAACAATCAGAATGAAGTTTACAGTTTTGTTTTCCAGGCATGTCTCCCCTTTCCCTAATGAATATTCTGCTTTCATGACTTGCTTTTGCTTTCAATTCCAATAATTTTGGTTAAAGGAATTGCAGTATGTGAGAGCAAGGAAGCCTAGTTCAGTCAAACATGATATTTATTGGCATGAGGGTGCCACCTATTGTCATGACAATTGATGTGAGAAAACCTTCAGCAGACGTTTTTGGAAAGCATTCCCCTGCTCCTTCTTACTTTAGATCACTTCCAATCCTCTAGATGATGCCATTTTGGCAAGATTATGTTTCTGTCTAACATGCACAGTCTGATAACACAGGGATTGCTTGTTCCACTATGTGTTAATGCTGTGGAATATGGTAATTGCAAGATCATGCAAGTATCAAAGTATAACTGTCACACTTGACCCTCAGGCATTGGTCTGCTATATTTGTTACCACTAGGATAACAAATCAGATCCCAAAAGCACCTGTATTTAGGATTTTTTAGTACAAACATTTGTATTTGGCAAAAAACATACCTAGCACTTCACATTCTTCATGACTACCGAAGTTTTAAAACTTCAATATCTAAATTCTATTAGGTACCCAGGGACAGGCTTAGCAGTGGGAATAGCAAGAGAAGAGTTCTACTTCAAAACCTGAAAAAAGCACCACAGTGCCACCTCTGGAATCTCAAAGTGCTTCCCAAAAGGATTGTTCCATTTCTTTGACCACCAGCAGTCTTTGTAATCACACAAACTGTAGTTCTCAGCTATAAAAGTGATGATAGCTTTCTATAATGCTGACATAATGATAACAACAACAACAACATACCAGTTTTCCTTTAGTCTTTTACCTTTGAAGACAAGTTTTCAGTTTTCCAGCAGCGCAATTTATTAAATATTTCATATGGAAACTATTCCTAAATATGTAAGAAAACCAGAAGTCGTATAAACAAGTGCAATGTATGAAGTGCAAGCCCAGGAGCTCATTTTTGTGGACACCCACCTTTACACAGTGGTCTTCAATTCAAGGTGTGGACACTCCCCTTTATACAGTGATCAGAAGTCAAACCACCCAGCTGCTGCTTCGAGGAAGGAAACACCAATTTCTAGGCCTGCTGTTTTGAGGCCCTTTATGTTGACCAAAAAAAGGCAGAATAAACACTGTATTGTGAGTCACTACATCCATATCTGCTTCTTTTGGGTTTTTTTAACACGAGCATTATCTTTAAGTAGATTTGTGGGAACTGCAAAAGCACCAAGACACTACAAAGCTGGCCCATCACATACAACAGACTCACCGGATTGCTGTCCTAGGATATTCCAAGCTTTTGCCATTTTTCAGAGATACCAGGATACAGATGGATCTGCAGATTTATTTGGTTTGGTATGGATTCATGTTAGGTTTGAGTTTTCAGCCTAAGGCTTTTGGGTTTTCCTATCCCAAAGAAAACCTGCCTAATCTGACGTGACACAGGGCTGTCTTTTCCTGGGCATGCAGGTAGAGGAAGGCAGACCATCAAAGATAGAATCAGCCTGGAGAACACAAACAGCACTGCTGTTAACTGCTAGCTGAAGATCATTTGAGTAGACATGACCCTAAAAGACCACAGCTCTCAGTTTAAAATGCCAAGGCTGTGATTAGTGTCACCACTTTTTCCTCCCAAACCTGAATCCCAAAGACCCGCAAGACTTTGGTTCTTACATGTGCCAGCCATAGTTACTGTAAATGGAATATTTGTTTCAGCTTCATGTCCAGTGTGCAAAGAAAAAGAAATTGAGTTAATTTTCAGAGTGGCAGGAGAAAGAAGAAAACACTATTATAATTTGGCCGCTATTTGTAAAATTACTTTAGAAATTTTTAAAGCCTTTTTACATTAAAAAGGGGGGGAAAGGAGAGTGAAAAAAAGAAATCCCTAGTTCCAGGTTCATGTCCCCTCAAATCCAACTGAAACTGCTACAGATTACTGATAAGCCCTAACAATTCTTACCTGTGAGCTATAACATTTTCTTCACATATGATGGCAGATGAGACAAAATGAGTCTGGGACAGGACCCTCTTCACAATTTAGAGAATATTTCTAAGGCAACAAAGAAAAACCCTTTGCTTGTTTTGACTAAGCAGCAGCAAACACACATTTCCTCAGCTGGTAACACCTACCATGAACTTGCTGACTTGTCACCGATCAACACATTAGATTAAAGGCTTATTTGTTGTATCCTAAATGAGTGAGTTTAATAAAAACAGCTGTTCTAGTAACACCAGAAAGTTTTAATTTGAGCAGCCAATGGGACTCCTAAGGCAATGCCAAAGAACACATCTTCACTGGAGAAGCCACATTGCTTCTCTGCAGCCACCTTTCCAAAAATAAAACAGGGATTAAAATAATCACGTTGAGAACTCTGTCTTGGTTCCTGCCAATAAACTCCTCTAGGTTACAGCAGATGCCTCCAGAAGCAGATAGAGGTGACCACAGTGTAACAACAGTAACAAGGATATTCCACAAAGATATTCCCAGGGGTTCAGACTCCACAGCTTTTCTAGAAGGGTCAATAGGTTTTCAAAACAGCATTGTGCATTTAGGTTTTAAAAAACCAATAAAGGTATATCAGCAAAACAAATAATACTGGAATTTATCCTGGCATAACTTGATCCACCTTGCTGAACTATGGAGTTATGTCACTGAAAATGTATGTGCAGAGAACACCCTAAAGCTGGGCTCAGTGGTAAAGCTCTATATGAAGTCCCACCAGCACAAGGTGCTTGCTCAGATGGACACAAAATGCTTTAAAACCTTTGCTTTAGGACACTTCTTCTCTGTAGTATGCCTGGTCACTTCACTCCCACCACCCAGAAAACCACACATCCTTTAACAGAATTAACTATTCCTGGTGCCGCAGCTTATAATTAGCAAAAACATTGAGGGAAGGAAAAAAAAACCAACCTAAACCAAAATAAATCTAGCCAGCAGCACTTGGTAAGAGATCCATGTTTATTTAGCATCCCCCTCGTTGGCAGCTAAATGCATATTATTGTCAGGTAGTGTCCATGTGTGTTTTGCTTTATCAGTACTGCCAGCTCTTTCTTTTCCCCATCCTAAATTCCATTTTCCTCTTCAAGAGAGCACGGAAAAGAACACACCAAGAAAGCAAACATGGACTCTGACTCTTACAACATTTCCATCCCTTGACATTCAACATGCAGTTGTATATGATTGGGTTTCCGTTTGCACTTAAAGTTATTCTCTTGGCAAAGGCCAGCTCGGAGCTGGCTAGTGAGAAATCTCTCCTTTGCTCGGGTTTGCCCACTTCCTTGCCTTCAAAAGCCAAAAATCACAATGAGCTGCACAAAGGGCACACTCAGTGGCTCCGAGTAGCCTGCCTCCTGCATTTATTTGCTCTGTACGTTCTCCCCGGAGGCTGAGCACGGCCATCAATTCCCCTCCTTGTCTGGTCTTTCTGCTCGACTGACACGGCAGCGTGATTGACACCAGCCATTGTCCACACCAAAATGAACAGACGTGAAACAACACCAGAAAGATGCCTCTGCCCAGCACTTCCAGCTAGAGAGGGGGAAAGAATGGTCTTATTCTTGCCCTAATTCCTGATCGAAAATGTGACCACAATGCGTCTGAAAATATGACCACAGCTTGTCTCTCACATAAATATCACTTGAGAGCTGAAAGCCACCTGGCTGAGCGCCACCTGGCCAAGGACCTTTCACAACCAAAGAAGTAGAAAGAGCTGTAAATGCTAAAAACGCAGTAATAATCAATGGAAGTGCACAATACCTAAGCATGCGGAAACTGGAATAAAATCCTGAGCTCCCTATAGCCAGCTTCTTCATTTCTGTATGCAATAGTCACGCTCTGTGCTCCTTCCAGCTCTGTGTTCAGCAATCAGACACGGGAGAAGGATTGCTCCAGTCTACCTTTGCTGGACTTGCTCCGTGTCCAGGAGCCAGTGCCTGGCCTTTGTGCCAGGTGTGCCCACAGAGCAGGGCAGGGGAGCACAAGCAGGAAGGGAGGCAATAGGTGCCCCCGTAGGGATGCCCATGGGGCAGAATAAACAATCCCATTGGGATGTCTGCCACTGGCTGATTCTCCTGCTGACTGGCACCGCACAGAACCTGTGCACTGTCCCAAAGCTGTTCATTCTCACAGGGGAGGCTTCCCCTTCACAAACTGGAAGTAAGTTCTAGGAGAAAGGCACAGAGGAAGAGCTACATGCCGGTGTCAGTCCTAATTTTAGTAAAGCCTTTGTTTGTACCATTCACTGGATAGTCTCCAGTGCTACTAAAGACAGCAGCAAACTTTCTTTTGCCATGCCCAGGTATTCACTTGGGCTCTAAACTCACATAACATCAAAGAAAAGCATCCACACTGGGTCTGACTTCTGCTGCTCCCAAAGTCAGTCATAAAAATGGTCCAAACTGGGGGAAGAGGAACCTCACTTGGCAAAATCCCCTCCGTCTCTCGTTAGGTATATTACAAAACATGATAAATTTTCTTCACATAAACAGTGAATAATCTGCTTAGGAGTAATAACAAGAAATGCAAACATTTCCTTAGCCAAAGGCAGACTAATACTATGCTGGCAAGCCCATCTCCCCACCTTAGTTTGGGAATGGTTAAAACAGTATAAAAGTGTAACACCAGTGGATAAAGCCTGTAGCATGCTGTACAGCCAAGAAGTAATATTTTAATTCATGTGGGGAAACATTTTTGTGTGTTGCAGAGACCAAAACTCAGCTCTAAAGCCCCACGGGAGAGCTGATCTGGAAAGGCTGGATAATTCTGTCTTCGTTGCCTCATGGAGCTGGAGTACAAACAGGTGACGTATTGTGTGTTCTGGACTTCTCTTTGGAAAACTGGGCTCTGAACCACAAACATTTGTACACAGTCTCACCCTCTCACCAGGGCCATCATCTGTTTAAAAAACATAAGTGCAGGAAATTCGGTGTGACAAGAGGATTGTCACACTCAGGGTTTTTTGCTACTTATTCTGATACTGGGGGGGCATTTTCCAAAAAAAAAGGCAGAAAGGGAAAAAAAAAGGGAATCTTGACAATTTCAGTGTTCCTTTACCTCCACAGAGCTCTCATTTCCTTTAGCCCACAGAATGACAGAGAAAAACTTGGAAATATGAACCTGAAGTTATTTTTGCTCAAAAATATTTTACAACTGTCTTTACTTTTGAAGCCTTGGTCATAATATTGCAGAGATCAACTTGTGATTTAAGAACCGCTAGAAATACCAAAACTGTAGATTGCTCCCCTGCATATTCCATAGGTTATGATCAAAATACTACATTTATCCAATCCACATAGTTTTTAATGGAATTTTTTTTTTTCTGCTTGGAAGGAACCTCCATTTCTTTATCTGTGAAACTTTTTCTATAAACAGATACAGTGAGAGTAAGAATTAATTTTAAAGGCAAACATAATTTTCCTGGGGAATTCTCTGTTTGCTTGAGTACTTTTTATAATTAGACCAGCCAGTTCAAATTGTGCAAATTGTTTTACATATACACAGTTGCCCTAGTAATATGGATGTAATTCAAGTTAGAGAAGCACACTCAGTGCTGACTGACAGCCCAGTTTTCATCGAGTTTTGTTTGCTCGTGGACATTTGCCCTGTGTGAATTGCAAGCCATACACCGAAAGAACATTTGTTTAAAGTTGAGAAATTATCTGCAGATTTTTACCATCCCCTGTGGCTCAGCAAATGAAAAGACTCTACACTGGTAGTCTGGCATTCCCTGGATTTTGCAGTTTGTATGGAGTGCGTTGGATCCTTCACCAGAAAGTACCACACTAATGACCTTGCCTGCTTGCTCCTGCCAAGTAGTAGCTGGCAAGTGAGGAACACGCTTCAGTGAGCAATGCCTTTTACTGATGACTTTTTTACCCTTAAAAGTACATTTTTTACATGAAATGAGTTGACCAAACAAATCAGTATGGGAACAAGAACATCAGTTTGGATGTTTCAGCATAACATCATAGCAAAAACAGAGACCTGGACGTACATATCCAAGCTAACTCCGGAGATTCTCACTTCATTCCTAAACCTCATAAGCAGCTCCCAGCATTTCACACCCAGCCAGCAAACCATTTCCCTTGATGAGTTAATTTCCTGGTGTTGTAATAAGACTGTTTTTTCACCACAGAAAGGGAATCACAGCCAGGTGCAAAGGGATCTCTGAGACACCTTTGGGATCTGTGTCACCTGTGAGGCCCATCCTAGAGGAGCCTACACTGGAGCAGTGCTGGCAGTGTGTGGATTACCTGCTTCCCATGGCTTTAACCCTGCTCTGCCCCTGGCAGGAGTCAAGTTTGAGCAGCAGGAGCTGCAAGAGCCTCTCCAGGTCTTGGGGCATAGATAAAGCTTCACTGAGCAAACAAGTTTCAGGTGTTTTAGGACTTCCTTATTGCAGAAGTGTTCCTTCAGGACACTTCACTAGGCATTACCAACATCTCCAATAGCTGTGATTAAGAATACCAGCCTACATCCTCTTCTTCTTTCCTAGGCGGATGGAAATCCAGGTGATCTTGCCAGGTTTCAGTGGCACGTATCTCCTCTGGGCTGGCTGGATCAAAAATGACCTTGTGTGTATACCAAAGCCCCATTTTTCACCTGGTCACACCAGCTTTAACAGGCTCCACCACTTAACGATAGTCTCACTGTAACCGATTTGGTGCTTTCTCCACAAATCCTCTGGCATTTGAGAAAGATGGTTATCTGAGCTTTCATTTCTGGACTTTTACCTTGAAATTAAAGTATATTCACAAATTTATAAGTATTTAGATGGGAGAAAAAGCTCACGCTAATTTTGAATCCTGCAACTGCTTTCCCATCTGCTTGTATTTACTAGCATGCCATTCCTTGGAATGAGTGGATTCCAGCAAGCTGGTGTTACTGGCAGCAAGCTGAAGCCTGCTCCAAACTGCTTGCAGGATCAGGGCTTTCTCCTCCTGGAATGCATCACTGTAAAGGAGCACAGTTTTCAAATAAGGCATCTGCATTCAGACACTGACACTCACTGGAGACTCTTAAATGCTTCTTTTATGTAACTAAAGGTCAAACTGAACCTCCAAATGTGGAATTTCTGACATCCAATTAAGTAGCCCACATTAAAAATTGGGCCAGTGTTTAATTATGTCTGGAGAATACATGAGTTCAGCTGAGACAATTCACACTCACCTCATGTGTTTCTCAGTGTTTTCGATGGTGGAACTGAATAAATATTCTTTTGCTCCACAGATGCACTGGATCAAGGTTTAGCTTGTTACACATAGAAAATAAATCAGCTCATATTTCCTTGACTTCATTTTTCCAGCTTTGTCATTCTGTCTAGGAGCACACTGCACGGTCAAGCCAGGCATGGCTATGCATGTTAATAACCCTTGGAACACTATGGATATTTCTGTGCAAACCCCTTTTTATTTTTTCCAAATAAATAGTCAAAGTGCACCTGGCGAAAGATACTTTTCTTTCTATTATTTTTTTTTTTTTTACTAAAGCCTGTGTTTCAAAAACCCTAAGTGGAACCACAACTGTGGTGCTGCTTTTCAAATCAAAAGGACAGTACAGACTTCACAGGATATGGCTCCCAGCCAGTTGTTTAATGCTTGTAGGTCAATATACAACCAACTCAGCTTCTGCTGCCTAATTGACAAACCACATATCAGGCACAGGAAGGTTAACAACTGAGCTTTCTTTCACCTAAGATCCTCTGTTGAGTCTCTGGGCCCTCAGCCCCCTTTTATTTTATCATTCATAAATATCTACTGTGAGCTCCCTCCAGGCACAACAGACGAACTGCATACCTGGAAAAAAAGGAGGGCCCTGGTAAAGCAGTGTCTGGTCACTCAGGAGCCAGCCTAGCTGTTCATCATGCTCCTCCATTCAGTCTGCCAAAGAGGTTTAGACCCACTGCTCCCAGTGTAAATTATTTGTGCATGAATGAACCAGGAAGAATTTCCTCCAAAATATTTTTGATTAATGGAGCCATGACACCAAATGTCAATGCATCACCAAACAGTCTTGATACAACCCAGTTCCCTACTCCAGCCTGTTTGTCAATTGCCAGTGCTTTAAGGCATCTCTTTGCAAAAACAAATGTTAAAAGTCTTTGCACAAAAACGTCTCCCAAAACACCGAAGAAGTAGCCTTCCTTTTATTGTGTTTTTTCCCCCTGGTATTATTCCTTGCCAGTTTAAAGGAAAAAAAAACCCTAATGGTAAGGGAGTTTTTCTGAAGGGGGACACCTGAGAAGAGCAGGGAACACCAAGATATCTACCAAGACCCCATGCTCACTACTGCCCAGGAAAATCACCTGATTATATGACCCCCTCTGTTCCTCCACATCATGGCAGTCACATGTAAGGAAATCCATGGAACATCACCAGGCCTCAGCCAACACTGCAATAACTTAGGAAAATGGGATATGCCTCAGACTAGATACATGAGCAATATGGGGCATGAGAAGCTACTAATATTATTCCACTCAATATTCTTGTCCAGATTCCTGGAGATGCTGCCTCTACCACATCATCACAGTAATACCTCATACTTCACTCTGACAAAGCTGCAGTGAAGTCCAGCAATGGAAGCACAGAGGTTTCAGCTCTGTCTTTGGCCATACGACACCCTATAGTGACATAAAACATCTCTGTGTACCGATCCCAGTAACACTGAATGGATAACTGTCATCTGGAAGAGAAATCACCTGGCGTAGGCTAGCAGCTACTTCTGAGAACAGCATGCATCCAGTCCACACAGAGCTAGTCCCTCAGGGTTGAGTGCTGATTGTCTAAATGGCTAAACCCTTACATTTATCCACTGTGTGATGTGATGTGCACCTCCTTAGAAAGAGACACAGAGTGGATCCATTAGCAGCACACACAGCTACTTCCACCTGCTTTTTGTTATGTCGTTGTTCTACCAGCTGTTGTTTTCAATGTTTTCAGATGTTTCTGACCTTCGCAGTGTTTGATGGTGCTGAGCTTAAGTGTAAGGACTGTGCCCATCCAATAGTCTCAAAGTGATAGACTGAACTTTCCCATGTAGCAGAGGACATGGATAGTTTTGCAGGGATGCAGAGTCTGGGTCTGTGGTTCCACTAGCCTAAGTGAAATAACCCTCCCTGTGTTGTTTGTGAAAAGATCTCTCTTAGGCCTCCTTTCTTACTGCTGGTGTCGGTGCTACACATTCTGATGGAAAACATCAGAGTGGCTCTGTCTCATCCTTCCACCCACCTCTCTCAGGCAAAGCATCCCTTTGTTGCCCTCAAAGGCTCTGGAAGAACGTTCTGAGGATATCACCATCCAGCACAGACCTGCTCCTGTGACCAGCACGGGGCTGAATGTGCAGCAAAGCAACAGCAGTAAACCAGCCCATGCGAAACAAGGCAAAAGCAGATGCAATACTGCAAAACCAGCTCAAACAAATAAATGCTCCCGTAAATAAATGCTCCAATAAACACTTGCTGAGAACTCGCAACATGCAGAACACAACACACAGACAACAGAAGCTGGGCTTTGTGTCTAAGCTTTTCCTTTACCTCAAGAGACAAACCCTTGCCTGCTTGATGATCTCTCTGCTTCCCCCACAATTCCCAGTTTTTCTACAATGCATAGAATGGTATCTTTAACCAGGTCAGCACAGTACAAAGGCCACAGATATAGGAGCTCTAACTTTCCGTCACAATGATTTCTGGCAGGAAAATTGTTTCAGCTTTGGAAACTCACGTGTATCTTCAAAGATTTGAGGGCCAGTTGCTGTTTCTGCATGTTTGTTTCTTTCCCTTATGTGACATTGAGAAATGCAATTCCTCCTGTAAAGGGGGGGAAATTCCAGTATCCATCATTTTGAAGGATTACAGTCAGTGCCATTAACTTGTGAATGCAGCTCCAGTTTAAGTTACATTTTCTCTTAGGGCACTCTGAAAGTGAAACTGAGCATGAGGCTTGAAATTAAACTGGATTGGGAACAGAAAGCCTGGGAACCTTCCCCCTTTCCATAAAGTTTCTGGAGCCATTTTACTTTGCAACAGCACTGTATAATATATTTCCATTGGCCTGGATGACAAAGCTCAATTTGTTTGAGCAGCTTGAAGAAACTGAATTGTTACAATTCACAAAGTAAGAAGTTCTTTTGAGTTTGATGTTCAAAAGCCAGCTTTAACCTCCCTTAGTTTAACTTTTCAGGTCTTCATGTACTTTTGAGAAATTTCATTTGCATAAGGCTGTGCTGCTTTTCTTCAGAATTAATCAGGTAGAACTGTCACATCTATTTCTGCACACATGCAGGACTTAATATTTTTTTCCATCTTTGACATTTTTCACAGAACTGAGATTAAAAACTTACAGTTCCATTTTCAAAATAAACTGCAGACAAGATTTTCAGAAGTGCCTCTGCATTTCTGCTCCCACTGAAATCAACACTCAGAAACTCAACTTTTCTTTCCTGTAATTACAAGCAAACCCATAAAAATGTAAGCTGATGCACTGTTATCTTCTCTAGCCTGTAGACAGCTTGAAACAATGTCTGAGGGATGTGAACTCCTGTCTCTCATCCTGGAGGAGTGAATCTGAAACCAGAAGTTGACAGTCTGTGTCAACATGGTTAACGCTTCCCCAGCTGAGGATGTCAGCAGAAATGCTCTGCTGAGCTTCTGCAGTCTCCCATTTTTCACTCAATGCTTTAAAAAACCCCAACCTAAAATCCTAACATGTACCCACAATCTGTCTGTGCAACTCTTCCAATCTCCAGAACTCCTCCACGATGGCATCTTCTTCTGCCTTGTTCCTCTTCCAAGGTCCTCCTTGCTGCCACCCGGCCTCAGGCTGATGCATGAGGAGTGCCAAGTGTCCAACAGGAGAAAGCATGCTTCCAAGACCACAAAAACCTTATTCCCTACCAATACCAAACTCCCAAACCAGAACAGGAAATAAAAATATCTGAAAGACATTTATATGAAGCTCTTTCATTGGAAACCAAGGTTAAGATTTATGGAAGTATAAGATACGACTCGGGGGGATATTTGAGGTTGGCAGGACTGGATGCAGAACTGCTGTGCTGGGAAGGTACCACTTCCACAAAGGAGAGCAGAGCTCTGACACACTCTATTAAGCAGCTGAGCAAGAATTCTTGATGCTTTTCCTCAAAAATTAAATAGCTCCTAGTTGGGCCATGTACAGCCACAGCACTGTCCTCAGATGTACTCTCCCTAGGATTCCAGAAGTTCACAGGTTATAAATACAATTACAACAGGATACTTCCTCTGCTTGGACAGAAAATTTTGTACTGCTAAACTGCCTCCTTCTCAGATTGCCCACTTGACTTTTATGCCATTCTTGCTGCCTCTTATTCAGCTGACACAGTGCCACAATGGTAGCATTAGAAAGGCTTCTGCTGTCACCCTAAAAATAATTTCACCACCCCAGTCCAGGCAGATTTACAAGCAGTTAAGAGTCTGATCATTTCAGTGCATCACATACTTGGTAGGATTTTGGAAACATAATCTATTTGTTTTCATTTTAGCTTTTTCCTCTTTCTTTTTTTTTTTTTCCTATCATTTACTCTCACCAACACATCTGTTGAAATGTAAATCAAATCTGGTTTATGTAGTAAGCTCTTTATGTTACAGCTTTTTCAAACCCCAGCCACCAGGTAAATATTTGCAGATATTCTGTGGTTTAATTAATTGGCTATGGGCTGCTGCAAGTGTGTGCACAATGCTGGTCTATTTGCAGCAGAACACCACTAAGGAATGCCTGTTTGTTTCTTCTCTTTTGCATCCATAATATTTACCATGACCTGGTGTATCAGACCAGGAGTGCTACAGGAATTGACTGATTCTGGTGATGAAGTTTGGAAGTAACTGTGTAGGTCCAGTTCCTCAGGTGGCTGTGGTAATTCATACACACTACGGCCAGCCCTGGTTGATCTATGCCATTTGCAAATAAAATAGATTTGTTTTTTCAATTTGCTGAAATCCGTTTTCTTTCGGAAGTAATTTCAGAGTACTCAGAGAAATTCAGTCAATTTAATTAATGTCATTTAAAGGATGCCCAATGCAAACAAAGTTATTCAGGGCCAGTGCTTCCATATTTGGACCAGTACCCCACTTCTATGCATTGTTCACCTCTACACTGATTTGTAGGGGAGGACAAGGGGGAGGAGTGGAAAGGCTGATGTAATGAAATTTTAAATAACCAAAAGGTCCTTTGGCAGTTTCCTTATTCCCTGAAAAATTAGTGCATTGCCCGGAAAATTAAAAAAAAGAAAATAAAATGATCTGTAACTCCAGTGGAAACCACTTGTCATCTATTGTCCAGCTATGAGAAATGTTACTTTTCCTCTTCCAGACATGCTGCAAGCAGCAGTCCAGCTGAATGCTATGCAGGGACTGGAAGGCCACTGGAGACCAAATGCAATCATCTACCCTGGCCTCCTGGATGACACAAGCCATGGAATTTCAAAGCCTATAACTCCTGCTGTAGCAACAAGCATGCTCATCAGAAAGACATCCATTCTTGATTTAAAGACTTCCAGTGATGGAGATCCACAATGTTCCTGGGCAATTTTTTCCAACCTGGTTAAATAAGCTCATTGTTCAAAATGCAGCCTTACTCCTGGTTTGAACGGATCCTCCTCCTTCTGTTTGCTGGCTCCTGTTACACCTTCCTCTGTCAGAGCAGAGAAAACTCCACAGTCACAATCTTTTGACTGTGACAAAACTCAAAGTGAAGAGCCTGGATTTTTTTCATCTTTTGATGCAAAGGAGTATTATTTATTTATGTTAGTTTATCTTGCCCTTTAAATAGGATATGGAAATAGTCTCTATACAGAGATTGTGTCAAGCTTTTCCACAGGGATAGCTGAGATCTGGTTCAGACTTTCCAGTCTTTAATATTATCATCATTATTATTAATTTAAGAGTTAAGAACACCTCAATATTCTTCAGCTCCATTCACCATGCTATAACTGAGCAGATTAAATACCAGTAAAAAGGTTTCATTCATCAGTATCAGAGTGACATGAGACCTGCAAACATTTGATTCCACTTTCAGGAGACATCACTCAGTGCAGAAATACCCACAATCTACTTAATACTTTGTATTCCATCCTGTTTGGAAATTGAAATTGCGAAAGCGAGAAATGGCTGTTCATTTTCCCAACCTTTTGGACAGGAATAGAGTTTAGCAGTATGATAAATTTCTTGGGAAATCTCCATCTCTTTTCTTTTGTTTGTGAGTAGCTTGAGATATTTTCAGATTTATTTGAAAGTACTTGTGAACTTCTTTTCCATTTCCCTCTCAAAATAACTCACAAGAAGTTTGCCATTGACATTTCATTATTCAATTTAGGATGCTGCATTGTGTAAGTTGTTCACAGAAATTTGTCATTACCTTTTCTATCCCATGATTGGTTACTCTGACTAGATCTGCAAAGGTCAAATTAGGAACTTGACACAGAAATAAGAAATGTTTCAGTCAGTGCTTGAAAAGTCACACAAAAAATGACCTTGTAATTGTTACAGGGTAAGTGTTACAGGAGAGATCAGAGAGCAGGACAGACGAGCCTTGGGGTGGGACTGTAAGTTCAGGCTGGAAAGAGACGAGCAGCAGAGCTGCCTAGGCAGCTGCTAAACAAATGAAATCCCACTTCTTCCAGCACCTTCCTGGTTGCTGCACCATGGATAGGTGTTACACTGTGAATACTCTTGCTGGTTCATGCACATTCATGCAAAAATGGACACCAAGGCATTCTGAACAGGCCTGTATTGAAAGGCACCCTGATACCACCTGCTCAGGAGGGACAGGATGTGCACAACCAGCTGGCACTTCTAGGAGCAGCATTTAGCCCGACCTGCGACTTATTTAATGACACCTCGGTAGCTGACACCCGCAGGACCAAGGGAACAGAGCCACAAACGACAGCCACTTCCTTCTCCTTCCTGAGAGTTTATAAATCGAGCGTATTACCCTGGATTTCTCATGTAGAAGTACACTTTAAAGATAGCACTCTTTCAACATTTACAGCTTATTCGAGAACTCTCTTAACTAATGCCTGAATCCAGTTCAAATCCAGTCCCAATGCTGACATTTGTGCATGCTTCTATCCAGTATTTTCTCAGGCAAAACTCCATTGGCTTTCCAAAGCATTTTGCTTGAGCAAGAACATCAGGTTTGACCTTTCAATTGCACAGTGACAACTAATAACAGCTCAAAACAGAGATTTTTCTCTCTTTTTTTTTTTAACACAATAAAAAATCCACTCTATTACAGGACGTTTGCTGCCACTGAAGCTCTCTTCTCCCAAAACCAACAGAAATGAAGTGTTTTTTTCCAAAGTGGCTTCAACATCTCCTGAAGAGCCTCTACAGAGTTCAAGAGCTGTTAAATCAGCACCTTTCTGAGTGCCCATGGTTCCATCAAATTCAGCAGCTGAGTCAGTCTCTGTTTCCTGTATATGTAAATGCTATAATTCCTATATATATACATACATATATATACATATATATAAACCAGCTATACATACAAGTATGTCTGTGAGGGAGTGGGAGAGAGAGCTCAGCTTCCATCCTGTCTTCTATCCATTCATAAATGTTTTTTTCCCCTTTTAACCTTAAGACAAGCAAGGGATATGGTGTGGTTTGGAGTCCAGTATAATTTATCTCCTCTGTAAATCTTGTGAATTGCTATCTAAACAACTGTTCTGTAGAGCAAACCCTTTGACTGATTGGTCCCACATGTCAGAGAGCCAGGTCAGATAGGTGCCTCTTTCCTTTCCCCATGAATGTGAGAGAGGCCAGCATAAATTTCATGCCAGATCTATGTTTATTTAATTACAATATTAACTACAAGTGACAACAAAACCTGCCACTGAAAGGAAGAAGGTGACTTTATACTGTGGAGGAGACCAGGTGAGTAACTGCAAATGTATGAGTTAATCCATCATCTCATTCCGTTCATTTATCCAGTCACACTTTTTTATTTTTTAGTTCTGACATTTAAGTCAGAATCCACTTTCCAAAAGCTCCCTCACCTTTCCAGGGGCTGGAGAAGAAATACTGAATTATGCCCAGATCACACAGCTTAGCCCAGTGATTGCCTACACAGTTGGACAAGAGACACTTTACCTTCTCTTTCAGACTCGCCTGCTCGTGAGGTGTGGGTAAAATCCTGGCCCCTTGGAAGAGAAAAGAAAAATTCCCACTAATCTCATCAGAACCAAGGTTTCCCTCCTCATATGTCCTAGCTAGAAAAGCTCAGAAAAGCAGCAGCTCGGAGTAGGGTTTCTTTCTATCTACCTTCTCTGCCAAGCTTGCTAGTATTTCCTTTAGAGTGTGGCTATACCTCCGATGAGAACTCCACTGCTGAATCCATGTCCTTGAGATGCTGCTAGGGAGAGAAAGCTGAACCTGTGGAGAAAGTGTTGCCCAACACCTCAAGCGCTGCTGGCAAAATACCTGTTTCTGCTGTGCTTTTAAATGCTATTTTCCTTGTCTATTTTACGTTACCACATTTTGGTAGCACCTGAGTGATTCCCTGATGCATCAAATTGACCAAAATTGAGAGCACTCTCAGTGCCCAAGCAAGACGGGTTTCTATCTGCCCTGTCTTTCAGAGTTACCAATTCTGCTTTGATAGAGTTTTTACCCCAAGTGCATTGATTTATGATTTTAAGATAAATTGACTTAATGTCTTTTTGTTGCTATTTAGTATGAGGTAGATTGGGTTTTGGCAGGGTTGGAGCCTTGAGAGGACACGGTCATTATGGTATAAGGGTCACAAGTTTTCCAAAGAAACTTCTAGTGTTTTGCACTGATGGTCAGACCCTTTAATGCCTTTGGAAGACCTTGCATGGTCAGATCCTTTTGCCAAATAATAGTTTATTTTTCAGCTGTCTCTTCCCAGCTCCACAGTAATGCAGCTATATTTGCCTTTATTGGCTTCAAAATGAGCCCTGCGTGTCCACAGCCTAAAACAGAGGTGCCTGCTCTCGATTTTGATCAGCACCACTTAAAGAAGTTATTAAAGAACAAACCACTCCTGTGTGCATAGGAACTGTGTCAGCACCTAGTACAGAAGAGCTCTAGAGACCATATTCTACACTTACTTTTGTAAAGGCATTGTCAGTATTTTTTAAATCAAATCAATTTAATTTGGTTATTTCTATCTCCTCTCCACGCTGCACAACAGTGAGCTGGCGGGGGGAGAAAAGGGTTTTTAGAGCTAACAAGTGTTACAGTGAGGACAGGCTTGCCGGACTGATGGACTTACAGAAAGCACAGAGTGCCTAAAATACTGCTAAATCAACATCCAGTCTGAAATTTTCTTCTTAACTCTTCTACCTTCCATTCTAGACTATGTTCATCTTTATGCTTGCTGCAGTTCAATCTTTTAATCTTTTACCAGCTCATTGTAAATCTTCATATCATTCTAATAACAGAACTGAATCATGCTAAGACAAACATCTTGGCAGGACCGAGAGCTCCAAAACAGGAAGTCTTTAAGATAAGTCCATAGCTCAGAAAGTATCACACAGAGGCCCTAGTAACTCCTGAGCTGTAGAATTACCAGTTTTGCCAAAAGCAACAGATTTCCTTCTGATCTCAGAGCAACTGTTTCCACACAAATCACATGTGGAGACATTTTATAGGGGTTATGTTATCCATGCCTCTTCTGTTTTCTACTTGCATAGATTCTTGTATTTTGACACTACTTCTCCTCCCATATAAATGACCTTGTAAATTAAATTTATAGCTTCACAACTGGGGTCAGATCAGTACAGTTTGTTCTAGTTTGGAATATGGAATAGGAAGGAGTGTTCTTAATGGGTTTAGGATAGACATTACTGCTTGGGAATGGAAACAGACTCCACCAATCACTAGAACAACAAACTGGGAATTGGGAATCCCTTATTCCGTCTTGGCTGGCTAGGTGAACAAACCATGAAGTCTTTCTGTGGCTCCAGTTCACCCATCAGTAAAGAGGAAATTTGATCATTCCTGTCCTCTTTAGAGAGACCTGATCTGCATTAAGCACTGACGTATTGACACAGAAATGACTATAAACACATAAATCTAGGTCTCAGTGGTAAATGGTAGTGGTTAAATCAACTCACTGTTCAGGAGAATGACTCTGAGCCCAGCTCTCCTGTCATGCTCTGGGCACGCTGATCCTTACCCATGCAGTACTTATCAGATACACGCTCAGGGCTGGCAGGCTCTGCTTTGCTCCCGCGTGCTCAGTGTGCTTTATCCATTTCCTACAGGGAACACAGCGAGTGCTGCAGCTACCGCAGCACCATTCCCTCTCAGAAATGGAAAAACAGCCCTAAGAAACGATTATGGCAGCCACTGTGCATGTTGTGTGCCAGCGTGTAAAGGCTTCGGGAGAAGGGACAGAACATTTGTCCAACTCTTCCTCCAAAAGACGGTGTGCCAAGCTTCAAGTTCACACCCCTTCAGCACTTAAAGATGCCTGATTTCATATACTGCTGCTGGTTGATTAGTACTATTCTTTACTGGAAAGTTATAAAACAATCCAGTGAAATAGCTGACTGTACAGATACTATGCAGAGAGAAATGCAGAAACAGGGAGTGTGAGAAGTTGAGACCCACTGACAAATTTGTTACGTGCAGAACTCAACAGACAGAAACTGCACTGGCAGTTTTGTCACTGCTAGTGACAAATCCAGAAAATTACAGATTCATAAAAAGCTGAACATGTTTTTTTCTCAGAGCCTTTTCCACCCCAGACAATTGCAGCATTTTGGCTGCCACTTTCCTGCTACAAGAGGCAAAGTTTAGTAAGCAGGACACAAGATCAGGAGTCAGCACACTTGGGCTTTACTCTTGGCTATGCCAGTGACCTGCCTGGCCTTTTCCATCACCCCATGGAAACAACCAGCCCCTCTGTGAGTCTTTATTTCTGTTCCGGCACTTTGCAAGTCCTATGAGCAGAGCTGTCCCTACATGTGCAACATGTGCAAAGCATAACAAATCCCCAGTCCTGGCCAAGGGCCTCAAGTACTAAAATAAATCAAATTATTGTTTCTAA
Source organism: Melanocharis versteri (assembly GCA_013397845.1). Lineage (NCBI taxonomy): Eukaryota > Metazoa > Chordata > Aves > Passeriformes > Melanocharitidae > Melanocharis > Melanocharis versteri. Next base: position 676,720 of record VZTG01008324.1, on the reverse strand, counting down.
ATGTCAAAAAATGCACTCTCAGAAAAATCAAATGGTTGGCAGAAGACCTGTAAAGAAATGTCATTTTTTCCCCATTTTCATTCCTCTCTTTTCTTCAATTTTCAACTTTATATGTTAATCCTACAAATATTCATCCAAAAAATTGGAGTCATTCGTTGCGAGTCTTTCAGGCCTAATACTGCTGCTGACCTTACTCAGGTAGTCTATTCACTTTCTAAATTAATTCGCTTTTGTCAAGACCCCATCATGCTCAGTGGTTAATGGATCATGCAGTTTACACTGATAAAGGACCAAAACCAAAAAATTAGAGAGCAGTCCAGTACCTTACATCCTTTTATGTGTTCTTCTCCTGCTTTCCTCTGCTAGGCTTCTTTGGCTCTTGTTTTCAGTGCCTTGGAATAAAAAATGAAACACTTAAAACCTGTCTGAGCAGAATGGCCAAAATAATAAGGAAGAGATATCACATGACTCATTGGAAAGTTCAGTTTCGTGACAGTTACACCTAAAAGCTCAAATCTGTCCCCAGTTCAAATCTGTCCCCAGAATATACCCTGCAACACAACAGGACTGTCTGCACTGCAGGAAGCTGCTGGCACTCCAAGCCAGGGTCGGTTTGGAGCACATTTGGAGGAAAAACGAAATCTTTGTTGCCATTATGAGTGTTTTCATTAAATCTGATAGAAGTCTAGACATACTATAACTAACCTGGGGGAAGCAATAGGCAGAATGCAGGTAAAACAGTCAAGGGCTGTATGGCACACATTGGTAATCCATAACCCTCTCCCTTTCATCACAGGGAATACGAATAATGTGTGTGTTTATCTTACAAACCCTATCGAATGCACAGGCCTGAGTCCTTCTGCAGTGTGGAATGTGGGGCAGCAGCACCAGCACCCTGATCCTTAGACTCTGCCTTATGGTTGACTCCTGGTTAAAGCTGGACTAGAAACAAACTGGGCTGAAGGCATCTGAAAAAATACTGTTCCTCCGCAGTGAGGTCATCTCCTACTCCATCAGCTAGTAGGTAAGTTGTGTAACAGGAAAATCCAAGTTGAAATATTTCAACTGCCAAAGATTATGAATTCTTTGTTTTGCTTTGGAAACAAATGCACAGTAGAGACCAGAATCACAGAGCAAAGAAGACAAAACAAAGGCTTTGTTTGTAAGGGGATGGAACCACTGCTCCCTGGTCAGGGAAGAGGCTGGCTGATGTGTTTTCCATAATAGTCAATTGAACAATCTCAGCCCTCAATCCCGGCCAAATACTAATCTGCTGAATTTATTACATTTGGGTTTTCAAATTAAAATTACTATCTGTAGCTCGTGTGGCAAACAGCACAGAACATGTGACAAGAGAAAAAAGCACCTCATGACAAGGTGGGCAAATTCCAGTTGGTTTGAGGAGCCCAAAGAACTGGGACACTGCATGATGTGAATTTCCTTGCTGAGCAAAAAGCATAGCAGTTTAATGAGGTTATTTGTTAAAAACCTCTCTGTTCACCTCGGTAATGGGCTGTGCAGCCCAGGTCTGGAAATGTAGTTGGTTTGACCAAAGTGATACTATCAACTCAACAAAGCCAAATTGCAGAGGAAAAATGACACAGTAGCCAGAAACAATACATACGCACACAAAGAGAAGAAAATCCCAGCTTGGGTTTTGGGGGTTTTTGTTCTGTTTTGTTTTTAAGATTTCTGCTCTCACAATCACAAACATTCTCAGGACAACAAAAGCTGATTCAGCATTGCAGCTACCCTGCTGGAGCTGGGTGAAATCCCAGGCCACGGAGCACATGGTGTTTGGAGCTCTGCAGGCCCACGGTGTCACCCAGCATTCGTGGCCAATCAAGCTGCTGGTGGTGACTTTATAATACAATTCTCAGCAAGGCTGAGGGCTTGGAGCCTTTTACTCTTTCACTGCTCCTGTGAGACAAGCGAACTCTTTAGAAAAGCAGTCTGCTGCAAACAGCAGGCCCACTGATCTCCAGGTGAATAAACTACAAGGTAAGAACTCCATTCAGGCACCCACCCCACGCTCCCAGCGAGCCTGGTGCCAGACCATGTGTTTGACAGGATTTCTGCACAGAGACATCTGCAGATGGCTCTGCGCTTGGTGGAAATGTCACACTGCACACGCACACAGAGGTGCAAATTACCTGCAAAATGACGCAGAGTAAAGCTGGCTTAAAAAATGTTTTCAGAACAAGCCTGTTGCCAGAAATACTTTTTTATTAACCTTTTGTCCAAGTGCCTGCAAAAAATATCGGTGAATTTTTGAATTTGAACCTTATTTTTTTTTCAGTCTTTTAGGGTTTTAAAGATGACAAGAGCTAGATAAGAAAAATCTCATGAGTGAAGACAACAAAAAGAGACTTCCTATCCTCATTTTGCAAAAGAGAACAAACAAGGCTAAAACAAAAGCAGGTCCTGGATCAAAGACATGTAAGAAGTTACTAGAAAAACTAGAAGTCAAAACTTTTTTCTATTTTTTTAGTTTAGACCTTCCTTCCTCCTGGTGAAGTGGGCAGGGAAAAGGCTCTCACTGCTTTCCAGTAAACAGCAGTGGAAAGACACCATTGACTTATTTCACACTTGGTGATTCCTGTCCACTTCTCTGTGAGAAGAACACTGTCCCCCTTTTCTTTCTTCCTGACCTAAGCCAAACACAGAAATTAAGGCTACTTTTCTGGTTTTCTTGGCATTTATTCCTTGAGAAATTTTTATGTTGTTGATTTCACCATGGCCTGATTTTTCAAGTGAGATTTGAGCAAGATTTGCAATCAACTTGACTTAATTCAGTCAAGGTCTCAGACATTACTGCTTCTAGGCAAGAAGTAGAAATCATATCAGAGTTTTTAGGGGGAGGAGTTGTTCAGGTTTTTTTCCAAGCCTCTAATGTGAATGTTTCACACAAGTTTTTCTCTATTTCTCTGTTTAACAGGTTAATTTCACATGCGAAATATCTTCAAATAAATATTTCTTCCCGATATAAATAGGAACATTAACATAAACAACTAATAAAACATTTTGGTGGTCATTTTGTGCAGTATAGTTTAATTCCAAATTTTATCTAAATTCAGTCCAGGATGATGAACAAGCAAATAGCTAGTAGGTAGTTAGTGAAATTAAATATATTTTTCATCCTTTTCTAATAACTCAAATTCTACCAAATGTTGATGGTTAGGAGTCCTAATATTCTGTTAAATAACTGCTGTATATACACATAGGGATAACACTATAGCGAAAGAGGTCAGGACCAAGGATAAAATTTAGCAGAAATACAAACTTCCAAAGATTTAAAGGTGGATATGAAACAAGGCTTATTCAGTAAGTTGTTGATCCTATTTAAAACCAGAAAGGAGATCTTTGGCAGCCACTGTTTTCCAGCAAGGAGCACAGACTCTCAGGTGCACAGCAGAAGTTTCCTGCCTTCTCAACTCCTCAGAGGCACAGAAGCACCTCTGGGGATTTCTTCCCCCGCCCCCCAAAAAGAACCATATTGAGAAAATACGGTTCAGAGGGCTCCTAGTGGAGGTACCTTTTTCTCTCTCCATCTCTGGTGTTTTCTGATCACATGTACAAACACAGTTGTCCTTCCTCTCTCGTAAACCTAAAGATTCTCCCTTGTCTGCCATGCTGTTTCAACCATCTGCCCCACAGCAATCCCTGCCCGTCCCAAGGAAATCTCAGCAGGAGGCAGAGGAACTTTTTCATTGCCGCTGCCAGTATTTCACATGCTTTTGCTGGCTGTTGTTTGTTTGTAGCTGCTCTGTGGAGCCGAGAGAGTTACCGAGATTGACATTTGTGTTTTTAAGTTGCCATTAGCATAATGGAAATGGTGTGTAACTCCCATCTCCCCAGCCATCAAGGGGCTGTCAGCCTTAGTCAGTGTCCCAACGCCCTCTCACTCATCCTCCTTAAAAGCAAATGAGCAGTTCTGCGTCTGTTGTTTCTTCCAGAGGCAAGCCCAGCAGGGTCCTCCTTCCCTCTAACTCGCCCTCATCCAGAGGTTTGTGTTTTAGTAACTTGAAACATCCTGTAAAATCTATCTGGATTAGTTTCCAGTATAGAAGCACTTGTACTTCATCCAAGCCAATCAAATCTTCCTCAGATACTGAGCCCCAGGGTTTAAGGGAGCACACCCAACATATTAAGCAAAAATGACCTTCTTAGTGTGGCTACTACATTCTCCTTTTTGACCCCTTTTGACACAATTTTGGCAGAGACAAGACAGAGAGTTAAAGGCATTGTGAATGGGCCAAAAATAATATAGTAAGAGTGTCTCTGATGTCACCAGGATGTTATATCCTCAGACAAAAAAAGCAGAGATCAGATGGAACTGGACATTTTTTACATATTAGTAAAAGAGGCTTTTTAGTAGGTAACATTTTGCTTTCAAACTCATTTTTCAGTCTTTCCCAATGGAATTAGTAACCAAATTAAGGGATTTAGGAGCTCCCATTATAATCAAACACAAGCCAGAACTTACAAGTCGTGTATGACCTGGCAGTCCAGAAGTTATGGTGAGTAAGAAGGTAGACCACAGAAAACCAAAGAACAGGAAACTTTCAGTCTAGTGTTGATGGAAAAGCTTTGGATTAGATGGATGCAGTACTGAATAACTCATTTCAAAGCAAACAGCTCTACCAGAAGTTTCTGCCCCTTTTATGGAGGAAAGGCCGAAGATGTACGATGTAAGAATTCAGGAGTTACATTAAGCTGCAGTCTTATTTTGAGTTATATACAGCAAGAACTGGGTTTACACAGCTCCACGGAGTGACTTCCCCTTCTGCCATCCACAGGCTCCACTGACTGACTGACTTCCTCAATTTCAAAGCCCAGTACTTATTATTCTATCAAAGTTGGTTTGATGTTCAGTTCATCTATATGTACAGCAATTTAATGGAATTTCTGGTAGGCCACGGATGTACAATACCTAAACAATTCAGTCCAGTCCTCTGTCAAAATCACTTTTTCTCTGCAGCCACAGAAAGAACTTCTTTTTCCACCGGCGGCAATTTCAGAAACATCCAGATGCTGACAATTTTAAAAATGGCAAAGCTTTTCAGTGGGATTATAATCAATCCAATCCAACACCTCCCCACTCTCTGGGAGGGGTCTTAAAACTGGAATATTGCACATAAGCATGAGCTTCTCTTGCTGACAGATATGAGGGGGCAATAAAAGAATGGCTCAGAAATGTATATGCCCACAGCCACTCACCAGACTACGTGAGGCTGTGCTGCCTTAGTTTCAGTGTTATCTTGGATCCAGGTGAGCAGGTGGGTAATTTTATCCTGACCACTAAAATGCAACACAACTTGTCAAAGATAAAGGAGGCTAGGCTGAAAACAGGAGCTGATTCCCTGGAGTGAACGTAGACTTCATTAGATTTCTGAAAATAGAATGTAACACTAATAACAAAATTAAACTTTGACCAAGGTTAGCTCTTTAATTTCCAGTGGAATAAAGGCAAATAGATGTCTCCACAGCAAAATGAACAAAACAAAAAATATTATAAATTGGACAAAAAGTCCAAATCTCACTGGGGCAGTTGTACATTCAGTTCCCATTAATATTAATTGTAAGCATTCATTTATGAGAACATGTGTCATCGGCTGCTACAGCTCAGCTGATGGGTGGCAACTTGGTGACTTGAGGCCAAAATCTACTAGAGGCAGCCTCTTTGTGCTGCCTGATGTTTAAAAGAATGTGGATTTTAATTAATATTGAGGGAGCTAAAGGTTAAAGTTAAAGGTTAAAGAATTAATGTTTAAAATAAAGCTGACAAAACTCAAGACACATTCATTTCAAGGAGCAGAGTCCTCACTCTTTCCACTTTGCATAAACCTGCTCTGGTTTCCTTTAGGCTTTCACTTTTGATGTTCACGGTGACAATGATGTATGAATCCCAGCTCTGCCCTCTCCATGAGGCAGAAATGAGTTACCTGAATTCAAAAGAACCCAGTCCTATCTAAATCCACACTAACATCACAGAGACATTTCAGTCACTCCCACAAAGCTCAGACTAACACATATTGGCAGAACTGGGGACCAGGGAGATATAAAAGAGGCTTCCACAATGCCTTGCTGGAGTCCTTATCACAATTTAACTTTCACATTCTTAAGAAAACTCAGTAAAAAAGCCCAAATCACTAAATGGCCAGATGCTCTTCTGGTGTGAAGCAGTAAAGCTCAAACCCATTTACTGCCTAGGCTTTTTAATACCAACTCAGGTCCAAGACATTTGAGATCTGAATCCTTATTCCAGGCAATTATTAGATCCATATTACCATATACTTACAATAATTTCTTTTTTATTTTAAAAATATTGCAAGATTTTGGTCCAAGGGGAAAAAAGTTATTTTTTTATTTTAAAACCTGTTTTCTGGTCTTAACTTTGTGGTTTTCTGACATGACATATATTCCTAGATATCATATGTTGAGAAACATCAGATCACATTGAGAGGCAAATTTAGCTCATTTTCCTTCCAGGCCTAGATCACCTGACCTGGACCAGAATTACTAAAGCCAATATCCTGTTCTATCATAAAGGTCAGTATTTGCTGATTACGCTGATTTTTGCCATACTCAGCCTACAAAACTTGCTTTAAAACCTCCAAGAAAACACACAGATTGTCTGGAAACGTAGAAATTGCATACTTGGCTGTCACTTCTCTAAGCCTAATTTATAGATTAATATAAATACTCTGGATGACTCCTTGCTTAAAATCTTCATCAGAGCACAGCAGTAGTGCAGGAGGCATTGGGGTGGGAGACAGTGGGACCAACACCACAGCACAACTGAGCTACTGGAAGCAACACAGGGTTATTGTTTGGAGAAGGGAAAGTTTAGTGCAGAAAGGGAATGGAGGGCAGCCTGGAACAGAGATTGGTGTCAAGGGGGAATCCTGCCGCGAGGAATGTACTGAGCCCAGAAACTGTCTCTGTTTTTATTACTATTTATAATTATAAATAAATGATGGTAAGCTTTCAAACTTTCCTTTCACCGCAAAATCCCAAGGTCATGGGAACCACCAATGCCACAAATAGATGAGCAAGATGAAGACATGAAAACCTGCCCTGCACAGGGCCTGTCAGCTACGGGCTCCCATTCCTTCACCCCACGTCCCCCTGCTCCCAGTGCTCCTCACCTCCACTGGACAGACAGGAGAGAGACACATCTGCTCTGAGTGATGGCACGCAGAGAGCACCAGGAGAGCACAACCACGACCAGGACAGCTGGGCTTCCCTGATGGACTGTCTCCTTCGCTGTCCATCACCTTTCGACTTTCCTTCCTGCAGATCCCAATCTTTTAAGATCTTCACATCTTCCACCATTTGCACTCCAAGACTTCCCCAGACTGCCAGACCAACCCAAGGAAAGATCCCCCTGCCGTGTTCTGCTTGCTGTTGTCCTGGCCACTTCCTTTCACATCCACCTTCCTCCTTCTCTGCCGAAGGGAGGTGCAGCTGCCACTCAAACCACACACCTCCTGTAAGCTCTAAAGAGTTCTGTCTTTGCCAGTACTTAAATGTGAAAAATCATTCTGCTGGAAATTTGGGAACCATTTAAATTTGAGTGAGAGTAAAAGCCCACAAACTACCTTCAAATCATGTAGAAATTCATATAATTTTGCTATATGAATCAGTTTCATTCTTTGCAAAAACAACTAGAGCTTATTTTACTGCAGGCCCTCAGCAATCACAGCTGTTAGATCACACAGCTCAATACAAGGTCTCACATTACAGGAGTTATTATAGATAACAGTAAATTTATTATTGAAAACAAGGTGTTCTGTGGCTGCTCCCGCACAGCACAAGGAGTCCTGGAATGAAAATTGCTTGTCTAAAAAATAATTTGAACTTGGACAGCTTGCAATGAACACAGCCATATGCCAATCCCAGGGTGCTCTGCCTGCACAAGAAACACTGAAATAACTTCACTGTCACTTGGGAAGCTCATTGAAACACAGTTTCTTTTGAATGTGTGGAGCTGGTAGGAAATTTTTCTATTTAAAGCAACCTGTATGTCCCTCAGTATGGCCCCCTCCAAAGCAGGGCTTTGCTTTCCACAGAAAACTGCAACTTTTCATCAGAAAGTCTCAAATACACCCACCAAAAAGATTTTCAGCTTTTCAAATGACAGAGGTTTCTCAGAAAAATAGAATGTTTTTGACATCGGCACCAGGTACAAACTGCCTGGAGCCCCAGAACTAACTGGGCCACTGTTTCCTGCTGCAGTCATTCCCCCTCTGGAGCACTAATCCCCAGCTGAGCCTCCAGTTAAGAAACTGTAACACCCAGCATGAGTAAGCATTATAGCTGAGTGAAAATTTCCCTCAGCATTTGTTCCTCTGTGCATGACTAACCAGGATATAACTTAAGGTATTTTTCCTACCCTCTCTTTTTACAATGCAGGCAGTACAGACTCCAGTGGAAACATTACTCCAGCCACTGCCCTCACCAGTAAAGACACACACGCTCCTTTCCTCTGGTCTGTCCTGAACGGAGCAGTTTACCAGCAGGTGCCTCTGATTATTTTGTCCTAGGAGCTGCATCCAGGCATGGACCAACAACTGACACCAGCATCACCACAAGCACCAGTTCCTAAGTCAGTATTACCCTCTGTCAGAAGGATCCTTCTACAGAAAAAGGGCAAACGAGGTGCCTGGAGAGAGATTAAGGATCAGCTTCTCAAAATTGTTTAAGCACAGGTAGGCACTTAATGGGGTTCTCAAAGGTCCCTACAGAGGTTAAGGATCCAAACCCCTTTGGTAACACAAACATTTAGAACACCAAGATCTCTACTCAAACAACAGTGAGGCCACAGAAGAGTTCAGAAAGACTCAATACCTCTAACTGAAAGTGAAATAATACTATGTAAGCCCATATAGTAAGTTAACGTAGTTAAAAAAAATAACGTCGATGTCATTTCCACAGGAAGAAAAAGGATCTACCTTCTGTAATCTTGGCAGCCAATGATGCTCAAACCCTTTCACAGAAAAGCAGTGTGATCTTTCTCACATGACCAAGAGCCTACAAACACTGGAACTCGGGAGATACGGCAAGTGGTGTTAGCTGTAAAACTCTGCTGCAGAACCAAAGTTTATGACAATGGGGTCTTCTGTTTCTGTGGCTACAAAAAAGCAGATTTAAAATGTGAACTGAACTCAGAAAACAATTTTCATCTTGTCAGGACTGCAGATTTTGCTGTTTAATTCCATGTTCAATGCCCAGCTGCAGCCAAAGAGAAACAATTCTGTATCTCACTGTGTTACTGTTTGTGGGAAAACGCGCAGAGCAGTGAGCCATCTCTGTGCTTTCCTGCATCCGAGGTGCTTACTTCAGAAGCACCATGCTCTCCATCTTACAGCTAAATTCTCTAACATTTTCCCCCTCTGTTCCTTAAAGCTGGGTTTGGAAAAGAAAGCCCCTAACTGTGCCATCCGCAGTGGAGATGCCATCTCAGCAGCCAGCCAGCTGCACTCAGGCCAGGTGGCAAACACCACCTAAGTGCTGCCTTCAAACATCTCTCACTCTATCCAGGGAGCCTTCTCCTAACACCAGATAAAATTCTGGGCACAAAAAGGGCCTGGCTGAGGGAGGGAAGGAGAAATAATATGGGATTTCCAGTTTCTTTTTCAGTCACTATGAAAATATCCTTTGAAATAACAACCTTTAAGGTGAAAAAACATTTTTACTGCTCCAAGATGTGATTCTTACCCTCTTTTTTTTTTTTTTTTTTCATTTTTAAAGCAGAACAGAACCCATGAATGCTTTGGTCATTTGTGAGCCCTGGCAGGTTTCAGAGAGGTTCAAAACTACGGGATATATAGTTTCATCCCTGTCTCTGGAGGCTTGCTGCTGGGAGACCTCTGAGAGCTGAAGGGGCCCCTCCTGTGCCCTCATACAAGGTCCAAGCAGTAGAGCATCAGGGAACCTGGAACTGTGGACGGTACAATTAAATCCAGTCCTCACTTCCCAGACCCACAAAGCCCAGCCATGTCACAACCGAACAGCCTGAATAAAATCTGTGCTTCCCAGAGGACACGGGACTTTGCTGTACAAGCACCAAAGCCTTAGCAGTGACTTTGTTTTTCTCCATGTCAGCCAGGAGCTGACCCATCCATTACCACAAAGGACACTTATTCAGTGTTGGTGGAGAAGGAAGTGTACCACCTACTGAGTCACCCATGCCACATCCTAACACCTGGCTGTGGCCTTGCTGGGCTGCCACTTAAACATGAATCTACCCTGAGTACAGATGTAGAAAAAGTCTATAATAAAACCTCAAACCACACGAGACTTTCCTGGACGGGAGGGTATACTGTGATCTCCCAAAGTTCATGGACTTCCAGAAGAAAACTGAAATTCATTTGCTTTGCTTTTGTCCAGTTTCAGGGGTAACACCTGTGCATGTCACATCCCAAAGCAAGGTAAAAAATTAAGTTTCCTTAAAAACAGAAACAAAATTACGGCTACAATTTATTTTTTCTTTTAAACTGACTGCACAAAACTATGGACAAATCTGGCAAGGTGTTAGAAGCCTAATCTACCACTTACCGTAATTACCTCTGAAAGTTCACCCAAATTATTATCATTCTCCCAAGACTTGAACACAAAATACAGGGTTTTTTTAAAGCTAAACTATAGACATCTCTCACGAATTAAATTCTCGCCTGCTGGGCAATGAATCACTCGCCATCCACAGTACACCTCACAGTTGACAAACAAAGCAGTATTTGCCACTCTATTGCAAAACATGGTAGGACTGTATTTCGGGAAATGATTCTTCACTAAAAAAACATCGTCCAGTGCAGTACAATGCTACAAGAGTCACAAAAATATGATGCTACATCCTGTGAGTGGCTCTGAAACAAGCGTGAAAACAGTCACATTTTGGGGGCTGGTGGAAGCACTCTTTTCCAGGGAACTTCAGCTCACGGGTGGGCTCACTCCCCTTTGGTTTGTCCTCAGTCAGAGCACAACCCCTTTAACCCCACGCCGAGGAGCTCAGCCCCTTGGCAGCTCTCCCACAGGCAGGATGATCCAGCCCCACTCTTCAAAGGCACTTTCTCCAACATGCTGCCACGTGGTTTCCCCAACAAAATCAATGTTTACCTACCTAACGCTTCGCGTCCTTCCGGATCTTCCACCTGAAGAAATGAAACAGCTCCGTGCTTGAGCTCAGGTCCCAAAACCATAAATGTGAAGTATGAGGGGAGGAGGAGGTAAACTCGGGAAGAGAAGAAGGAAAGACATTTCGGTAATTAGCATCCTTCGCAAATTTGAATTTCCTGCCTCTTTTAAACTAATGTTTGCAACATGTAATTTTGAAAAACCTTAAGTGCTTGAAATACCTGCAACTGTTGTGTTTCTCCATATGCAGAATATCAAGAGCATCACCCACACTGGTGCATCATTGCACATGAGAGAACAGACAGCTCCAAAAGAAAAATCACCTCAGTTCACATGGCCAATAAAATTACTACTAATGCTTCACTGAAAATAAACTTAAGTCCTCTTAAGTCCTTCTCAAATCTCAAATTTCCCTATTCCTCTGAGACACTTACCGAATTTCCCCATAACTTTCCAATTTTCTCACAGAATAATTATTTTTATTGTCACTCAGGCACCTGTATTCTGAAAGATAAATGTGACAAATTAAACAAATTATTTGTTCTATTGCACAGAGCTCAGCTTCTTGAAGTGCTCGAGGCCAGGCTGGATGTGGTCCTGAACAACCCGGTCTGTGGAAGGTGTCCCTGCCCATGGCAGGGGGCTGGAATGGGATGGTCTTTAAGGTCCTTCTCAACTCAGCCATTTTATGATGACCCTGCACAGGAGGGGCCCCTGCAAGGACCCATCCTTTCACACTCGGATTTCCAGCTCCTCAAACCCTCTGGAGAAGAGATATGGACAGGCACACTGTAAAAGGACAGAAAAATCACCTCACAGCCACCTTATCCTGCAAAAGAACATCAGCATGCACCATTCCCACACAGACATGACATCAAAATCTGCGTCATACATCAAAGCCAAGAATGGCAGAGGAGAGTCTGGCAAGGAGGAAAAGGTGAGATTACTTGGCAGGTTTTGTCTGAGCCACAGCAGGAGGCTCCAGTAGGGCTGCAGGCCGTGACTCCATGAGGCTGCTCAGGAAATCCACCTTCTACCTGCTAAAGACTACAGCAGAGATCCCCAATTTCATGTTTGTAATAGGAATGAGCCACTTAAACAGCTCCATTTTCTCTAGGTTATTGTCTAACCTCAGTGGCTTTGGATGCAAAGCCAGAGCAGCCTGGCTTCAGGGGAACTACTTCATGTTTCAGCCTGATGCTTCAGACTGAATTCAAGTTGAGGGGATGAGGCTATCACGTCAGCAGCACTCTTGCTTAATGTTTTGAGTCACATATTGTATTAGTCACAAGACACAGTAATTGTCTTTCCATCCTTTTTCCCTTGCCGAGATGAATAACCTCTCCTATGGGGCAGGCTTCCCTAGGTGCTTTTGATTAGAAACAAATGGGTCACCTTCCCAAAAAGCTACTGAGCAGATAAAAACCCAACCAGAAGCCTCCACACACAAACACTACACACACACGACTCACAATGATCAAATAATCCTGCAGTGAAAAGAAAAGTTTTGCTATTTACTTGCGAAAGGAATGTAGGCGGTCTCAGTTCTGGGAGCTGCATCTGCAGTCTGTGGAGCATCAGTGTGCAAACCTCTGGGTACGGCCCCACATTCCCTGGATGCACATCGCTCCGGCTCCAGCAAGGCCCCTCCATTTGCTCCCCTGCTGTCCAGTAAATCATGCACAGGTTATCCTTCTCATCTCACCTGATTATTAATTTTTTTAACTAAAAAAAAAACCTGAGGGCCTTCTCACGTGCAGCCCTCACACTGAAATAACCTCCACGTTTTGGATTACAGCAATGAAAAGATGGGAGCAGCCGGGCTTCGCTTCTGTCCTCAGCTCACTCTGGTGCAGTTCGGTGCCAGAGGGATCTGGGAAAAGGCTCCACACTCCAAGCGTGTTGCTGCTCTTCCCTTCCACTTCCGCAATATAAAGCCATCCAAAAAAACAGTGGGGAAAGAAGTTCAACTTACACAGAATGCCCCAAGCACCCATAAGCAGGACACACCAGTACTCCCGGCACATCCTTTGCTCTTTAAATCATTTTTCAACTTTACAGCTTGGTGGTATAACAAAAACAGCTGCACAGGGTTGTCCTGTATCCTTCCCTAATCTGTGCCTCTCCATTTGTGCCTTCCCTCCCTGCTGCTTGTGGGTGAGCAGCTCCTCAACCCCTTCTTCTCACAGCACACCATGGGTTTACAGGTGCTGGTGGGACAATCTCACAAATAAACACTAAATGTTTCAATGAGTTGCCCTTTTTTTCACATAATCTTTTCTATAAAACATAAGGCATCACATCCACACCAGTCCTAGTTCACCCTGCCATGTTTTGTAGTGCCCCTGCACATGAGTATGCCCTGCTTCCTCACTGTCCTTGCACATGTTTGTGCACCTCAGTCCATGTTCCCCATGTCTCTCTCCTGTCCTTTTTTTGGGAGGCTCTTCCTCACTATTTTCACCACAGAGGCTGGAGGTAGGTGGTGGAGGAAGCAACTGGGTGGCCCTCAGCACTCTTGAGAGGGGAAGCACCCCAAGATTCCTCCTGGGCTGGCAGCAGGGCCAGACAAAAATTCACCATTTACTTCTTGGGAGGTTGAGACATTTTTCTTAAATTTTTGAGGGGAAACTGGCCTCCCCCTACACCCCAAGCACCCCCATTCCAAGCTGCGGGCACAAACCCGGCGCCGGCGAAAAGCGGCGGGGAGGGAGCCAAAGATGGCCGCCCTCCCTGAGGGGAGCCCGCCCTCCCTGAGGGGAGCCCGCCAAAACCCGCACCCTGAGGGCACAGCGCCGGGGCCTCACGGCTCCCTTGCCGCCCCCAAACCCCTCAGCCCCACGGACCCTTCCCCACCAGAGACTTCCGCGGATATTTGGAAATAACGACGGGGACATTCGCCCGCCCTCGGGAGAGAGCGGAGCTGCACCGGCTGCGTTCGCCGTTGCTCGGGGCTGCCGTGGGGGGAACGCGGGAAGCGGTTTCCCTCAGGGGCTGGAAGTAGACAGAGGCAGCACCGAGTAGATGTATCCCAGGTTTTCCCTTTCCAAGGAAACAAATACTTGGTGTATTGCAGCACCATCTGCTGGTTCCTGTAGATGGGACACACAGGGATCTCCCAACGGAAAAGGAAGGAATAGAAGGAAGTTGAGAGGGGATTTTGGGTGGTTTCTTGCGCGTGAGCTTTTCCTGAAGATTTTCCTTCTTCTAAAGGCATTGAGGCATCTCTAAATGAGCCGTATAAGAAACGCCACCACCCAGAGAAAAAGTGGGCGTATTAGTGCCAAGTTTACGGATTTTTTTTTCTGAAGAAGTACAATAGTCAAAATCCAGGGTTTTCCCTATTCCTCTGAAGCAGAGGGTGGTGAATCTGCAGGGCTCCCGGGGAAGGATTTTCTGAGGTGACCAGCTGGTTGTGGGCACTTCTATTTTTTCTGTGTATCTACCTCAGGCTGCCTGCCCTTATTTCTTTACGATTGCATTTCAGGAAGCCCTAAACCTCCGACCCTGTGGCCCTGTGGAGGGGCTCAGCCTGCCCACCCGCAGCCACCATCGCTTCGCTAAGCCCTCGCTGCCTTCCAGTGGTTCCCTTTTCCAGCCGGTTTCCTTCCTGGGCTTCATCCATCCCGGCGGTGAAGTCATGTTGGTGAGCTTTATTGAGAGTTGTTCCTTGCTGCTAATTTACAGCCTGGTGAAGGCAAAAGGAAGAGGTTGGGATTTTTCCCCTCTCAGTGGTTGATTTGAGATAATACAAATATGAAGAAATACATTACTTCGAAATTATGTTATATAGAGATGAATGGCGCTCACCTCTTTTGCGTCTTTAAAATTCGAGTACTGTACTAATTAAACCATGACGAAACAAAAGAAAACTGGTCCACCCTATAGAGTGTGTGAAAAGAAAAAAAAAACGTCCCTTTACAGGGCCCAGCAAATGTCCAAGGTTCAAACAAAGTACGAGGTGCTAACGAACGGAGTCTTGACAAACCTTGTTTTCCTGCACAGGGGCTCAGTACATAATGATTTCATTCAGCAGCTACTGTTCAAGCATGGAAAGTGTTGGTACAGAAATCCCACAGAGATCAGACAACCATTTTCCTAACTTAAGCTTCCCCCTCCGCTCCTCCCCCGTTTGCCTTTCGGGCCTCTGCCAGTCATAACATAAATATTCATCAGCTGATATTTGCAGTAGCTGTGAAGTTATGAATGAGGCCAAACGCCTTTCCCTCCTGCCCCATCTGCAAAATGGCAGCTTCTGGTCTTAGCTCATGGTCAAACGACACTTTCTGAAATCCCCAAAGTGCACTTGCAGGCTTTTCAAATTCAGTCGGCCTTTTAATGCGCAAAGCAGAAATGCTGTCTACCTAGTATTTACCCTGGGATCACTGAGAAAAAAAAAAAAAAAAAATATATATATATATTACTCTGCTATGCTTTAAACTTTGCGATGCCTTGACGTAATAGACAGAAGTGTTGGCAGCTCAAAATGTTGGTTGGTTTATTTCAGGGGACATGACTGCTGCAGGTTTCCTTTCTGAATCGAATACCAGACACTTGAACCATTTGTTGTGCAGAAAAGAGAAACGGCTTTTATTCTTAATGCTCGTTTCTTAACCACCTGGGTGCTGTCAGAAGGAGCCACATGCACTGGAAAACACTTTTAATAAGACTACTTTAAGCCTGTCTTAAACCCCAGATCCTGAAAAATGGAATCCCCACTGCCTGTCATACGTCTTTTCTCTCTGCAGATTAGTGAGGGGCTGCTGCCTTAGAAGCGTTCCATTCTCACAAAGCCTGGAATTATGCTCTCAAACCTAACGTGGGTCAGCAAGACATCTGATGCAGCTACACCAGCGAAGTCAAAAGCAGATATGTCAGAGAAACAAGGTGACAGTGCAGAGCTTTAATAAGTCTAATTCAGCAAGGTATCAACAACACTGGATCTTAGAGGATTAAAAATCCTAAATGCCCAGAGCCATTGGGAAGTCCTGATAATCAGGAAACTGGAACACCTTTTTGTAGCTTGTGTTGCACAAATCAGTCATGCAAACTATCCTATCTGGTCTGAATTTCATAGATTCAGCCATAAATTTTAAAAATTGCCACCAAGAACATCACCTTCTTAAAGGAAGGTGATAGACTTAGAAAGTTTTAAATACGTTGCAATCACCCCATTTGATTTTGGCCATGAAAAAGCCAGAACATTTCAATCAACATTTCAATCCAATATCTTTTGGGCAAAATAGAGCATATCTACTCAAAAAAAAAATTATATTTCATTTATAGACTACAAAGGGCAATATACCACATCCCTTGAGAACGTTCAAACACCCAAAATCCTTGTTGCTAATAAAAAAGCCCCCGTGCTTTGTTTTTAATACCTTCAGCTTTCAGCCACAGCATCCTGTATGTCCTTTTTGAGATGCAAAAGCCTCAAAATCATCTCGCTTGCACCTCCAAACCAAGACCAAGTCCTCTCTCCATCTTTTTACTGATCAGCTATGTATGCTTCTTGGGATATTTGCACTGGCAAAGGCTGCAGAGGTGTTGGGTCCCGCATGGCTTCCACCTACGAACAAAAAGCAGTTTTGTCTCTGTGAAATCAGACCCAGGTTCCATGAGGACCTCAGGCAGCCTTTAGTTAATACCAGTGCTTTATTCTTCAGAACCACTCAGCTATGGACGTAAGTGAGCTCCAAAAAGTCGTGATCAGGGCAGGAAAATTTGTAAGGCAGATGTTGAACGCACACCTTTGCGTGGCTCCTCTGCTCCCACATACAAGTAACTGCTTGGGGTGTGCACATTACACATAAGATCCAAAGGCAGCCCCTCAGCCAGACACCTGTGCAAAGTTTTGTTTTACAGACCTAAATCATGTGCTGGAATGGACTTAGGATCACTTGGTTTGGAAAATTTAAATTCACAAATAGAAAACATTTTACTAGGAATTGCTGCTTTTGACACTAAACACCCCCTAAAGTTACACACTGACTGGTTTTTTGCACTACACCCAAAAATCCAACATTCTTGCTAGGCAGATGGTCCTGTTTTTATCAGCTGTTTACATACTGTTGTGCTGCTTAAAACCATCTTGTCGGGGGAACGGAAGTGTCTTTGTGACAGCAGAAGTGAAGAGTAATTAATTGACACACTTCACTGAACACTCCAATATTGGGATGAGCTGTTCTGGTGTTTACCGTGATGATGTGGCACAGCAGGATGGACTAACTGTGGCCAGCACTCCAAACAAAAACAAGGGGGGAGAAAAATAATCACAGGGACTTCTCACACCCAGTGAGACAGTGGCAATAGAGTCTATGCTAATCCCAAGTAGAAAAGGAAAAAGGAACTCCAAGGAATTTCTCCACAGACATTTCCTCATGAGGGTGGGAAAGTGAGACTGAAAAAGGATGCTCTCTCCTGCATTCCCATGCATTAATATTCGTGGTAATAGACATATTACTTTTCCTGTGTTAATAACCAGAAAGCTTCTCAGAGGCAACAGAAGTCCCCCAAGGTAAATATCCAGTGCACAGATTCAGTCAGAATGGAATGATTATGCTGCTCTAGAAATCGTGGCAGCAGCCACAGTGTTGGCTGAGACATACTTCATGTTGCAGCCAACGTCTTTGCTCATCACTTAGTACTGAAGATTTCCAAACAGATCCGTAAACAGCAACACAAATTAATAAACGAGCTCGGGGGCTGGATGTGCTCTACAGTTCCTTGTTCTTTGGATGCACTCTACATCCTCTACAATAACTTGACAATATGCTCCCATCCATATCAGAGCAATAATGGAAAAAGGATTGAGAATCAAAAGGAATAATTTTTTTTATCTTTTTATCTTTATGGTAAAAGGGCCTTTCTGCAATAGATCAAAAGTATGGTTTTATGCTTGCAGAGGGGACACGTACACCCAAACCCAACACACTTGAAGCTGATAGAAAGCAGAGCACGCAGATGGTTGAACTGTCTGGGTTGATGCTCATTAACATGCCAGCGAATTATTTCGGTCGGGTGTGGTTTTGCAGTCTGTTATGCAGCAGTTACAAACCTACACATAACCACTTGCAAGTGACTGTCCCTAGACTGACAGGAGAAGGGCTGTCGATGATGCCAGAAGGTCTTCCCAGGGTCTCTGGCCCCGCTGAATAACCAGAACATAAGCTGGAGCTGGAGCTAGCAGAGGTGTCTCTCAGGCCTGCTGTACAGCCGTGGCAGTCTTCCAGGTTAGCAGGGAGCACTCAAAAAGCGAAGCCTGGGAGGCTGAATCTGTTTAAGGTATAGTTTATGGATAAATAACACAGAGAGTGAAGTACAGAGATCTTAAGATATTTGGGTTATTTGTATATTAAAATGTGCATGTCATACACCGGGGCTGTTCATCTTTCCATTCACAAAGATGAGTTGTGTGAAGCTCTGAGCAACCTGGTCTGGTGGAAGGTGCCCTGCCCACGGCAGGAGGGTTGGAACCAGATGAGCTTTAAGGTCCTTTTCCACCCAAGCCATTCTATGATTCAGCACCAACTCTGTAACAGGGCAAGTTTGTCTGGGAAATAGCAGCAGCGTTTAGAAGGTTACTGCACAGGCCTTGCCGGACTAGGAACAATCACCACAGCGGCCTTGCCACAGAACTCGCTGCTTTCCTCCAGCTGTGGCCTCAAAATTCCTGGTAAAAGCAACCACCAAGCACCTCACATGACGGCTGCAAGTCCTGCCAGTTCAAATACTGTGAACTTGATGGGATACACACAAAATTTCCAGTGAAATCTAGGAAAACTTTGCTGCTTCTTGGGAAGGTAGGGAGAACTGAGCCTGTAGGCTCACTTGAAGGTTGTTGCCAGTCTCCTTTTTAGATTCCTTACCATGGCTGCAGATGATGTATGGGAACCAGGGACTGCGTTCCTCTGCCACGAGACTCTCTGCTTTCTCAACTGCTGAAGCACCACAGGCCACCAAAGTCCCACCTATGCAGGTCCCTTGTCCCATCTGGCAAACCTTCAACTTTAATCCTGGGTAGGAGGCTCTTGAAAAATGAAAATGAGCCCTTCCCTTCTCACCAAAAGCCCCCCAGCAACACCCACACCTGTCCACACCTCATTTCCAACTATTTCCAAAGGACAAAGACTCTGCCCAGAAGTCCCACGCGTTTTTTTCCTTCCAGGTTCCCTGTGAGATCCAACCCAAGGATGTCACAGCATGGCAGTAAATACACAGGATGCAGTGAGATCCAGTGCCACAACCCAGAGATGGATGCTGCCACCCGCAGTCCTGCAGCCACGGATTAGGAGCTGTGGAACAAACTCACCAGCAGGCAGTAAGGAAATGAGGTGGATTAGTGCCAACCCTTACTCTTTAATTGCAGATATATTCTCTTGGTCACAGTCTCAGGAAAGCACAAGTTCCCTTTTCCTAATATACATTTCCCTGTTTGTAACTCTTTCCAAGAGCTTGCCAGTGGAGTTTCTTGTATGAAGGACCCTTCTTTAGTTTTTCCAGGTTCTCGGGTAGAGACATAAGCTTGTCAAAAGGAATTTTTACCAAATCCAGTAATTTCTGCTGCTCTTAACTACCTGATGGGAAGGCTGCAGACATGTAACTCCTAAGTCAGTGACAATTTGTATTAAAATTATAATAGAGACCCCCACCTACACTCTTCACTCTCTGTCTTTGATAGAGTATGTGTACAGACCCAGAGGAAGGAAGCTTAGATGTGGGAGATGGTCCTGCTGTTTGAATTCCCATCTCTGATCAGCGTTCAGATCTCACCTGTTGGGAAGATTGCTGATCTCACACTCATGCTACATTTCTGGGTCCCATAACAGAACATGCTGAATTTGCTGACCATACCAAGTAGAGATGTGTACAATACTCATCTGAATTTGTGTAACAGCTCAGTTTATGCCGTGTCACCTTGTTGTAGGATCTTCACACCTTCCTTTGAAGTCTTTGTGACTGTTCTTGAAAATAAGACTCGTCTCACATGAAATGAACCCAATGGTGAATACCTGCTCTGCAGGAACCTTTTTAATGACAACTGAGTGTTTAAAATCCACTACTTTCAGTTTTCCTAAAAGGAAAACCTAATTAAACGCAGCACACAGAATTAAAGGGGTTAGCATACTACTAAAAGTGCTTGGGGAAAAGTGAACTAAAATCATGTTATGCTATTGAATTTTAGAAAACCAAAGAGAAATAAGAGGTATTCCGTTCCTATACCGCAAAGCCGCCACAATCAGAGTTTCCTTGGCAAACTGGCAGAGTCTCGGTTGTATAAGGAGCTTCACATTCTGCAAGGAAAAATACACAGGCTAAAGGCTCTGCTGTGCCCCAGCTCTGCCTCTGCTCTGTTCACCTTTGGACCTTCCCCATGGTTGTTGAGCATTTGTGATGTGTGTTGTCCACGCCAGAGTTACCTGCCTTAGGGAGAGCAGTGAATTAAGGTAGTGGAAGGGAAAGGGCTTAGCTGGGGGAATCAGTTTGTTTCTGCCCCTGTTTTAGAGACTTTCTCTTCCTGTGCCTGTCAATTTACCCCTCTGACTCTGCTGAGCAGAGACTGCTGCCTGCAGAAAAGCATCTCTGTAGTCACAGCGCTGCCTTGACCTTGACTGGAACTTACAGCTGCTGCTGCTGCCATAAAATAATTACCAATATTAATCACTGTCAGTCTAGTTATGTGAATGTCTTCCCCTTGGCTGAATAATCCATCTGTATGCACCTCCCAGCCTTCCCCACCATAGAGGTGCCAGCTGATTACTCAGTGTGGTTAATTACCTGAGCACCCTGCAGGATTGTGACAGAGCATTCCTATCAGGGTGCTCTGGGACACAGTTCATCCTGCCCACCTGAAATGATCACTTAGGAGCTTGAAATCCCTAAAGGGGAATCAGATTGCTGAAGTTCCCCTGGGACAGCCTCTCTGGGTGCCCCTTGCAGAGCTCCAGGCCCTGGGGAAACACAGGGCTGCCCTCAAGGGCGTTCATGTGTTGGCACATAACCAGTGTACCTATGCAAAGGAAGAAGCTGAGCTACAACACAAAGGCATTTTGCATCTGGAGGACATGTTCTCGACGCAGCAAAACATCTTTGTTATGAGTGTAACATATGTGGTACTCTTCCTCTGTTTGGCAGGAGATAAGAAAAACAGAAGCAATGCAAAAATGAAAACAAAATGGAGCCTATAAGCATAGTGAAACAATTACAGTGCTGCATCTCATTAGGATCTAAATCTGGGATTGCCAGTCTTGTTTTAAAAACAGTTTTGTTCAACACCCAGTGACAGAATTCAAAAGCTGACATATCTTGCTGTATTGTGGGCCACAGTCACAGCTGGTGTAAATCAGTATAAACTAATGAAGTCAATGGAGCTTCTCTGATTTACACTAGCTGAGGTTATGGCTCAATAAGGTTAGGCTTGCTTTCTAGGAGTGTTCAGGGAAGCCAACTTCTGTGTGTCCTGTGATGAAGTGGTTATTTATAATGGCCTTCAGTGTGGTTTGGAGCCAAATTTCCACATCAAAAGTAGCTTTATAAGAGATATCCTTACAGTGAGGTTCAGTGCAAAATCATTACTTCAGAAGCCAGCTTTCCTCATGCACTCAAGTATTTGATTTCAGTCTGAAAACCATTGGAGAAGCCAAGAAAAGCAGAGCCATTCCTGCCTACTTCCCCAGCTCTGCTTCATCTTTGAGTCGCCTGCATATCCAGCAGGCCCTGACCCACACTGCCCATTTATCAAGGCGAGTTACTCTAAGTGTCTGTTTATTTGTGCTCAGAAATTCCCAGTAAGACAGACAAGTTTCATGCTTAACCTGAAAAATTGGGGATGGGGGTGGAGTTCTTACCAGTTCCAGAGCTATTTGTTTGACTTGGCCACTGGTGAAAATAAAACACAATAACGTGTCCCGCAGTCACAGCGAGAGGTGGAGGTCACAAGAAAACAGATCGTGTCTTTCACATCTCCTCAGCTTCATTGCTCTGAATTATGACTCCTATTATTTACTTACTGGATTCTCCACCCTGCGTGCAGGCTCCAAGCATTCGAAAAGCAGCAGGTCTCTGCTTCAAAGGACTGACAGGCAAGTGAGAGAGAGAGGAAAATCTGTCCTGAAGCTACAGTAACCTCCTCCTCCTCCTCCTCCGCTTTTGATCTGAAAGGTCAGATGTTCTCACAACCCTCGGCTGCCTCCTGCCATCTGCTGAGCCACGCCTGCACTCCTGCACCTCTGTGCTCTCCTCTGCTGAATTAAACTGCCAGATTCTCATGGCAATGATGTTCCCAGCGCAGCCAAACATGCTCAAAATGGGCTTTTCCAGAGGGATATTGGTTGTTTTCTTAGGAGAACCCTTCTCCCTGCATGTCCAGCCTCGATGTGATCTATCAGCTGTCCAGAAAACATCATAGGCTCTTTCACTGACCTTGTCACTTTGAAACATTGATTTCTTTCTTTCACTGCTAAAAATACGTGTCTTGAGTCCAGTTGTTGACATCCCAAAGCAGGGCTGAAGCCTCTCCAAACCTCCTGAGTGGTTTCTACACATCCTGTGGAGAATGCCACGCTCTTCCACACACTCTTCAGTGGGTTTAATCCTCCATGAGCTCACTGGGGCTAAGGAGACAACTTTGTGGCGATGCTTCCAAAAAGGGAAACTTCTGAACTGCCAGCAGCAGAGCAATCCACACACAGACTGAACATGAAACACCAGTGTGTAAGAGCCTGCCTCACATCTTAACCTCCTGGGAGGTTCCACTTTCTCCTAAAAAGCACAGGATCCTCCTCCCCTTTAATACCCTCAGGTTTTGCTTTTGGTCTCTTTTCTCTTCACAAAACATCTGATAAATATTTTCTCATGAAGAGCTGCAGTCTGCGTTTCCAGGGGATGTTCCTGGTCCATCTTAGAGAGCCCCATTCAGATCACTCACCAGCCTCCCAAAGCAGCTGGGGTTTTTCTCAGTACCCAGCACACCAGCTGAGTGCTGTCTTTCTGGGTACAGAAATATCACTCACTGTTCTCCACTCATTAGGTTTTTTCTATGTAGACATTTTTTCTTTGTATCTGTTACTTAATATGGAGCCAAGGTAAGTACAGGAGATAATTTCAGAATTAAACCCATCGTGTTTGTTAATTGACAGTTGGGTAGGCAGTTACACTAAAGCATCATAAATGCAAAATATTTCTTCTCCCCTCTACTTCCGTGCTTTGATCTAAGGGCTGTGACTAATTGTTCCTAAGAGTTTGTTGGGTTCACTTGTTACTTAAGACAAATAATTTTCTACTTAACATATTTCCCAAAGGCCTATTTTTTTTTGTTACATTACTTATGTTCTCCTCAGAAACACTCTCACAAACCATTGAAAGATCTACTATCACCTGTTCTGTGTGCTCTGTATTTTTCTCAGCTTCTCCAGATGAAGCAAGTGTGGAGATGGATTTTTTTCTTAGCCTGGACATTGTGCAGCTTTTAAAATGCTTGAGGGCACTCAGTCTTTCTGCTTTTTAACCCAAACCAAACAGAATTCCTACCCTTTTTTTTTATTTAATAATTTCAAAAAGTAGTTGTGGTTGGCTGTCTCAAAATCAAAAGAAATTCTCTTCACTGCGGAATATTTTAAAAACTGAATTCTACCAGACAAATGAATTTCTGTTAACAGTCTCACAGCGTTTAAGTATTTGGCTCTAATTTTGGTTTTTAATGCATGTCTAGTCTTACTAGGGTTGAACTGGAAGGCAGTCAGACGATTCTCAGATAACAGGCAGGAAAAAACAATGTAAACCCCTTATCCCAGAGGAACTAGAAACAGTGAGTTACGCACAAGTAACGAAACCGGGTTCCTCACCATCAGAACTTCTACTGAACCACAGAGTTTCAGAACTCTCCTCGAATCTAGTTGGGGCAAAGACAGGAAACTGCATCTTCTGAGCTTTAGAAATAGATCTTAAACATGTAAACATAAGATATTATGCCCCTATCTTTTAAGTAACATTTATATTATCTCAAATAAACAGTTGTGCCGAAGTTAGTCTGTAATTGACATCTGACACAGTCCACATTGCAACAGATATGATAAGTGCAGTAAACAGCAGAAATTATGCTTCTCTGTGCTCTGAGAAACATTCATATTTCCTTGCACAGATAAACTTTATTTTGTTGCTACGCAACTCTCACACAACAGACCACATTCTGCACTAAATAAGAGTACAAATTTTACAACTGGAGGGCAAGCATGTGGCCTTTTGGGTTTTCTCCCCATTTCGAGTTCCAGCCCCAGCTTTAGTTCACATTATAATATTCCATCATTTCATTACAAAGCTGCCTCTAAAGCTCAGTAAGGGATATTTCAAACCGAGCAAAGCAGGAGAGTCAGAATGCACGGGTCCTTCTGAGGCTGATGGGAAACAAATGGTGGAGCTGGTGACGTCAATGAAACCATGAAATTAAGGGGTTTTTCTCTTTTTTAGTCTTCTTTAAAAATGAGCATTAGATTTTCACAGCAAGATATTCAAAACCTGCGTGGCCTCTCCCTGCTCCCTCTAACACTGCCATACTTGCAAGGGAGGTGAGACAGGTGAAGAGCTACCCTTGGTTTACCCAAGATGACAACAGTACAGCCTTACCTCCTTTGTTCTTTACAGTTGGAAAACTTCTCCTGAATTCAGTGGATATTTGGATAGTTTAGAGAACAGAGGCACGGATCCTGCGTGTCTCTGCATTCTCATCATAAGCAGAGTGAAGAACTCTAAGATTTATCTGACTTAAGGGTGTGTATGGAAACCAGAAACAACCACTAGGCTCTTCCCAAGTCATGGGTTAACGCCCCAATTATTCAAACTTCCCTTTTGCACATGGCTGCAAATTCTATAAACTGTTCCAGGTAGCATCAGCCTTCCCTTGCCACTGCTAGCAAATGAATCCAGGTGAAAAAAGTGACTCGAAGCTCCAGGTGGATGCAGCTGGCGCAGTTTGGGCTACAGGGATTTGCATTAGCCAAGGATCTGACCCACATCCAATGCACGTACGTAACAGCTGTCTGATTGTAAAGGGGCTTGTGCCACTGAAACAGCAGATTTTCCCCAATTTCCCCCAGTTTTGCTTTGCTCTTTGGTTCCTTACAACTAAGAGTCCTCTGGGCTCCTACGGCCTACGTGCCACAAGCCCAGGTGCTTATAAAGTCACTAGGGAAAAGACACTCTGTTCATAGGAAAGCAAGATTTAATCTCTACCATCTACAGTCTAGTTTCTCTAAACAGTGAGCAAGAAGTATCTTTTGCATTTTAAATTTCAGCATTTCTGTTTGCTATCAAAACATTTCTGTTTATAGTTTCACTTTAACAGCTAAATTACTCCCAGGCATGGAAATTAATTATCAGCATTTGTTGCAAAACACATTGAAGTTTTATACATTGATCATGTATAAAGCCTATCTCTAATCACACCTCCCAGTGTAGCAGCTTTCCTTAAGAGCCTGAGAGATTTGGAAACACCTGTAAAATTTACTTTGAGTCCTTTCTGCAACAAGTGATTGCCTACAGAGCAGAGCGTTCCCCCAGTCAGGACTGCAGGATGAGGCCCACGGAGGGAATGCAGTTGGATTTTGTCTGGAAGCACAACAGGCAGCGCACAAGGCAGGAGTCTTCAGACCTAAATCTTGGAAAACAATACTTGAGGTCTTCGGATCAGTGTCCTGCCAATTTCTTCTACTCTCCGGCATCCTGGAGGAGAAGTTGCAGATAAGTTCAAGCCCCTGATTTTCCAACCCACTCTTAAGCCTTTTCTTTTTCTGCCTCATAAAAATCTACATTCTGTCAGATGAAATCCACCCCATAGTGACCACAGATTTGCCACTACTTTTCTATGGATTTATTGCTTTCCTTATGAAAAAAACCCCAAAACCCAAAAACAAACCCAACAAAACAAAACAAAAATAATGTTTTCACTTAATCTATTCAGTTCCCCATTTATAAGGCAGGGATAACAAGTCCTATTCCCATTTCTCCACAGACTAACCTGTTTAGATTGCAAACATTCCCCTCGTGCAAGTTGCTATAGCATCTTGCCTGGGGCAAATGAAAGCTCTGAGAAAATGCTATTACGAGAGGAAATGCTGATGTCCCACCTGTCAGTGCCATTGCCAGGCGAAACTCTTCCCTCAGCATTTGGAGAACTTCTTTTGCTCCTTCTTCACCCTGGGAGATTAGGAGACAATGTGAGCTATTATGTGTGTGTATATGTGTGTAGGTACAGCCATGTGTACGTGTGCCAAGAAGAGTTTTATGCACAAACATAAATCCTGAGTGTTGTCCATAGCAAATTCTACATCAGCTGATCTGGGTGCACACAGACACCGTCACACACACGCTCCTCTGTGCACACAGACACACATATGTGCACATAATAAGGCTAAACAGTGAGTCTAGGGATCTAAAATCGTGCATTTGAGCTTTTCCTAACTTACTTGATAAGCCAATCCCCAGAGGACAGGTCTCCCAATGAAAACAGCTTTGGCACCCAGAGCCAGTGCCTTGAGAACATCCGTGCCTTTTCTTACGCCACCATCCAGGAACACCTCCACCTTCCCCTCCACAGCCTCCACGATTTCAGGCAAGACATCAATCTAAAAGAGAGAAATCAGCAATACGGCTTGGCTGCTCCTGAAACCCTATTTATTTTTTGAGCTGGTTCCTACACATAGGATCCAAGCTTTACAGCAGCTTAGTGAGCAGTTGCATGCCTACATCTATTCCCAAATGACGCAGCCTTGTATTGAGAGCCAGCAGTGACTTTGCAGGGTAGAAGGTACATACGAAGGTCAGATTTATTTGGAGAGTCACATAAACGGAATGAGAATCAGCAGGGTCTCACAAAATGGCCATCTGACCCCATGACACGTATCTGACATAAGCCAGCATCTGAGTTTTATGCAGAATTTAAGAAACAGCAGCACTAAGGAAGCCTTTTGGTGGTGTTACCTCCCAGACTTCCAGTCTTCACCAGTTTGGGGATGAAACTGAATCACTCTCACTTTTAAAATAATCATCTTTGCTTCCCTGTTTAAATTTCCCATTCATTTATCCTGAGGGCCAGCTCAGGAGCCCAGAGGCAGGCACTGTTCCCGTAGACAAAGAGTAAGAGAAACACATGCCCGGAGGAACTTTGAGTTGGCAGAAAAATTCTAATTAATGTATTTTCTCTTTTGAAAATGCATCTAATTACAGGAATGACTGTAGAGAAAAACCTCTTAATATAAGAAAAAATTAACTTTCCTCTGAGTTTTGAGCAAGGTGGGAAATAATTTCTTTTCATGCACATGTATGTTGCTTTCACTGGGCTCTGCTCATCCCCTTTCTCAACTTATCCCCTACACCAGTGGTCCAAGTAAGGGGGGAAAGTATTTTTGCTCTCCTCGAGTTATAAGTAACCAGGGAATGAAGTAATTCCTCTTGCCATGCAAGAGGTCCCAATGAAAGGATGAGCCTCCTGAATTCAAGCCTGGAGCATTAATTACAGGACAACTTTTCCTGTAAGGCCACCTAAATAGTTCCTATTCATGAAAATCAGGAAAGGAACACCACCAGAAGCCAAGTATTAAGGAGACTGGAAACTGTGTGGAAGTAAGACAAAAGACACAAATTCATGTCTTTCAAATACGGATGTAATTAATTTCCTTTTTAATGGATAAAAATGACTAGGAGATGGGGGGAAAAACTTGAAAGTGCAGTTTGTTTTTAGATTTGGATTAAAATTTTCTTGAAGTCTGGCACTTGCTCTGATTTTCCCCCTCCCTTTGGTTTTGCTCTCTTGCCAAACATATTTTGGATCTATTTCCATATCCAGAGACCACTTTCTACATCCTGACAAACTGTACCAACATTAAAGTGCTCTAATAACTAAAGCATGATGCAAACCATAATTAAAACATAGATTTCCTCAATGTGTAACTAGACACTAGAAATATTGACCAGCTTGGGTTCAGCTCACGATCTGAAACCCCATGAAATTGAAGCAAATTATTATGTTTCTAACTCAGAACCATTTAACATGATCTGATACAGATACATTCTAAACACAGCATTGTGAAGTGTTGTTCTTTGTACCGTAAATCCAGGGCACACATCAGCTTTAGCAGTTCTCCTCTGCCCTGTGGTGTGGCTAAGGAGTAACCCGTAACAAGGAGCTTGCAAATTTCTGTCCTGCTGCAGCTGTCAAAAATTAATTTGTATTTCTTGAGCTCTCTCGTTCCTCAAAATGATGTTTTAAACATCTTCAGACATTGTTGCTGTTGGATTACCTCACGCACAGGCTTGCCCGAGAGTTTTAAATACTCTCAGTGAAATTGGGGAATACATTCCCGGGAGGTGACAAGAGGACCTGTTCCCCTCTCCCTTCAGGGAACCATCATGGAAAACAGGAGGTTTTTCATCGAGAACTTATTGGAAATATTCAGAGAGGCACAACTGGGCTTTGATTCTCCTCCCTTTCATTCTCTTTTTATTTGTGCAGCTTTCCCACACCAAATGAAGCAAGATGAGTGATGACTGGAATTTTGGGGTTTTTCCTTCATCCTGAGCACATACTTTTTCATTTTCCTTTACTTCTCTCTTTTTTGCCGACCGAGAAATTCTCAAGTCCCTTTCACCTTTGGAAAAGTCATAGGGTAGCACGACAAGGAAAAGGAAAAAGGAAAAACTGTAATTTAATCACTCTCTCCCTTTTCCAAAGGTGAAAATATTCTAAAGGAGAAAAATGGAGAGTTTCATTCTGCCTTTAGCTGCTCCTGAACTGTAACTTTTCAGAAGCCTCCAAAGAATATTAAAAGAGGAAAAACAACCCTAATACAACCTTCAGTGTGCTGCAAATGGCAACGAGGGTTTTTCAAAAAAGAGTGAGAAAGAAGAAATGAAAGAGGAGAGTGGAAAAAAATTTCTGAAAGATTTTCCAATTTGATCTACCAAGGAAAGGCTGTGTCTAGCTCAGAGTATGATGTGACACACATAGAGAAGCGGAGAGAGGTTATTACTCATGGCTTAAGGCATAGAACACTTATTCCAGGTTTTTCCTCCAGCTTCCCCATGTTCAGAGAAAGCAACAAGAAGCCAAAAGGCAGAGAAAATTAGAGATTACTGGAGCATATTGGCATCAGGACTTACAGTAGCAGGGACCCCATCAAGCTGTCGTGCTCCGTGATTTGACACCAGGATCCCATTTACCCCAATCTTTACAGCTTCTTTGGCATCATCAGCTAAGAAAAAACCCAAACAAACAGGATGTGTCCTTCCATAACTGGGAGCTTGTAGACACCACAATCAGGGAATCACTAAGAAAACCACTGTCAGCTCATGCAAAGCCACCTTAGGGCTTCAGCCTTCCAAAGCCTCACCTCAACACAGAAAAAAGTTTTATCTTTAAGTAGTTTGAAATGTTAGAGCAGAACATTTTATCCCTTTGGATCAGCCACTTTGGTTGCTAGCCTTTTTTTCTCTATGATGTTCCAGAACTCATCAGTAAGAAGTCCTTTTGCTGAACGATTTTGTCCACTGCAAAATTATTGGCACGATCACATCAATGGTGGTGTTGGTGACAACACCAGGCACTCGCTTAAGCGGCCGCTTCCACAAACACCTTCACTGCTGGGTTCCTAACAGTGCAGGAGGAGGTGACAGCTCTTCCCTTGCCTTCCCCTGGGAAGCAGCAGAGCTACACACCCCTGAGGATCCCTTTCAGCACGATGGGCAGCGAGGTCAGCCTCCGGAGCCACTTGATGTCCCCCCAGTCGAGAGCGGCATTGACGGTCTCAGCAACGTACACAGCCAGCCCGCTGTTTTCTCCAATGTCTTTCCCCGAGGAAAATGCCAGGTCACTGCTGGAGAAGTTTTTTAATCTAAAGTGACAAAAGACACAGAAAAATAGTCTGAGGAAGATTCAGTGTAGCCACGATCAGTCCCAGATGCCAGCGTTCAATATACCTGAGTTAAAGCTTTGCTGCACTGCAGGGCAGGAGCAAAACCAGCCAATCCCAGCATGTCAGATCCCAGGCCTCAGTGAGCCAGAGCCTTTGGCTGACAAAGGATTTGATAATCAACATAAGCACTGGATCTTTAATGTCTCTTCCAACCCAAGCCTACGTTTATATGATGGTTTTGTGATAACACTGGGGCAAGTTTCTCTGGTCCAAGGTAGCAGTCCTACTTGTAGGAAAAGAAATAGGGTTGGCTTTTGTTGTTTTTCAAATCCAGGGAATTCAGCCACGAGGGGAATAGGGGATCAGGTAGGTGGAGGGGAGAAGGAGGAAATGAAGTTTCCTTAAGCTCCATGAATTAGATGGATGGGCATGAAGCCTTGCAAAGAATTCAGAATTTTCATCTGTCCAATAAGGCCAACAGCTAGCCTGTTCACCTTGTGTCCCTTTTGTGCATTTCCTTGTAAAATGTAGGGAGGAAAGGAAGCTCATGTGAAAACATTAGCTCTTATTTGGGTTTTTCAGCAACACAATCTCACAGGTTTTAGCACATCCATGTCCCACGTGAGACCAATTGCCCTGCTCTTCGGAAACTGTCCTGTTCTACATTGGGCCATTTAATACTCACATTTCACATTTTGGGAAGTGCATGAGTGTTTTTGCATGGAACTTGTCTGGTTTCACTGCTGATTTCATGCCTGCAACAAGCAGCATTTCACATGGCTTTTCTGTTCAGCTCCAGGCCCAGAAATGAGAAAGGAGCGGGCTCTCAGCAAGACCCAGCTTTTCAGCTGTTGGTTTGTGGAGGGTGGGGTGCCCAGAGAAAAACAGAACCATGGATAAGATTATATAAATAACTGTTGTTTTTCTTGGCCTGGGAAATGCAGATCAACACTTGGATGAATGTTGCCTTACATACATTTCGGAGCACAATGGCACCTTGTTGTTGCTTTGAAACTTTGTTGAAAACCCGAAGCCAAGAAAAAGTTATCGCATAAATGAGCAGAGCCCCGCGCTAGGAGAGTTTCACCGCGGCCTTTGCAACAAAGCGCTGCCCAAGCGGCGCTCGGGAATCTGCAGTGATTAATTGGAACCTTTAAGGATTACTCCAATTTCATGTGATTTCATACGGTTCACTCGAAACCTTGTTATGGTTTGGGCAGGTGGGGTCAAAGTGTTTCAGAAACGCTCTCCCGCTTTCCTCAGATGTCTTTGGGTTGTTGGACTCGCATTCAAAACCTCCTCAAACCCAGGCCTTAAAATTCTATTGCCCCTAAAAAATAAGCTGTTTAAATAATTGATTATTTTTTAGAGCAGAAGGTCAGTGTATCTTGATAATGTGTCAAACACAGATCTATAGCACGATTATGACACAGGGCATACTCGTACCAGTGTGGTACATTTTCATGATGGGTGCATCAGGGCTTTTCCACTTCCTGATGCTTTCCTCCTAAAACTGTACCTTAACGCAGAAATCAGGGCAGAGTTCAGGTTGCTCTGTCAACCTTCATCTCTTAACTTCAAGTACCTGGGGGAGAGCCAACACCCCAAGCTCTGGAGGAGTTTTTGCCAGTGAGGTAGAGAATCAGATTCACTGCAAAGTCCCATGGCTTATCTTCCTTTTGAGTAGTATGGAAATTAAGAAAAACCTCTGGGTGTGATTCCTGCTAAGTACATGTTCTGCATGGTACATATGGATTATAACACAACAGTCTTTGGAGACATAGGAAGAACAATTCAATTCCATTAATGGTATTCAAAACTAGCTTTCATCCAGAAGTCACCTCAAAATTTATCTGTTTCAAAATACATTAGGCTGTCTTTTTTTTTTTCCTCTCTCTCTCTCTCCATTTTTGTGTTCATTTGCATGCTCTGAATAATTCTACCATGTGCCATGGCAGGCTGTGGTTGTTACCGAGATCTACATGCAAGAACCTCTCAAAATTTTTAGCTCCAAGTCCTGAATATCCCATCAAGTAAATATTCTTCTAGCCAGTCCTTGGCTGCTAAAATTGTGCCAGCACTTCAGCATATGTTTATCAGGGGGGTCTCTACAGTCTATCAGTTCATATTTACAAAAGGCCAGGCAAATCAGCACCCTCACAACACCCTTGTAACACGGTTAAAATTCTGGTTTAACTCTTTTAAAATTGAATTCCTCATTGGCCCTGCAGTGAGGAGGAGCTAGAATTTGTGCTGAAGTCAATCATGATGCCACAAATTCTGAGACACAGGAAGTGTCCCAAAACACACTTTGGGGTAAAAATTGCCTTCATAGAGAATTTAAAAAGACTAATATCCACATGTTTCTGTATTAGAGTAAAAGAAGAGTTGAAGTTGCTCAAAAAGGGGCTCTGTGTCAGTAGCAACACGGCCCTGGACCCAGAGCAGTGTCATAGGACAACACGGAAGGAACCATAACATCCCTTAGAAGGGAGTTTTGGCCCACTAAGTCCAGGCCTCTTTCGGAGTGCAGCCAGCTCTGCCGCTGGATCCCAGGTCAACATCAGAGCCGGTCACTCCGGGCTGTTTCCAGCTGAGGTTTGAAGGTGGCCAAGAATACATTGACACGTGTATAAATGCATGCCCCGTGTCTCTCACTTCAGCAGTCTGCAGCCTCACTTTGCCTGGCATGGTGTCTTTTACGCTCTGCAAGCGGCCAGGAAAGCTTCATGTTGACCCAAAGCAGATGCCAGCCCAAGCACAGCACGAGATCCACGCGCGGGGCTGTTGCCCAGGACAAGCTTCTCCCCTGGCAGCCCGCGGCACCGGCACGGTCCCACCCCACAGCTGGCAGCAGGGTACCTGAGGTGCGGGGGCAGCTGGAACTTGTTGCGCACGTCGGCGACGCGCCGGCCGAGGTACGGGGTGTCCACGGTGACGAAGATCCCGCTGTAGCCGGCTCTCTCCGCGCGCCTCACCAGCGACTCCGACAGCCCCCGGTCCTTGTACACGTACAGCTGCAGCCAGCGAAGGCCGGCCGGAGCCGCCTCGGCCACCTCCTCGATGGACGAGGTGGCCCAGGAGCTCAGCATCATCCCTGTCCCCACGGCCCGGCAGGCTGGAGGAACAAAAGTTACAATAACGCATTTAAGGGTTCCGACATTTGGAAGGTCGCCACGTTGCCTCCCAAAAATCACCCTCCGCACGGGCGACTGCCGACCCAGGCTGCACCGGCTAACCTCGTACAGATATGCTTTTATGAATCCATCACTTAGTCTTTCTGGGGTAATCTGTCACTTATCGTAAAATAAAGGAAAACATGCTGTAAAACTCAAAAATATTATAGAAAGCCTTGTTTTCCTTGGTCTACCACAGTATGCATATTTTTAATGTAAATGGACCTCTGTTTCAAGACGTCATCCCCAGCCCATGGAGGAATTAAAAAGTGGTCTTTATGACAACATTTTATTAAATAAGGATTACAAGCCTCTTGGAGTGGAAACTTATGAACAGCTTATTCAAACAAATTGGTTACACCCTCGCAGGGCCACCAAGCAGTTTTCCCTCACTGGAAATACAGCAGCAATCACCCAAACCTCTCTAGCTGAAAGCCATTCTGTTACTCTCCTTGAAATTACTGGACATAGTTCTCTCTGTATGGGGAATGAGCGCGAGGGTTGCGAACCCGGGAATTGCAAAACCCTCACATCAGATAAGGGAGAAATGTAAATGTTATGGTTCAATCTGCCTTTAGGTATCCATTTATTTCCATCTTTGCCTTGTATTCCCAAGTCTGCCTCTACAGCCCTATGGTTGCAAAAGCAAAAACTAAGTTAGAAACCGCACAAAAAAACATTTTTGGTGAATAGAAGATTTAAATCATGGTACCTCACCATATCCTTTCAACTTAGCTGCATATGTAGCAATAGAGAAAATAGTGCTTTTCTCTTATTTAAGATTAAGTTTAAGCAGTTTGGTTCAATCAGAGTTCAGCCATCCCAAACGGGGTTATGGCATTTTCATGCAAGCATGCTCACAAAATTCCCCTCATGTTCTCCTGTAAAGTTCACAGCTCTCTGCTGAAGCACCAGCTCAACAAACGTAGTTTAGATCTCTCAGGCAAATCCAAAGTTCAGAGACAATTTTTCGAAGTTTTAGAAATTCCCAGTTCCAGTTTTGGTCGATCTGTTCTTGATTTTGATAATTTTAAAGCTTATTTTGACAATTTTCTAGACTTCCAAAACCATGAATTACAGAAGCCTGAAGTGTTGCCGGTGTTGCCATTGCTTTTTTTTTTTCCTACCTCAAATTAGGTTTTTCTAAGAATACTCTCCCACTTCTCACACATTTAGCTGCAGTTGAAGAAAACAGAAGCAATTAATTTCCTCCAACAACTGTATTTTACACTTCACTTTTGGGGTGCTGCAAACTATTTATTATTTCAAATCAGACCTACTACAGCCCTATTCCCACGGGATGCTCTTGCTGCAATATGTGACATTTGCCAGAGTTTAAGCATGAGATGCTTTTGTAAACCAGCCTTTCCTCATGCCATTTCATGACTGCTTTTAGTTGTTTGTTTTTTATGTTGTATTTCTTTTTTCCAGGTCTTCTTTTAATCCTGAGCATTGCCCGGAGGACGCGTTCACCCTTGTACAACCCGCAGGCTCCTGTTGGGCTCCACCATGACAGCCACACACAGGAGGCTGAGGAAGTCCATGGAATCACAGAATGGCAAAGAATCTCTTCCTCTAATCTAACCCAAACCTGTCCTCTGGCAGTTTGAAGCCATTCCTTCCTGGGGATCTCAACTGAAGTATTTTACAGAGCAACAGATGGGGCAGGACTCACTTGGGAGCTCCACCGGGGAACAGAGCAGTGACTTTTTTAGCCCTTTTTTCATCCTGAAGCCTCACAGCATCCTCCCCCCATCTGATGGGGCATCGCTTCCTTACGTGGTTTGGGAAGGGTTCGGAATTTGTCCCTGTGGGCAGCTCAGAGGCAACATACTTCAGGGAGGACACTGGAGAGGAGCCCAGCTCAAGCTGGCATATTTTGTCAGGGTTACCTTGTATGGGAATGGGAACTCGCTTTTTTCCTCTAGCTGGGCAAATTCCCATCATTTCCCTTTTAGGGGCATCCCCGAAGTCCAGCAGCCAAGCTGCCCCACTGCAGGCGTTTTTCCCTGAATCCACCCGTGAATGCACTGTCCCCAAGCTAAGGGCCAGAGGACATTCCCTGGGATAACACGATGTCCTTTTGGCACAGTGGTATTTCTCAGGAGCAGCAGCCGCGTTCTCGGAGCCGCATCTCCCGAGAAACAGAGTTGTTTAAAGAGCCTCACGTTGCTCTCTTGACAAACCACACTTGGCTGAGAGATCCCTGTCAGCCTCCCCTCCCTCAGCCCTCACAAAACCCCGCGTGCGAGCGGTGCCTGCCGTCCTCTCGCTGACACAACGCGCTGTGTCAGCCGTGCAGGAAGGCTGGAGGGGAAGGGACACGTGGCCAAAACGGAGCTGGGATGTGCCTGCCGTGCCAGGCTGCCCGGGCACACCTGCAGCACAAAGTCCCCTGGCCACGCTGCCCTCCGGGGGGAATCCAGGCCAGGTCAGCCCAGGCCAGGTCAGCCCAGGCCACGTTGTCCCATGCGAATATTGTCCTCTCCATGACTCTGGACTGACATTCATTTTCGTACCTTGAAATTAACCTCGTCTTTTGATCACCACATAGGCAACAGGTGGGTTCAAAGTCCTGCAGTTTCCTCACACGAAATATAACAAATGGCCAAATCCCTCTTTCCCAGTCACAACCATGTTTGATGGGCACAAGAAACCCAAATTTCAGTGCTCAGCAGCATCATAGAGAGAAAAAGCACAGTAGCAGCCTGTTAGGAGCCGAAGGAACAAAGGTGTTCTTCCCTCTGTAGTGGGAATGACAGCTGCCAGAAACTCAGCTAAAACAGGGGGAAAAAACCAGCTTTTCAGTCAATATTCCTGTTCTCAGTATTCCTGGCAAAGCAAACAGCGCAGTCACGTCACAGGTGATGGTGAAACCCTTCCTGCGTCAGCAGCAGCCTGGAGAGTGGTTTGAGTGCAGCTGCAGAGGGCAAACAAAACCTTCAGCCCCGAGCAACTGCCAGTGACAGCTCTCAAAAGACCTGGCCGAGAAAACAGCCGGGTTCTCAGCCTGAGTTTCAGCCATTCATGGGGAAGCCAGGCATTGCAATGCTGGGTGAAAACATAGGAGTTTGAGGTACTCAGTAAGTGCAATATGGAATAAGCAGGAATATAAACACAAGTGTCGATAAAATAATGCTACAAATCTGTTTGTAATCAATTAAGGTTGCAAAAAACTGCTATTTCTTGCTGAGCAGCTGGATGGTGCAGCAGATTTTGAGTCAGTGTACTCGAGGTGGGTCCTGTTGACATGGGGATCACGGTGGTTTGCAAGCACAGCATGAAGTCAGGATGGCAAATGAATGCCTTGGCATGGAGGAACAGGGAATCTGCTGATGGACAAGCAAGAAAAAAAGATCTCACAGAATCAGAAGGGTTCAATTGAAAAGTGTTTAGAGAACAACCTTTTGCTCTTTAGTGGCTAAGATTATTCATCGAATTTGGCAAGTATTTTTAGTCAAAGAGGTTGAAATTGGAGTGGGAAGGATGAGAAAAAAACACCTAAGTCAAAATGTCATGTGTTGATCTTTTCAAAATGGAAATGTTTTCTCCTGAGCTGACACTTTTGTTTCAAAACAGAACTATAGCTAAAAGCATTAGCCAGTAGGAAAATGAAATAAAACATTATGTTTTGGATCAAATGAAACATTTCAGTTAATCCAAAACAATTTTCCTCCCAATTCTTCAGTTTCTACTGAACAGAAAATCCATTCTTTGGAAAATTGCCACATACACTGATGAACTACAACTAAAATGCCAGGGAATATACTTGAAGGAAGACCTAGAAAAACTGGGACAACTGCCCAGGTGCATGAAATTGTTTCAAGGACAAGAGAGCTTTCTCTGTAAGGAAGGACTGCTACATTCAGACATGTCAAAGAAAACTGAGGAGCAACCTTATTACAGCCTGCACAGACGTTTTAAAAAATTCATTTATTATTTTAAAGTCTAGCTAACAGGAGTACAAGTAAATCCAGCACCTGGATTTGAGGCCGTGCAAGGTTTGACCCTGACTGCAGTTTATTCTGCTCAGAGTGGGGTCACCTAACCTTTGGAATAACTTACATTGTGTTGGCTGGCCTGTCACCAGCAACTCTAAAAATTACAGCTGGATCTTGCCCTTGTCCCTAGCGGGGACATTTACCCTACAACACGTGGGCAAACCTGCCGGGAGAGCAGAGCAGCTCCAGGCAACGCACTGTTGCTCAAGGAAACTCCTCAGGCGTTGTTCCCAAAGCACCAGCAGTCCAGAGAAGGAGCTGCCGTGGCTCTCTTCACCGCCCTGCTCTGCAGGGCAGCGTGCTGGGCACCAGGATTATCTCCTGGGGCTCAAGGCCCAGCCAGGCAGACTCGTGGCACACAGGGAGGCTCCTTTGGGAGCTGCCTTGTCCCCGATACGAGCCAGGACACTGGCTGGGAAGGGGCAGGACTCAGACCACACTGTGCTTCTCAAGGATCGTGACCACGGCAGAGGCACCACCTCGTACAGCACTTCCTGCGCACCTGGGCCAAAAAAGCCGGGCTTAAGGAGCACGCCAGGCTTTGCAGAAGCCACAGGACTATGGGTCAGACTTCCTTGGCTTGTGCAAACCAGTGCGGCTGAAGCAAAGCTGAATTAAAGCAATCAACAGTTTGCTCACTTAAACCCTGTGCTACCTCTGGAATAGAAGTTGGATGTGGCAAATCCCCTCATCCCGAGTGTCCCAAGTTTAAGAGAACCTTTAAGCCAAATGTGTTCTTTACAGCTAAGTCCTGTCATCTGATAAGGTCAAACCCAAGGCTTGGCACTGAGTGCCCCACTCCACCTCTAACAGCACAAAACCAAAACTGTGTTTTTTCTCCCCCAAATGCCAATGCAATACAGAGGGTGTGATTTTAATACTTCTCTCCTTTGAAAGCAACTCCAATGGACGAGTTTACTGGACCACACATTCTAACTGGTGCCAGTACACCGAGCTGTCCTAGCTCGAAAACCCAGGAACATTAAACGCAATAATCATGTGTTAAAGTTCGAAAATGTAAGCGCACAAAAATCAGGAAATTCCAGAATTAAGTTACTACCACAACCATAACTCAGCCCTGGTACTCAGCCTTATTGTACCACTCGACTTTCCATGCCGTTGTGGATTTACGCCTTAAAATGTGGCCGGGCTGCAGCATCAGTGGGAATTTTTGCTAAGAAACATCCTGAATTTTGTGTGTTTCAAATCTCGCTCTCACCGTTGCATTAATATGTTTGCACTCAATGCTTCAGAGCTTCCTCCCAGCACAACCTGGCCCAGAACTAATCCGCAGGAGCTGCCAAGGGATGAGACAGCACCGAGGCGTCCGCCGGCCCTTCCCAAAGCGATCCGAGGTGCTGGAGCACCATCGTGTGGAGCACGCCGGCACTTACAAATAGGCAAAGCAGGGCCAGCTTCCTAATAAAGCTCCTGGGAAGGGGGGAAACGCGGCCCCAGACGGACTGTAAAATTGGAGAGGTGTGTTTTTTGGAGATAGCTCTGGAGCTGTGCTGTAACTCAGCCCTGTGCACATCACAGCGATGAGAACCGAGAGCAGCTCCCACTGCAGGGCTGAGAATTCGACTCGCTTCACACCAGTATCTGCTGCACTGGGCACGGAAATGCTCTTAGAGGAATAACCCAACCACGCACAGGATTAATATTTTCTAAAATATCACCTATTTAGGTTTTGTATCCTTTTCCTTTCAGTGCTGGAACACCGAAATTCACAGCCCAGACCTCTTCCTCAGATTTAGTGCCATTCTGCAGCTTAAGTTAAAGGAGTAGGAGACAGTTCCCCATCTGAAATGTTTAATATCCTTTTAAGCAGCAGCCTCTGTGCTGGCAACCTCTTTGTGCAGCTTCTAGCCCAGAGGGGCCCTTATCTCGCTGCCTCCCTGGGATGCTCTCAAAGAGCTCTCTTCAAAGCAAGGATTTTTCCCAGGCAAACAAAGGCCTCGGAATTTCTAGAGTCAATTCTCTAATAGGAAGAGCGTTGCTGTGACAATGTTTATAGTTACATAGAAGGCATGGGTATGTAGATAGACAGTTTCAATTTTATGTGTGACAAATTATTCCCCTCCTGCATCCCCCATTTCCCACCCGTTTCACGGAGAGAGAAAGCACACTGATGAGCGAAACGGTGAAAAACGAACCCAAGAATCAACCCGGTTCCTCTGAGCAGCAACCCAAACGCAGCCAGGGGCGAGGAGCCCAGCTGGGGTGCCCGGGCAGCGGGCACAGCACCGCCCTGTCCCTCTCCACCCCGTCCCGAGGCAGGGCTCACCTCTGGCGGTCGCCGTCTCTCCGTGGGGGTGAGCCATGCGCTGCATCGCGGTGGCGGCCACGCACACGGGCATGGAGACCCTCTGCCCCAGAACGGAGGTGGACAGGTCCATCACCGACACGTCCCTGAGCACCCGCGGGTACAGCTTCCACCTGGCACAGACAGACAAACTGCATTTCAGACGGCTGCAGCGTGGGGGGAACTGACAGCTCCTGGTGGGCAAGAGCAGGTTTTCCTGCTGCGGCACGGTGAAAGCCGCGCTGGGGCTGGAACAGAATCCCACTGTGTCGTCCAGAGCTGCGGCAAAACCCCTGCAAGGCACAACACCTGGAGGGAGCAGGCAAGGAGGGACCAAAGAAAGAGGCAAAGAAAGACCCTGTGAACATCATTGGCTGGCACTGCTTGAAAGGGAAGACAGGAGCTGTAAAACAATGAGGTTCATGGCGAGTGTCAGCCCCCTGAAAGCCTCGGGGCAGAGCTGGGTGCCAGACGCTGTGTGCAAATGGGGAAAGTCATCAGCCACCCTCAGTCATCCCTTCGATGGGCTAGGGAACCAAAAGACATGGGATTTTTGGATAACACACGCCTGGCCTGCACGCTTGGAGCTCACTTTCCCAAAACAGAGCAAACTAAACCACACTTAACCTGAAAATACAACTTACTGCAGTCAGGCTGGACACCACATGTCTGCACACACAGAAATTTCTCTTTTTGCCCCCGCTCCACAAAACAGTGCCACAAGATCATGATCCCTGTTACAGGATCAACCAGACACCATAACATCCACAGCTTCGTGAGGAGGGCTGCATTCCTGGGGATACCTGTGCCGTGGGACTTGTCCCCACCATCCAGGTGTTGTCACGGCACTGCCACCACTAGAAGCCACAAGAGGGGGTGCAATACCTGAGGCTGCCTCTCATGAGCTCAGCCAGGCCAAAGCCTCCCTGCAGGCACCAGCCTCTCACTGAGGCCTCCCTCCCTCCGAAAGGGCTCCCGTGGCTCCTGAACTGTAATTACAGAGAAGAATTTAAATGTGTGATCTGATACTGCTGAACCTGAGCAAATGCTCAGCACCAGAATGCTCGAGACTGATAATATTGTAATTACCAGCACGGCGATAGAACCAGGGCCACTGCTACCCTCCGACTGGGAGTAGCGGGGAGACTGAACTTGTGTATTAAAATGACAAGTCAGGGGATAAAAGACAAAATCTCTGTTCTATAGAAAGATCAACAGACAGCCTGGGGCAGAGCCAGGACAAAGACCCACCTTTCTGAAGGCCTGGAGCTCGGAGCCGTGCCAGCTCTGCCGGCAGCGCTCCCCAGGGAGGAGAAGGACAGTTATGATGCTTGGAAGGAGATGTGTGGCTGTGGAAGTCAGCTGTGCTGCTCAGTGCCAAGACACACACGGCAAGAACATCTCCTCACGCTTGTTTTCATGCCATTGTAACCGTTTGTTGTTTTTCAGGGGAGGATGGGCTGAGGGTGGGACAAGGAAAACATGACTTCCTTCTCCCCCTTTTTTCCTAATCCCCATTCCTAAGGCTTCCACTCTGCTCTGAGGCATCTTTTCCCAGCAAACAAAGAAAATGAAAATCCCTTCGTAACCTTGCTCAATTATACAATCAAACCCAAAAGCATAAAGGATGTGGAGCGTCTCCCTCTCCCCCAGGCTCCTGCTTTCTCTGACCTGACAGGTTTTTACAGCCAGCCTGTGAGGGTCAGTCCTGAGGTACGACATGCCTGTGGTGCTTTTAGCTGGGAAGAGAAACAGGAGGAGCCAAAATCCTCCCAGCAGTGCATGCAAGAAAAATGATGCAGTCCCAGGCAGAGATACCGTATCAGGTCACATCCTCTCAATCAACAGCCAGTCAGTGCTCCTGACCCAGGATTAATTGAATCCTACAAAAACACCAGAGAGGTTCACTACCTGAGTATCGTCATCCTTTAATAAAACCTGATCTTGCTTTGGAAA
Organism: Melanocharis versteri; assembly: GCA_013397845.1. Lineage (NCBI taxonomy): Eukaryota > Metazoa > Chordata > Aves > Passeriformes > Melanocharitidae > Melanocharis > Melanocharis versteri. The sequence continues at coordinate 635,241 of VZTG01008324.1, read as the reverse complement.
CTCGCATGTTTCCAGCTCTGAGTTTGACAGACACTTGAAGCTAGGCATTGCCCTAAGAGCAGCAAGGAAAGCCCAAGAGCAGCATTTCCCAGTCACCAGGGCACGCGTTCATCCGTCTGCCACACAGCACCTGCTTCCTCCACGTCTTTCAGTGAAACATTTCCTGCATATTTTGGAAAAATATTTGGATTTTTTTTTTTTTTTAATTCATCATCTCCTCATCACCCACATCTTTTTCCAGCCAAGTCCACACTCATGTGCTGCAATCAGCAACTGAGAGTGAACGCATCCTTCTTCCCAGCTGGAAGCGGGAGATGCCGCAGTGGGGAAGGCAGCGAGTGCTCCCGATTTAGGCAACTTCAGCTAAAAGCTGTTTTGAAGGAAGGATTAAAGGGAAGGAAGGAGGATTAATCTTTGGGTTTTTTCCTTTTTCCTCCATGCTCAAAAAATTTTCTGATTGTAAATTACCTTGCAGTGGGATAAGAGGGAAGCACTGGCTGCTTTCAGCTGGGAAAAACATTGACATTTTCAAACTGCACCACGTTTTCAAGCAGCTCTTCTTGTTCCTTTCCTGAGTTGTCCCAAATCCCCTCATGCTGCAGGGCAAGCAGCACACTTGGGAAAGGACACACTGATCAGGCAAAGCCTCCATCCTAATCCGAACCCAGTTTGCTGCCCTTCTCTCCCCTACAGCACCACTTCCCTTCAGGAGCAGGGGTTGGTGCTGTGCCAGGCTAAGCAACAGCTGCTTTTCCTTGGGGAAAATTATCTTCCCTCCCAGGATGTCTTGCCATCCACATCTTTTCATGGTGCTCTGGGAATCTGAGGTGAAAGACATCACAACAACATAACTAAGTTATTATTCCAAGCATTCCTTTCCTTTTGTCCCCCTAAACTTCCCAGACTTGTCTGACCCAGTCCCACTCTCAGCCCTGCTTTTTTAACCAATATTTAAATTGTGTGCCCATTTTAATGCCTTTAATTGCTGCAAGGTAACACCACGTTTGCAAAAAGCCTGCACTGATGCTGGCACTGCTGAAGCAGCAGCTGCTGTTCCTTGCTCACGACAGAACCAGGCAGCTTCTCCCAAGGCCTGTGGGAATTCCGTGGCAGAGCGGGTCAGGAAGGATTAGCAGGAGCCTGCTCCTACACACACCGACGTCCCTCCTCGGCATGCCGAGAGGGGAGACTCCAGACTGATTTCCTGGATGCCATCGAGCTAAAGGCATCCCGACCTTGTCACAAAAATCTCTTCTCCATTCAGGCCCCTCGGTTCTGTGACAACTCGAGAGGGAATTTCAGCGCCAGACGGGGCTGGAGGGACACTCGGCATTCCCGCATTCTGGGATGCAGAGCAAACCCAAGGTGAAGGCAGACAGACACCCCAGGGAATGACATATGCTCTGCCATCCCAAATCATCTCTTCTGGCCTTAATGCCTCACTTCTGCCAGGGCCATTTGAGAACTGTGCATAAGAAATACTCATCTGGCCTCAGTGGGAACACAGTGATGTCAACATCCGAGCGCTGGTTCTTCCCTCTGTCCCAGAAGAACGGGGAGCTGCGGGAGAGTTGCTGTACCTGGTGTTAAACTCACCTTAAACACTGTTCTTGTGGAGGCAGTTTGTACTCAGGTATCTGATTACACAAAATACCTGAAGGTCAAAAGGCCAAGACATTCATTTTATAATCCAATGAGTATGAATTGTGATGCTCCAAAAATGGCATGGGGTGTTCCAAAGATATTGCAGGATCCAGCAACACAACCATCCATTAGGGTTAGTTCTTGATAACAATAATAATATTAGTCCTTAATAAGATCATCTGTTTATGTCTCCAGAAATGAAACCATTTGTTTGCAAAAAATAAAAAATAAAAAAGGACTCACAGATGAACCCAGCACTGGTTTTCCACCCTCACACTTCACCTTAATAATCCTGCACCATAAAGGTACAGGCTAACAATTCCTGCTTCTGGTTCAGTTTTGTGCTTTCTCTTCCATTTAAACTTACAAATATAAATATTTAATAAACTGCAAACTTTTAAAATCAGACTGAACCCTACAACTAAGCTTCTGACAGGAGAAACCAATGAGAAACAAAGCTGAACATACTCCTATCTTTCACAAAATTATCTGACAGGGTGATCTTTGTGCCTCAGGGGTGGAAAGTCCATCTGACTTTGTATTTACCTATAAGCTGCACTCAGGAACAGGCAGAAACACCAGGACTGTGAGGGTCAGAATGAGCAGCACTTCCCTGCCTGTGACAGCTGGGCCACACTTCTCCCAACAGCATCCAAGGGAAAAAGAATGGTTTTTCCAAGTCCCTTATGTCAGCCAGGTCTTATAAACCAAAATATTATAAAATCTTTGCAGCAGGTTCTACCTTTTAGAGATGTATTCCCAGGAAGCCATTGCAAACATGGTCTAATGGCTGTTAATAGCAGCACCCCATGTGCTGAGAAAATGGGATCTTGTTTCGTTTCAGCTAAGTATAAAAAGGGAGGGGGAGCAAAGCCAGAAACACCTCCCAGCTCCTTCATCCCCACTCTGCTGAGGGGCAGGAACCCAGCATCGAGGGACTTCCAGCCACACCAAATTTCATGGATTTCCTTTAATGTCTCAGGCCATTCAAGGCACTGATAATGAACATCTCCTTCAGTTCCAGGCTGCCTGCAAACGCCACAGTTTGAACACCTAAAATTGGAGGGCTTCATTGAAAGTCTGATGGCAGATGCAGGGAAAATGAGGTAAGCCTGAACCCCACAGGCAACCAGCCCAGCGTGAGGAGGTCTCTTATCAGAGGAATTCACCCTTGTGGCGGGAAACAGCTTCAGAGCAGAGCTGTCCTTATCTCCCTGCCTACACCCAGCTCTGCTGATGGCAGCATAGCAAGGGACGTGCCCAGCTCTTTGTTAGCCTGTCTCTGGCAGCTTTAGATCCAACCCCATCATGATTAGCTCCAGCAGTCACAAGTAAAATGTTCACTGCTCCCGCAGTTTATTGCCTGCAAGTACTTCCTTGGAGTGTCCTTTCCTTAATGTCTCACTTGGGTTTTATGAGGGCAAGCAGCATCAGAGCATCTGGAAGAACTAAAAAAGATACAATAAAAATCAGGTGAGCACTACTCCATCCCCTCCTGCTCCTGTTTATTCCTCAGGGCAATCTTTTGGCTTGTGTTTGAGCAGAGAACTTTCTGTGATGGCAGCTTCTGCACGGAGCTAGGAAGTCTGGAATAAGCAGTGGAGGTGAGCTGTCTTCTCTTGACATTATAAAGCTTTTCTATGCGCATCCTTAAAATAAAGGTTCTGGACCCATCTCTGATCTTTGAGATCCAGCTAAATGAATTATCACAGAATTCTCTACAACCTTCAACTTGCATGAAATTTCCAGCTGAATGGCCCAGAACCCATGGAAAAGCAACAGGAGCAGTGAGTAGGGTTGCTGCTCTGTAGCAGAAAAGAAAAGCAAGGAGGGGAAAAGACTAAAAAAAAAGAAGGGAAAATCTTGGTTTAGTTTGCAGCTGTTTGAGCAGCTCCACTGGGCTCAGCTGGGCTGAGGGGAGCAGCATCCAGCTGCCTCCTTCCCTCTGCCCTGCTCAGGGACATTTGGGAGTAGGGAACCAACTGATGTGACGTGAGTTGTGACACTTCCACCAAATCCCACAGCAAGCGCTCGCTGACTTTGTGCTGACCTTGTCCTTCTGAGGCTAAGGGTGAGCTGAGCCCAGGTTTTGACAACAGTTCAGGGGGTCAAGTCTAAGTCAAAACTGGTTTAAAAAAGTTCAGAGCATTTACAGTATCTCCTGGTGAAGGGCTGAGCTCCTGCTGGAAACCCCCTGAGCACAGCTGGGCCACCCAGGACTGAGCCCTGGCTCTCCCAGCTCACCCCAGAGCTGGGAAATGCAACTCCTTCCTGCAGGGCCCTGCAGCTCTCATCCGCCATGGGCACAGAACTAACTCCGTTTAGGAGAAATAAGGAAAAGGCAAAACCGACTCAGGACCTAAAAAGCACAACCCCACCACAAAAACCCCTTGCTGGCACTATAACCCGAAATGTAGAAATTTCAGTTTCATTGGCTAATTAAGTATTGGAGCTGAGGGACTCTGGAGAGGATTTCTGTTAACAAAAGAACCCAGATGCAGGCAAAGCTAAAAAGGTGCTAATGGATTTTAGGGACTGCTTTTTGACAGAAAATGTTAGGTGGAGGAGTGAAAGGGGAGACAGAGTTGTCCTGAAAATCTGTTCTTTGAGAGTCTTCTTGCTAAAATAGAAAGAAGTTGCAGAAAACTTGAGTTTCGTTCACACAGAAAAATCTAAAATTGCACCACATCTACCAACAAAGCAGAACTTACACCCCCTGCCTCCCACCCCAGCCTTCAATCATCCTCCTACCTGGAAAACGCTGTGACATTATCCGCCAGTGTTTCCTGGTCATCCGCCCCGGATCGGTAATAATCGTACACGGATTTGGGCAGAAAGGTTTTAGCATACTCCTCAAAGTCTGCAATGCACACTGGCTTGCCAGACATGTTTGCAGATCTCACTGGATTAGTTTAATCCCACTCTTTTAAACTCTGGAGTTTTATCTGTAAATCATTAATATGGGACCTCATCAGGATTCAACATGTACAGTACATTCCCTCCTCCCCCCCAAAAATACACCAACTTCTTGTGTCATATTGGACTTCAGCACCACCTGTTAGTTCATGTGGTCAAGGCCAACCTAGAACACAACAGAATAAAATATGGTAAAAAGGAAGAAAATGAGTAAGCAAGGAAATAAATATGTAATTAAACCTACAATAGCAGGAATGTACATTCCCCTTTGTAATCCAAAATATCCAGGAGACTGGAAGCAGAAACAGTTTGCTTACACCCAAAAAGCAAAATCTTGACTTAGATGATTTCTAAAAGCAGATCCCAGCCTGCACATTTAGAGTACCACCTAATACAGGTGAGATTGCAGTTATTTCCATCAAAATCCTGGATACCGAGGCCAGTTGCAGGGACCCAGCTGCCAGACATCCTTGGGCAAATGGCTCCTGATTTTCAGGTAATTCCATCTCCACAACCCAGTGAGTTCTCATTATTCTTAAAATGTTAAGGAGTCAGATGCACTCACCAGCTGGAAATAAAATCAGCTTACCAAAGAGACAACCCTCATCCAAAGCGTAACAGACTTGTTTAACATTCTTGATTTCTCCTTGTTTTAAATTTTAAAAAATATGCATAATTTCCAACAGGTTTACAGTAATTGTTTGACAGGGAAAACTTAAGAGTATATCATGTGTATATAATTCAGTTTTCCAGCTGCAGACTGCACATTAATATCAATTTACACACAATTACACCACGAGGCATTTGTCACATATCAGTGTCAGAAACAATTCAAATGCAAACTGCTTTAACCTTGGCATTTCACTGCGCTCGCAGCAAAAAACTGGGGACACGTCTGCTTGCATTTATTTAACATTCGCATCGTCTGTGCTAAAAACAGGTATTTATCCTGCAGCATGAGACAGGACGTGCTGCGTGATAGCTGAACATTTTAATGTGTGCCGCTGAACTCAACCTTAATGAACTCAAAAGGTTTTCACATTGGGAGGTTGCAAACATTTCTGGAGGTAACGACAGTGTTGCACCGCTGTTCCCCTCTCCCCTTTCTATAATGTCTGTATTCTTCAAAACTCTTCCCACGTTGATATTTCTCTTTCCACTTAGATGCTTCTCTGCCACATTCACAGGATATTGGTGATTTTCTTTAATTGTCATTATTCGCCACTCGGGCTAAAAGTTCCTCTTCCCTCCCCTGTTGTGAAGTTTCTCAGGTGCCACCCTTTATGGATCCTCCCACATGTGCCATTCACACCCCAAAGCCCCTCTGGGATCGCTGAATTCCTGCTGCAATCCAGCCAGCACACCTCGGGAAGCTCCACAGAGCTCAGGAGTCCAGCTGGAACTGGAGCCCCCAGCAGGATCCACCACTTCCCATGCTGGCCAGTTGCTGAGCTGGAGTGAGGTGGAAGGTGCCAGTATGAGCACAAGGGAAGCAAAACTAAGGAGAACATGACATTTAATGCCAGATCTCCCCAGCATTTCTGACACCAACGCACAGAGCTTCCCTCCAAGTAATTGGCTCCTCATCTTAATGAATCTCTCTGGATGAGATTTCCTCTGGCTGCTTAATGAGGCATCAGCTGTCTGACCTTTAACCCTGGAGCCAAGGAACAGCATCTGACTGAACAGCACCTGACTGAACAGCAGAGTTTTGCCCGAGCAACCACACAAACCTCACTGCCACAGTCGATGTCAAAACCCCCAACAGAGTCAGGGCAGTGTGAACATCCCCTCCCACATCTCCCTTGCTCCTTTAGCAGGAACTACGGAGAATGGTGTCACACCTGGAGCTCAGCTGAACCACGCTCTGCAGAGGAAACTTTTCACCGTGGTTCAAAAGGTCAATCACAAATTCCGGATGAAAAACCCCACAGAGGGTTATTGAACAGAGACACAGCTTGTGGCTTAGAAAGCACTACTGGCAAAAGCCAAAAAGACTTCAGAGGAAAACCACAACATGCTTGTCCTGGTATCTGTTACTTGCTAGAAAGGGAGACTGCGCACAGCATTCCAGTCTGCACCTGTGTCCTTCTGTAGATCAGAGACTACACCAACAGTGTAGTCAACAGTCTCCTGTCAGCATACAAAAACCTGTGCAGGGGAAAGATGACCCAGCTGGGACTTTCTCCCTTAACTGCAGTAAAGATTCAATGGAAAAGTTAACTGCAGCATAGAATTCAAATATTTTAATGTTCAAGCCATTGCCCATTTCTCAAGACTGTTGTGCAAAGCTGTTTTATCAAGTACCTTACATAAGTAAAACAGTTACTGTGGCTTCCAAATTCCCCAGAAACAATTTCTCCAAATAAAGTCATAAAATACCTGTTTTCTAGAGTGTTTTTGGACAGCATATCACATCAAAACCGGCCCAATTCACTTTGTCCCCTCCAAGTCAGTCAGAAGAACCAACAGAAAATATCTGCGGGGTTTTTACCCCAGGAGCCATCTGGCAACTGCACTGTGGGAGTCAAAACCGATGGATGCTGCAGGGATGAGGACAGTTCCTTGGCCATTCAGCAGTGAGCAGGTGGCTGGAACAGGCCCCTGGATGTCTGTTTTGGGAAGTCAGCTGGGAAGTCTGGAGACTGCTGGGATGGCAGAAGAGTGGAGCATTGAGCAGAGGACTGATTCTCCTGGGAGGAGCTGGATGGTTCCAAGCACAGTGAAACCAACCCAGGGCAGACTTAGAGAGAAGATCTCCGTGTCACTTTTGTCCCCCCAACCACAGCAACAATGACATAAGAAGTGCCCTCATCAAGGGTGATCTTTTCATTTCCTAATGTGGGACTGACACTTGGAATAGCCACTGTCCTTTCTGCATCCTCTGCAAGCACGTGAGGCACTGGCGCAGCCTGTGCCAGGACAACCCGTGGTGCCCAGGTTCAGCTCCCACACTCCCCTGGAATCCAGATCAACAGATGTAAAAGTCTCAAGTACCAGCAGGCTCCAAGAAATCCTAATGAGCCATAAAAAACAACCTTTCCATACAAAATGGAAATTTAAATGAAAATATTAGGATAACTAAATCCCCACTTGTTCCCTGTATGTTTAAATACGGATCTTTCCCTTCTCCTCAGGAAAGATGAAGTGAAAGTAAAGCAGAGAGGTTTTTAAAGTGTTTTTCTACCAGGAAAGGAATGAAGATGTTTGGTTAAAATAAGTAATTACCACAGTGCTCATTGAAATAAAACACAACTTGCTCCCCTGTAGGGAAGGAATGACAGCACACACTACTGGGCAGCTGCATTCCCAGAGCTGGGAGTTACCACTGGTCCAGCTCCAGATGGAAAAAACAAGCTTTTCTACCACTTTAGTTCAGCCACCAGAGAGTATCTTCAATATTTCCTCTACAAAACTAGAGCTTGGATTTGTCTAATTGCTTAAGAAAAGTAATTTTCAAAACCTGATTCATTTTTGCCTGTAGTATTCCACGTGCTGTTTTCATGGAGAAAAATTCGTATTTTCACATCACAAAAGAGAACAAGAAGCAGCTGATGAAACAGCAAACAAAATGCCCACAAGGCTTCGTTTGATACCGTTCCAACTTCCGCTTCGCATCAGGAAATGGACAGAGTGGAAAGGAAGAAAACCAAAGTGAATGGCAAATGGCCCAGGCCCTGCAGCTGCTCGGTTCACAGGGAGAGGCAGCTCAGGTAACTCACCTGAGCAGGATGAACCCAGGTGCCAGATCCAGCGGCTCTTCCCACCATGCACGCAGGTCGCGGTGCTGGCTCCTGGCAGTCCCTTCTCCCCCAGCACAGCTGCCCCTACAGCCTATTCCTGCAGCACTGCCTGGAATGTCAACCACAACCTGAGGATGGCTCCTTTAGGTCTGCACACTTCTCCCTGCTGGCCTCCGAACCCCCGAGGGAGTCAGCACAGCTTTGGCAGAGGTAGGGGATTTCTCAGGGATGGGAAAGAACTACCTCACGCGGAGGTGAAGCCTTTAAGGGCTCAGTTCTGTTGTTCTGCCCAGCTGCATCCTGAACCTTTGAGAGCCCTGGGTTCCTGCAGGGAAACCCTCCAAAAAGATGCAATTCATTGATGCCCAGGTTCCTTTTAAAGATTTTAAGGAATCTTCACAAGTCACAACCTCTGATTAATTGGAAGATCGGCACTATGAAAAAAACCCAAACCTTTTGTTAACAACCCAGATGAGCCAACTCCGCACTGAGGAAATGAAAATGACTCCAAGCAGGTCATAAATACAAAATTTATGTGGCATTTCAGTAAAAATACGCATAAGTATAAATTTGCAACACTTCCATGTAACAGACAACCCTGTGTAACATTTCCAGGAGGAAAGCCCACGTAACACCTGCCACCTCCATGGGGGCAGTAGATACAGAGCATTCCAAGACACACACACAAGTTTCACACAGATCCCAAGGACAGGAGGTTTGGAATGCTGGATGGATTTCCAGCCTCTTGAAAAAGGAACCCACCAGATTTTTTTCATGACTTGCTGTTAAGCATTCCCATTCCAGTGGCATGCAGCCCAACTGATATTTAAATTCCTTCTCAACAAACTTAAATGAATTTTGACACACAGCTCTAGTTCACAAGCCTTAAGGCCCTGTCCTTCATCAAAACATTTCAAACAGTGCCAGCAGCAGCTTCTCCAAGGCCCTTTTGTCTATACTGAGGTTGCAAGAACAAGTTCCATTTTTTTATGATTAATCCTAACAGAACAGAGATAACAGAACACCCAGATTGCACAAAAGGTTGATCCTGACTTTTTGGAAACACGCCAAGTTTAATACTATTGTAAGAGTCTAATTAGCACTACTCACATGACTCAATTAAAATGTGTTTTAGTGGAAAAAACCCGGATCCTGGAAGGTATATTAACATGATGCTTCTACTGCACAGCTATTAGTTTTCCTGTTAAACACAAATTTAGCCTTTACAGTGTTTGCTGCTTGCTGTTTTCCAGATAAACATTAGTCAAAACTGAGTATCTCCAGTACCTCACTACAGTAATTTTCCTACAAATGTAAAATTAAGTTGAAGAGACCAATGGTTGCACAGTGGTACCTTTTTTATGCAAAGCCTTAATCGCAATTTAGTGATCTTTGTAGTAAGATACACCAATACTTGTCAAATGCGGTCAAACCCAGTCAGCATTAATATTCCCTACTTTATTTAAGGAAACACAGGAACAACGCCCATCCTATGTTCAAGAACCCTTAGAAACCTGACCAAGGTCACTTCCAGATTCACAAGACAGATCTAAGCTGCCGTCACCTGCTGCCTGCTCACTTAATCCCTGCTCATCAGTGATCTTACAGTTCAGTCTATCATGGTGGAAAACACTTCGTGTCTTCGGTTTAAACAATCCAAACCCAACTGTGACGTGCAGCACCAGAGGAAACGCGAGCGGAGGCTTCTGACACGCGGCACAAAGGGGCCTCTGATCTCTCCCCCAGCACCTCACAAACCACGTGCCTTGTAGGACAAAGGGCCATTTGTGGGTTTGCTTGCTTGTGAAATCCAAAGACACCGCAGGGAAACCCAGCTCTTGTGAGAACACCTTTTTGTCTTCGAAGCGCACAGTTCTTCGCTTCACGCTGCGGTGGTCACAGAGTTTTCTTGGTTTTTGCAGATGAAAGTGTGGCTTTTAAAAAGCTGCTGTGTGCCTCACCTACTGCTGAATTCTGCTGCCTGCTAGCTTTACAATTGCTCAGTTACACGGGACAACACCCAAACAACACAGACTGTTCTCAAGATAGTGCAATGTACAGATATTATGAAGTCTATGTTTTCACCTATGTGAAAGCACGTTCATAGGTGCCCACTATATGGAACGCAAGCGCCAGACTGGGAGTATTCCTTAAGAAATTTCAAATTCAGGATATGCAGTGTAATTTTCTTCTTTGAGCAGCTCTACCAGACAAATGCAAAGTTTCTACCACATAGTTCCAAAACATATGTGACAGGACATAGATGGGAAAGTTGAGCTTTCTTGGCAAATATGTTCTTTACGAGCATTAAAAAACAACAACAAAACAGCTCTCAATGCAAATTGGCCCTATTAATCTCAGTCTCAAAGGAAACCAGCATTTTGCACTTGCAACTTCTCTTCTAATGAGAGATGATCTCATCTCTGACTACTCTTCATTCTTGAAGAACAAGATGAAATTCAAGCATCTTAGCAAGGTTTATGCAATATATATATATTTTTAAAAATAATATCAAGATTAGGACACATCTTACGCTCATGGTCATACATCAACAAAGCAGGAACATACAGGATCTCACTGAGGGCACCCCTTACCAAAAAAGACATATATTAACCCAAAAGAGTGATACACTGATATGTTTAATGACCCAAGTCTAACCACACCTAATGCTGTCTACCTGACGAGCCATTTTCACCTTACACAGTTCAACACACACACGTTTATTCTGATAGAAGAGGCAAAACCCAAAGCTTCTCGCCACTACCCACCTGTGCCCCCTCTCTTTTTCCAATGTGCTGATTCCAAAAGCAGAAAAGTGATCAAAGGCAAAACCCTAAGAGCCTCTTCAGATAACATCACTAAAGCAGCTTGAGTTCAGCCAAAAGCATTCTGAGTTGGAAATGGCAGGGCTGCACTGCACATGACAAGCTTGTACTGGCAAGAAAGATACAACTTACTGACTCCAAAGTGAGTATTTCCTGCTACAATCTCCTGAGGGGAACAAATTATCAAAAGAAAAAAAAGGAGTTGTGCAAAATTTCCCCCTGACCAAAATAATCTCCTTTACACCTTTTAAAAGTTCCAACACATTTTGAACATTTAGCTGCCACTCTCTTTCTGCCTGAGGTTTTTAATTACTCCAACTCCTTGGGTCAAACAACTCAAGCTGCACAGCCTCTGGATCACCAAAAACTGACATATCTGGGGGTGACCTGCATTATCAACTTCCAAAACAAACAAATAGAAATGGAAGAGAAAGGTGCTTCGGTTGAACGTGATATAAACACACCCATGGTACACAACATTTTTGACAGAAGATCAGTAAGGTGCCTCCTTTCACTAGTGAATCGTCTCTGTGCTTCTGTGGCATTTGGGAACAATCAACATTCAGACAGAAAAGTCACAGTCCTGCCAAGCTACCATGGAGCTAAAAGTCCTGATCTTGCCCAGGTCAGACCTTAGAGGGACACACACACACACTATGATCATTTCAGAGCTGGTGAACTGAGGCTGACACCCCCTTTTTCTCTGAGGGGACATGGAACAGATAAGACACTGATTTTGATTGTCACGGCTAAGGTCACACAACACACAGCAAATGTGCTTATCAAATAAAGCAAGTACTAAGCTTAAAAAAAGAGGAGCCTGCTGGCAGAGCAGAGCTTTGCGTAAACACCAACGACAAATCAAGTGTAAGCTCCAGCTGCAGACCCTGCAGGGGTCTGACACTTCTTTGGTCCAAGTGTACAAAATACACCACTGGGAAAACTATAGTTCCTTCTCAGCCCCCTGACTTTTCCGCTGCCTCACTGTGCTTTCAGTCTCTGATTCAGCTAAAGGCTGCTCACTCAAGTCTTCCATTTCTTCTTCCCCTGATTCTTTTCCAAGTGCTAAATCCTCCTCCGACTCGTCAGCACTTGAATTCGCCGCATCTTCTCCGTCTGAGAGATCTTTCACATCTGCAGCCTCTTCCGCGTCATCCGCGGAAAGCTCCGCAGCCTCCTCCGGCTCTTCCAGCGCCGCGTTCTCCGCGTTCTCCTTGGTGATTGCTTCTTCTGAACAAAGCAGAGACTGCAGTTAGACTGAATCTCACAACAATGCCTTTTGAACTTGCATCACCAGGGACATGTTCTGACAGGCTGCTGAGCATTATTAATGGCTGGGGTTATCATTCCAGCTGCGACTGGAAACAGATGGTCCTTAAGGTCCCTTCCAACCTGAACCATTCTGTGGTTCCGTGATTGAAAACTTTTCCTTATTTTCCAGTTATTTCATTAAATCTTCACTAGATTTCTCCTCCCCTTCCATTCATTTTCCCAGACAGCTTTTGTTCCACTGAGTTACAAACCAAAGACAAACCAATTTTACCTGGCTCCTGGATTATTGCTTCACGCCTAAGATCTGGACAGTGTACTGCCCTCCCTCCTACAAATTTACACTTTAAACTACAGCTTCTCACCCTCCTAATGAGTTCTTACCAGGTGTTTCAGCTCTGTATTTTGACTTGGCTGGGCAGAGGCAGTCTGAAATCAAAACCAGGATCTGTGGAAAGGAAAAAGGCATTTATTAGACATAATAAAAAGGCATTTATTAGCAATTGCAAGAGTCCCTGCACTTATTCTTTTCAGATAGAAATACACAATAAAATTTACAAAATTATATTATCTTGCTTAGAGATAAGAGCTAAATAAAAACACGGGAAAAAGTGCTCTCTCAGTGTGTAATAACCAGCATTCCCTGCTTTCTACTCCCCATTTTCTGCCTCCTACTTCCCTAAATTTATTCAGTACTGACACTGCTTGCATCTGAAGAACAGCTCAAAACACAGTTAAGGATTTTTACTTTTTGAAAATCTATGAAAAAATCTTGGTCAAGATTTCCAATATTTTGGGATGTTATTCCATTTCTACCCCTGGCTCCAGGGGTAGAAATCCAGATATGTGTTCCGCCTTTTGTGCTTATTATTTAACCAGCCCAGCGCAGAACACGGACACTCAAAATGCAAGGAAGACATTTGTGCCTCACTGTCACATGCTAAGAATAGTGCAAAGAAAAAGAGAGAGCTGACACCATGTGAAAGAAATATATTTCAATCACTGAAAAGCTTTTCAGAAAGAGCTGGGAGATTAACTTCACATTTTTTCAGCTTTTTCAGTTTGGGGGTTTTTTAAGTGAAGGAGTAAGAAGGAGAGTTTGTTTTAAAACATGATATTCACTTGCTCCTAGTTATACTAACTTGATTTGCACTCATCTGGTGAAAATCTACCACCTAGAAAAATGCAGCTGTTGAAATCGAATAATCAAAAACATTTGCTTGTATACAACAATTCTGAATGCACATCAAGTATAAAAGTGTGGTTTTGCCTAAATTCAAATTTCAACTGCATTCAAATCACTTCCTAGTACTACCAAGAAATACACTCACAAAAATTTTCTTTATTTCTATATTTGGGCTGAAGGGCAGAGCTCCAAGTCCCAGAAACAACCTTTACACTTCCTACAAGGAACAGTGACTTAGCAGCAGCTTAAACCAGTTACCAGCAGAACTGTTTGAACTGTCCTTGCAGAATGTGCTTGTGGAACAGGCAACTAATCTGAAAGAACTTAAACCCTCAAATCTTCAAAGCCTTAAAAAATATTTTCATCCTCTGATTTTGAGTAACAGTGTGGCAGCACCCTTGCATTGCTGACTCCCACAAAACCAATTCCTCTCTGGTCAATAAAACTCTCCACAAAGCCTGTGCTCTTAGAATGTTGGAGTCTTGACCAACTCTGACCACATACCTTCAACCTTTACGTAGAAAAGTCTTCGATACAAAAAGGCCAATACAAGAATCACTCATTTTACTGGGTGGGCGAAACAAATCTAAATTAAAGCATGGATTTCATAAGAAGGTGACCTGATTTGTATTAAGAGCACTGTCCAAATGCTTCTTAACCAGTGACAGGCCTGGGGCACTGACCACCTCTCTGGGGAGCCTGTTGCAGTGTTTGACCACCCTCTGCTTCCTAATGTCCAGTCTAAACCTCCCTGGCACAGCTTTAATCCATTCTAACACATCCTGGATATCACAGGAAAGATATATCAGTATTTAATGATGTATTATTAAAGCAAGGTATATTTAAGCATATCTTATGAACAAAGTTGGTTTTATTTTTTTTACAAGATAAGGCAAAGCAAGAGTTCTAGTTAACTGAGAAAGAAAAGTAATGTTTTCTTACCAAACCCAGGAACAGGCCAATCAGTAAGGTAGCTAAGATGAAGATGGCATAGGAAACCCAAACATGAACTCCAAGAGTGCCAGTGAGGTAGTTATGAATTTGCTAGAAATGAGAAGAAGATACTTAATAACTTCATACCTAAAACCACTTAGGATTTCTACTGCCAACACCATTACATAAATTGCTGTCTGATTAAGACCTTTCATTTAACAGTATTTATACTGAAGTCTCCCCCTTATGACACCAACAAATCTTGGTGTTTTTTACCAATTTGTTCACATGAAAAGGCTTTTTAAGTGGAGGATGCCCAATTCTTTCTCCCTAAGATGCTCAGCATTACAGACATCATACACAACCTTACTGCAGATGGATGGATGAGGAGCCTCAGAGCTTGCAGGAAACTACCACAACATCCCTCACCCCTCTGTGGCAACAGTTCATTAACTACAATTAAGCCATTTAGCTCTTACTTAAGCTTTTTAGCTCTTAAAAGGAGCCACACATGATAAGCATACACTGAGTAAATTATTTCCCTTCTAAATTTAAATATAATAATCCAAATCGGGTATCAAGATTTCTTTCAAACTTTAGTCTGTTCCTCAAACCTACAAATTCAACTGAGTCAAGCAGCACATCAAGTCAGATGAGCTGGTAGAAGTCAATGATGACATTAAATCTCTTTCAAAACAAACCACAATCAACATTTACAAGAGTTTAAATCTGGAAATTCCAGAGTCTTATTTTGAAATGTCGGAACATCTTCCGATATTTATTAAAACATAAGCAAAGACAGCAGAGCAGGAGGAGTGAGGAAATGTATGCCTGAAACATTCATCAAAGTGGAAAGCAAATTAGAGGCTTCTTCCCAGGACAGTTAATCTTCCAGGAAGGAGACTAGAGAGAAACAACACCATTACAGAGCAACCATGGAAGTGAAACACCAGAAGGCTTTAAAAAGTAAATATTATCCAGTGAAAGAATCAAAGATAGACAACTCAGAGCTCTGCTTGAGCCTGTGTTAGTTTGAGGCTTAGTAGAAGTGATACAAACTTGTTCCAGCCCTCAACTACATTTCGTTTCTGAAGCACGTGTTACAATAGTAACATATTTTGCTGCAATCAAATACAGTTTCTCAATCTCAGTGACACTCAAAGATTTTAAGAGGATGTTTCCTGACCGAAATCAGAAAGGTCTGAAAATTCTCAGTATTTGGATGCCATGGAAAAACTTGGAAAACTCCCAAATGAAAGCATCTTGAAATATTTTAAAGTAAAATATGCTTTAATATTTTAAAGCACACTTCAGTGTAGCTAAGCATTTCTCCTTTATTTCTGATAATTACTTTATTATCCAAATTCGTCATGTTCCTATACAAATGGCGTTGCCACTTTGAACCCCAGATGCAGAAATTATTACAAAAAAACCCCTTGCCCTCCCTTCTCCTGTGCAATACACAATGCAACTGTCATAAAAAGATAATAAAAATAGTCCGTTACATTTTGACTTTTAAGCATACGATTATTCTAAACATAAAAAGGGAGTTTGGGAAACACTACACAGTTACTTACCCTGATCCATCCCGAGAAGTGAAACAGCCCTGCCATGCCATCCATCCTGGAAAGCAAGGAATTGGAAGGACAGGTTCACAGCAGCCCTGCAGCTCCTCTCCCCATTCCTAAATATCCCACAGCTCTTCCTCCTTCTCACGTGAAAAATAAGGACCTTCTCTGGAACTTTGATGTGAATTTATACATAATGGCTTCAGCCAGAATGAACTGCAGGCCACTCACATCTTTGGTTCATCCTTCGTGTCACGCAAGCTTTCTACACTATTTCCACGCAAATCCACCTCTCTGAAAACAAAATCTTATATATTGTGTAAGCACTACACTGCTTGTGTAGTGGAGTCCTCCCAAAGAGGGACAAAAGTCTCTCTTGAAAAGAAATAATCAATAAATCCTTAAAGCTAATGGCTGCCCTGTAGCCAGAAGTCATGGAGTGATATCTACATAAACACACACTTGATTCCAGGACTCAGCGGATATTGGAAATGCCACTTTACATAATGCTCAGTCGCTGCATTTTTCCTCTTAATATCTTTACAAAGATGACATAAACAAGCCCTAGCAGGCACAAACAAAAGCGAATGCAGAAAATAAACTGCCTTTAAAGGTGAGAAGCTGGGAATCAGGCTGTCAATACTGATTGCTTCTGCAAAGCCTGCGTGTCTATGGAATAAAGGCCTTTTGTCTTTAAACTGTCAACACAGGACCCTTAATGAATAATGAGCTAGAAAATACAGTTCTTGTTAACAAAAACCAAGTGTTACATTATAGAAGATGGAGACTTCCATCCTGCTACAGGCTCCACAGCTTCCCATTTCCTCTCTAAGATGTAGCCTTGCAGATCCTCCAAGGTCCGGGAGCCGCGGTATCTGCGGAACACTCCATCGTTGGCACTACAAAACAAACCCCATCAGCACAGACAGCCCCCAAACTTTGGGATAAAAAACCCAACCAAAACCCCCATGTATGTTACAGACTTCACTTGCTCAGAGCTCAGTGTTTGGGAACTGTGATCCGTGATGGAAAATCTCAGTTTTTAAACAGCACGGGCTTTTGCCACTTATAAAGCTGCTATTTTTCTTAAATATTTGCTGGCACGCATCAAATACACAAAGCACATGAGGTGAACAACCAAACAATTTCTAAATACAACTCAGAATTAAAAGTGCACATATATATGTATTCGTTTATGTATCTGTACAACACATAATACTCTGACTTAATGAAGGGTTCAATATTTTAAGGATGACATCACCTCATTAGAAAAGAGATACAACAAATGTCTTCTCTGATCTATTTTTAATAGTATGGATAACAGGGAAACTTAGTACTAAGTCACTTAAACTAAAGAATAGCCTCAGGTAAGGACTTCATCATGCAATCAAAGCTACAATAACCTGAGCTGAAATCCAAAGTCATTATTCCTTCATTTTCCCCTACATTTCAGCTACAGATTAAATCAAGTGACAAGTAGGAGTCAACAGCTGCAGTTCCCAGTATGACACACTTACTGGTAAATTGTAGGAAGTGTTGTGACAAAGAAACGACCACTCAAGCCTAGAAAGGGAAGAAAACACCACAAACAGTTCAGTAACACTGAAATTCCTCAGCATCCTGACTTATCTATAAATAAGGTCTGTATTTTAGAGCAGGCTGCACAGCTTTCACCATTGTTTTGCAAATACAGGTTAACAGTTTGTCTTCAGATATGCTACAAACAGTAACAGATACTAAATATTGGTAACAAATTGAGGAAAAATGTTTAGCTTGAAGAATGTTTACTGAGAGGTGGGTTTCCTCATCAATGGATTTCTCTCCTCAGTATTTGCACCCAGCTGAAGTTCTGGACCAGCCCAGCATTAGATGCACTCAGAGTCCACTGGAAAGGGCTGAATTCTTAGAGCCAGCAACTGCAATTCATGTAAAGTACCAGTGTAAAGAGTACAGTTATTTAACTTTGCCTCTTATAAAATTCTGTGAAAATCTTTTGGGAAATGAAGGCCTTATTCAGCCTTCAACAAAGCAAACAGCTCTAGGCACCAGGATTAGCCAAGGAAAAGTATTGTAGCAAGAGGGTTTCTGCCTTTAGAGACAAAGATGAGCCATAGTGAAATAAGCCAGGTATTTTTAGAAGTTCCAGTGGTAATGTTTTCCTCAGTTTGAATTCCTCTATGGAATAGGCAAAAAAGCGTTGTGGCTTTTTTTGTTGTTTGGGGTTTTGTTTGAAGACATTTAAAGCAAATGATCTTTAAAGTTCCAGAAAGGAAGGCTTCTTTACTTCAACTTTTCAGCTCTCTACCTTTATTGCTACGAGAGGCAGGGTGATGAAAAACCTTCTGAAACAGCTAAAAGCAGCACAGGGAGATTTAAAGCAAAAAAACCCACAAGTGTAACAGCAGAATTAATAAAGCAGACAGCACAGCTGCACAAGGAAAACTGGGTGGAGAGTCATAAAGAACATAATTAGCTTAAGAACAGAGAAAGTCATGGGAACACTGAAAGGCTTTCTGAAGTTCCTACAAACACCACTCAGGCAAAGGAAACAAAACAGCTCAAACCTCTTACCTGTGGCCTATCCTAGAGTGAACACCTCAGAAGCAACTCTGAAATCTAAAAGTTATTAAACGCATCTAGGCATCCCCAACACTTTAGGTGGAAGTTTGCTGGTTATCTAAGGCACCTCCCTAGATTGGTAAAACCAGAAGTGAACCAGCTGCAAAATTTAAGAACACATTAAATTGTTTCAGTGCCTGTTTAATACAATCTTGAATTGGCTAGAGTTAAGCATCTCTCTCTGTTTGCAAATCAGAAACTGACATCCATTATGAAAACAGCTAATCAAGAATTTAAAAAAATCTTCTTTTTGCACATGCACACCCCCAAAAATGTACAGAGAATAGAGATGTCATCTAAAATTCCAGCTGCTTTCAGCCAACAACTACTCAAAGAAGACACAGAAGATCCAAAAAGTCCTCTTTTAATTCACAGGTAAATGTTGTGATCGGGAGCTTAAAAAAGGCACCACAAAGATGCAGAAGTTAAGGGTCCAGAAGCATCTCCCCTATTTGCTTGTTCCACACCGAGTGTTTCAATGGAGAAGATGAGGCAAGAGGAAGCACTTTAAGGCTGGAACACCAAGTGACTGAAATCTGCTGTGAAGCCATTAAGGCTCGGGTGGATTTACTCTTCAGGCATCTCCTGCAATTAAGCACCATGAATGGCCACTTTCTCCTGCCGGTTTGGGAAGTGCAATTTTATGTAACTCTGCACTCATCTCGTGGTTTTTCCCCTAATTTAACACATTTTGACGACTTTCAATTCAATGAAGGGGTTACATAACTAAGACTAATTAAAGTACCATTGTGCAAGCAAGAAAGGAGACAGAGCACTTAAAAACAACAACTGAAAGGCTGATGCAAAGCCCACAGCAAAAATACCTCAGTAACTTTGGAGAGCTCCATAGAAACTCATGTATCTTCAAAATTACATCAGCACCAAAGGTCAAATATGTAATGAATGTTTCTCTTCCAGTTCGAGCATTCCTCAGTTTTAGAAGTGCCTGCAGCTTCCAGTGCTGAACTGGATGCTGTAGGTTTATTACAGGAGCTTTGGTACAAATTCATCATTTTGGTCAATCCTTTGAACTCACAGAAGTTACCCACACTTAGGGGTCAGGACTCTCAGCAACATTAGAAATGCAAGTATTAAGTTTACATCTATTTTAAAAAGGGAGTATTAAAACTCATCTCTTTATTACACTATATAATGATCAGTATACACATGAAGTTCCTACCAGATTTTTTTGTATACTTGTGAACTTTTAACAAGATATGAACCTACACAGGGTCTAGAACAGCTGGCATTTTCTTCTCAACTTGGACTGCTGATTCTGAGACGAGAGTTTTGATACAGTAAATCTGTGCAGCATATTTTCAGCTAATAAAATAAACACATTTTTCACACACTTCATAAAGTGAAAAAAAAAGAAAAATCAGTAAAGTTTGGCCTTTCTTTTCTAACAACATCTCATCTTTCAGTCTTTTGATACTGTTGATAAAATCCTTTATCCTCCTCAAAGCCCAGACGAGCACAAAGCATTCCCAGGGGATGCAGAGGTTTATACAATATTAATACTGCTTGTACAAAGACACATTCAAAACTTTGAAGGGAGTCACCAAAGGAATAAATTAGATTGCACTCGTGCTTCTGTGAACACTTAGGAAACTGTTTTTATAAACATATTTGCATATGTGCATCACCAGGAAACAGCAATAACATCTGTAATACTAAGCACTGCTACAATTAAACCAGTCAAAAAGCCAGCACCATGCTGGAAACAATTAACAGCTTTAATTAAAGCAGGCTCCCTCTACCACACCCTGAAATTCTCCTAACAGGAGGCTATGGAGCTGGAATCTTCTGCAGACAGGTTGGAGGAATGAGACAGGCAGCAGCTTCCAGTGAAGAAGATTAAAATAGAGAATAAGCTTCTTTTAAGTCCACATTAAGCCAGATCACCCCCCCAATTCTTCAATCCTTCAAATTGAGTTCATAAACTTCAGTTCGGAAACATGAACTGCGTGGAGAAACAAACTGTGGATAACATTATTTCGACTTTAAAGCCTAAATAAGTATTAAGTGGTACTCATATAGAATAATTCCTGTTATTAAAGCAGTCTGTTTCATGCTATACCCGGTTCCTGAGTGACATCCACTTTTCCAACAGCGATCCCGAGCCGTTCGCTCTCCTTCGCAAAGCTCTCCCAGGTCACCTCCATCTGCTGGCAGGCTGGACACCAAGGAGCGTAACTAAAGGGAGAAGGCAGGGTAAATATTTTAATACTCTTACACTTAAAGACATTCAAATTGATTTATCGTACAGAGAAAATACAAAACACATCAATCACAAAGGAAAAAACCTACAGTTTTTCTTAATCAAGTCTATTGAATAAGGCAAGCAGGAAAGTTTTGTATCAATCCCTCCCCATGTTACCAAAACAAATCACAGATTGGAGAAATTCATATCCAAACTCCTCACCACTTGCGATTTTTTCTATTTACATAGGAAATAAAATCCATTTCCATGGCAGCTACCTGAATTATTGAAGCCAGGCTGTCCTCTGAAGCAGTATCCTTCATCACAACATTTTGTATTGATTTCCCACACCTCAGAACTTCCCGAAATTGCATTTGCCTTAGCCCACTATTCCATACATCACAACATGCCCTTTTTGATAGCAGTCATTAGAGACTTAGAAAGAGCACAGATCAAATTCCTACTGCTCATACTTACTGTCCTGTTTTTACCTAGGATTCATTTCAGAAAAACAGGAACACACATTTCAAGAGCTGAATTTTTAACACTCTCAATCAGAATAATTAAACCAATTTTGCACCTATCGGCAAGACCAATCTGGAAACAGAACACATAATATTAAAGGATAATATCAGATAAAATTGCTGATAAGATCCCCGTGGCCACCTTTCTGTATTTCAGCCTAACTTGATTGGCCAAGTCTGCATGGAACTTGTGCAGCCTGCCGTGGTCTGTCAGACACGCGCCAAGGGAAGCAGGACTGGGAGGTACAGCCTGTGACTGAGCTGGGGCAATGGCCCATGCACAGACTCAGCCTTTCACTAATGAGGAGAGACCTTTACGGGGTCTAATCTGATTTACCGGGGTGGGTGGAGGTTTCTGGCAGCAAAAGCAGCAGCGAGTCTAGGGACACTCTCCTTGTCACAGTGCTCCACAAACACCACCACGCTCCCCATCCGTTGCAAACGTAGAAACACGTTCCCTCCTGGGCAGAGGCCGAGATCCTTCACACAAAACCACCACCGGGAAGCTTCACAAGGTTCTCTGCTCCTTCGGTTTGGCTGCCACCGCTGCTCTCTGACCTAGGGACTGGCAATTCCCGTTCTCTGCCTGTCAGCAGGAATGCTTGCTTCCTCAGTGTCTGCAGAGACACCCCCAGATGTTTCATATGAATAAAGCTTAATGGAAAACAGGTCATTTCTCACAGAAGAGGCAGAATTAAATTTACTCTGAGTGCTTTGTGGTGGTTTTTAAACTCTTGTATTTAAAAAAGGGAATCTTGTCACTCAGCAGTTAAAAGGACACAATTTAAAAATACTTGTTGTATTTAACTGTACTAGAAATTCATGATTCTAACTGTGAAAGACCGTATCTTGTCTTTTTAAGTCAACATCATTCTGTGTGAAAGCATCTGAAAAAAAGGACATAAATCTTATCCTGCCAAGAGACAGACCCTCAGTATCTTTCCAAAAGATGCTGGAAACAAATCTCACATGCAGCGCTGCTCTCCATTGTGCTGCTGGCCCGTAGAGAGCTTTTAATAACAGTCTGACAGATACTGTACTTTACAAGCAGGATTATTTTATTATAGAAGCTTGACTGATAAATAAGAAACTGAAAACATCCATCAGATAATGCAGCTGGCATTGATCTAAAATGAAAGACAGAAGTTTGACTGTTTTCTAAATCCAGCTTCTCCAGATGTCTCAAATTCACACCATGAGATTTTTGCAGTTAATACATCCTTTAGCCTGTTTAACGTGATTTTGGAATAGAAATTTAGACCCCATCAAAATTTATATTTACATCTGACATGCATGAACATTTCTCCTGAATGAAATTAAGTGGAATATTCCTATGACTAACACTCATATGATTAAAAGTATTTCCTTTAGTTCAAAGCAGCATAAAAATCTACCCATGTCAGAGTTTAGAAGTGACAGGACGTAACAGTGAACTTCACAAAAAGCTGTAGTTTTTGGCTGCCTAATTTTTAGTATCAATACTGGACATGGGATGGCAATAGTTCCATATAATGCTACAAGATCCAGCCACTCCAGCTGAACACTGGCACAGACAATCAGGATTAAAATATTTGCTTTACATTCCTGAAATTACACATCCAATTCTTGCCAGCCAGGAACCAGCCTGTCCCCACATGTTCAAGAGAGAACTTGCAATAGACATCAGATTTCTGCAAGACTAACTGCTGCTGTTTACTCCAACAACCTCACTTTCCTGAAGCTTTCATGTCTGCATTTGTTATGCAGCATTTTAAGGCATTAAGGAATTCATGACTGTCTCCTGGAAATAACAAAAAAAATTACATTACCAAAGCTTTATTGTGTCTCTTTCTCAGTCTTAAAATACTGAAAGAGTAAGTGTTAGGGGAGGTAAGTTACTGAAGAGTAAAATACTTGACACTTAGGTCATCTTAATCAAAAGTTTCAAAAAACTTTCTGCACCCTGCAGGACTGAGGGAAGTACTTTATTTCAACAGGGTCTTCTAATGAATCCTTTAGAACTGTGGCTGATTTGTATTTCCACAGAAGTGGAATGGTACAACTACCATTCTTAAATTCCTAGGAAAAAAATATAATCTGTAGACCCTCATGCCTGCTGTGGAACCAGTCTTTGTTACTTTTCAAGTCCCAAAATGCAAGAGCGGGTCCCTGGCAAAAGCAGATGTAACCAAATTTCTTCTGCCATACTCCAGGCAGGCCAGGAAAGAATTGGCACTTTGTCAACACTGCCAAATTTAGGGCTGTTACTCCCATTTCTTCTCCCTGTGCACAAGGGGGGGGGCTCTATTAACCTGTAGGGCACGGGGTGCATTGGAAACAGGTGTGCCAAGAAAATAGGCCTTTCCAAGCTAAAAATCAAAGTCCACTGGCATTTAAATCAAGACTTGGGCACTCTGTTAAGGAAAGCAAGCTTTCAGTAGCCTGTTACACATTAAAAGGCAATTTGCTGATCTCCATCACAGCCAAAAGGGACGCATTGCCAGACGGTTCACTGCAAGCAGGTACTGCACATTCCTCAACACACGCCTCACTCCTGATGCTTCCAGACCTCTTCCATAGCACAGTGTTACAGCTGAAATGCTCCCGCACACGGTCGGCCCCCCATAAATAAGGCAGCAAACATCTATCACTGCAACAACGATTGACCTCAGCGGACTAAAATCACCATTTCCAAGTATCCAGGTGTCTTCTCCTGTTCCTACTCCATTACAATGCCTAAAGCTCTTTGCAGAGGGCACAAAGAAAGCAACTGAAAAGCAAAGTTTGAAACTCTCAGACACAGACTTTGCTTTTGACTCCTATTTATCTCTGATCTAAAGCACAAAAGAACAAGCTTTGGCTTTCAAGTACCAACAACTTCACTGAGGCAACACAAAAAAGCCACTCAGGTTCAAACCAGTTTGAGCAAAGGTGCCATTCAGCCGTATCACCCCAGCAGATCAGTAAACACAGAAGGACTTTGCTAAGATGTACTGATACACAGTTTCCAGCTCCAAGACACTTATCTCTCTTCTCGTACCTGCCTGGCTACTGAATTCACCATTTCACTCCTTTTCAAGTGCACTTAACTGACTCTTTTTATCTGCCTTTTCACTACCATTATCAACACTATCAGTGAACAGATGTAACCTTGAGTACCATTCCACACCTCGCTCTAATGGCAATTTCACCAAGTTGCAAGAATCTAGGAAAAAGGAAAAACAGCTTATGGATAGAGGCATGACAGGATTTGCTGAAGAGAAAACAGCAAAACCTTCTTAAACCAAGCTGCTTGATGGACTTCATATTGGGAATGCTATTAAAATTAGAGGGAAAATGTTTGGACAGTATCCAACAGAATGGTAAAACCAGTACCAGAATGAAATTCTTACTTTTGTTCTTTTAAATAGTTTTGCCTCATTGCTACAGATTTCACAAGCATACTAAATGAAAAAAAAAGACAGTTTCTAAATACAGATAGGCCTTGAGGCAGGACAGGCAGCTTTGTAATGCCAACAAAAGAAAAGCTCCAGATCAACTGTGTGGTTTTAATGACTTTTCAAGTGAGCAGGTGGCAGCCAAAGGCACAGAAGTCGGTCCCTGTCACTTACCCGGCTCTGTATCACCACAACACAAGCCCTGGAAGCTGACAAGGAGCTTCCTGCAGAGCGCCAAATCCCTCCAAACCCGACAAGCCTTTTTTTTTTAAAGGAGATATTATTTTTAAAATAGAAAGCAAATCAATGAAAAATTACATTAATTACTCCAGAGCTTCAGCAGATTAAGTTCCATCCTTCTATGTATCTTTATGTCCCCTTCTGCACCTGTTTTGTAGCATCTGCTACAAAGGGTATTTCAGTGTCACGTTTTCACAGTTTTTGTTCAGGCAATGCCCAGCACAGCACTCAGCTGTGTGTTCAGTTATTAAATAAAATGTTTGCTCACTTCCTCTAGACCCAGCCAGCAGAGCTTCCGAGGCTTTAAAAGCAAAACAGAGTTCTGATAACTTGATTTGTATTCCCCCTGGTTTTTGGCTTTTACTGGGTTTTTGGGTTGTTGGGGTTTTTTTAAGAGTAGGACAAAGAAGAGCCTGGATAATAACAAGAAGTAAGAGACCAGACACTCTTAAGTGGCAGAAAATTCTCAAACTTACTGAACTCTTAACCTAACTTACAGTAACTGTTAAATAGCTTAGCAAATCCTTTGGGATTTTATTTACACAAAGTGTTTCAAGCCTACCGATTAAAAGCATTAAACCATCTAAATATCAAAACATTCAGCTCCACTTTTGACACACTCCCTTAGAACTACAGACAAAAGGTGCTGGTGGGAGGGCTGAAGCCTTGCAATCAGCTGGCCAACGAGATAGCAGGGTAATGTCTAATGATAAATGACAGTGGAAAAATAAAAAGTATGGGCCTACACTGTAACAAGCCAGCCTTGGAAACGTGACTGTTACACGGGTCTCCTGATTTTCACCTGGCTGGAATCAGAATGCACAGTGAAGACATTCTTTTCCAGGTGCACACAGCAATAAGTCTGTGCTGAAACAAAGGGGAACCAAAACATTTAACACCCTCTGTGGGAACAAGCACAGAAAGTACTGCAGATGCACCAAGAGCATCAATAGTTTCTTTTGTAACCAGAGGCACGAAGACAACAAGTTCATTGATGGGTTGGGTTTTTTTGTTTGTTTGCTTGTTTTAATTTACTTCAAAAAGAAGAGGATGTTAAATTAAGATAAATCAAGCTTGGAACAAGTTTTGTTTACAAATGCAAAATGCATTTTATAAGTAAGCAGACCAGAAATTAGTTTACTGTGTTCCAAACAGACACAATATGAAAGACAAAAAGAAAACTCCTCATATTAGTGAATCATTATCTCACAGCTACAGACTAGAGATAAGGAAATAGGGAAACTTTTTAACACAGCTCATTCCAGCATCGCACTCACAGCACTCCATCCCGGACCTGTGTGCTGTGATAGTAACATCCAAAAAATGGTGCAATGTCTGGCAGATACAGAACCTTCTCCAAAACATTTTTATCAATAAAATGCAGCAGCGCTTCCAGGGCCTGCAATTTTTCCAGCCATGAATAACCAAATATTTACAAAAAGCCAGCCGAGTACACACACCTCAGCTAGGAGGGATGAAGGAATAAAAATCCTATTTTTGCTACAGATCCCCCACACAACTAATTTCAAACTGAAGTTTCTCTATTTATGCACCTGGGAACAACAAAAAAGTGGAATTACACGGTGATTTTCCACTTTCCCAAATAGAAAAACTGACATTAAACAGTTCCCACCAGGGCAGGAGGCTTCAAAAGAGCAGGCAATGAAAATAAACTTTTATTTTGTGAAGATGCTATAGTAACATTTGCAGTAATAAAAGTACTGCTTGGGAAACAAAGGTCTTATAAATAAATAGGAGGTTCTTCAAACAAATGAGGTTTTAATGAACATTACTGCAGTCCTGCCAACAGCTTGAGACGGCATGGAAGGAATCCATGGACTGACACGCAGGGCTCCTGCCTGGATCACCAGCTCTAAACCAGATAAAAATCAGGAGAAGCCGAAATCCATCAGCACGGAAACTGCTGCAAGAATCGAATTTGCCTGCGTTTGCTGTTCTCCTCACTGAAGCCGCTTGGGCTGAGAATTCTCACACCGAGTTTCTGCCACAAGCCCAATCAGGAATATCTAGGCAAGAGGGACGCAGCTGCTGCCAATGGAAAAGCTTACTGGCTGCAAGATGCTGCCTGCCCCAGCTTCACTCCCTAAATAAAAGTGAATTTTCCCCCTTACTTCTCTTACGGGTATTTTGAGGATGAGGGTCGAGAGCAGGGAGGGGGGAAAACTCCCACCGGACACCGCCCGGAAAGCGGATAGAGGAAAAAACCCGGACCGGATTCTGCCCGGAAAAACATTAAAAAATCAATCCTAGAGCTCAAACTCTCACTAATTCCACACACGCAGCATTGAGTTTGCAACCTCATTAAAGACAAAGGTTCCTCCTCAGGAGAAAAGCAGAAAGCACCAGTAATGAACCACAGGAAATAGCGTGGAGACCCGAGGATCCTTTGCACACCCAACACTGCATAAAATTAATTAGAGTCTAATTTAAGCAATGCAGCAACATGTACCATGCCCAGCTAACTCTAAAACCATCGCTCTTGTCAGCTACCTCTCACTCCAAACCAAAAAGCAATTTTTCAAGTGGAGTAAAGGCTTCCAAAGGATTTTAATTGTTTGCTATCCCAGCGAATTCTGATTTCAGTCAGTTCCTCTCTTTCTTCTTATTCAGAGGCATGCACCACTAGATATTTAAACGTTTTCTCTTAGAAATAAAAACCTTGAGTGACCATAAATAATCTTCCCCCTTAAAACTCACCAACCTGTGTATGAATCAGTAACTTTCATACAATTGCTTCCACATCGGACTAAGATGTCCCAAGTGAAAAAACTTCAATTTAAAGCACAACCTCAGAGCAGGAGAAAACAAATTTATTTTTTCCCCTCCCATCTTTTAGATCTCAATAAATGAAGAGAGACACAAAATCCATTCTAAATCCTCAGCCACAACAGTTGGCATCCCTGGGTCACTGTCAGCTGCTCCAAGATTGCTCCCACCTATTCACTGATTAACACCAGGGTCCAGAAGGATCCTGAGCACTAAAGCCCTAAGAGAGGTGATAGTCCACCCTGCTAAGAGACTGGAGATAAATCAAACTCAAGAGCAAAGCAAAACCTTAAGTAGCTAACTAAGTATTTAGGAGGGAGCATGAGCTCAGATGTTCAAACTGTTTTAAACTCAAGCACTTGCGCAGAGTAGTGCACATGCCACAATAAAATCCTATTTCATAGCTGCACAGCCCACAGGTACCATGTGACCGTACTGCCTACTTACACGGCTTTTTTATTCATTCCTGTCTTAAAAAAAAAACCCTCAAGCTCCTTTTCCCCCTTCTAAATACAAGCAGGTGAGCGAGGCTCCAACCAAAAATAAAGAAGTCACGTGCATTTCAAGAACTGTGTCATGTCACAAGCAATGCCACCACACCACTACAGTCAATCAGAAATTAATGAAATCTGATGCATCTCCCTCGAAGGAGAACTCCGAGCCCAAGACAAGGCTGGGATGTTATGTAAGACTGCTCTGGAAGCCTACTCCTGCTAAGTATTCCCTGCCGAATTCAGCCCTCTGGAGCTCACACAGAACCCAGTGCCAGCCCCCGATGGGGGAGCAGGGCAAGGAGCAATGCTGGACACGATCCCCAGAGTGACCCATCGAGCCTTGGACACTCAGATGAGAACCTGAGGGACAGCTGCTTCACAGAATCACTGAACGGTCTGGGTTGGAAGGGGACCTCGAAGGCCATCTAGTTCCAACCCCGTGCCGTGGGCAGGGACACCTTTCTCTGGCAGGGACACCTTTCTCTGGACCAGGCTGCTCCAAGCCCCATTCACCCTGGCCTTGAACACTTCCAGGGATGGGGCAGCCACAGCTTCTCTGGGCAACCTGTTCCAGGCCTCACCATCCCCACAGTAAATAATTTTTTCCCCAGTATCCAATTTAACCCAACTATCTGCCAGTTTGAAGGCACTCCCCTTGGTCTGTCATGACACGCTCCTGCAAACAGTCTTGCCCCATTTTCCCTGTAAATTCCCTTCAGGTGCTGGAAGGCCGCAATTAGGTTACCCAAAGCCTTCTCTTTTCCAGGGTGAACAACCCCAATTC
>VZTG01008324.1:561313-605460 GCA_013397845.1 Melanocharis versteri | reverse complement strand
GGCAGGGGCGGCTCCTGGCGGCTCCTCCCGCCGCGCCCCGCCCGCCGCTCCCGCCGCCCGCCCCTCACGGCGGAGCCGCCCGGACACGGGCTTCCAGCCACCCCGGGACGCGCATCCCGCTCCGGCAGGGCCGCGGGGCACCTGCTCCGGCCGCGGCTTGCGGTGCGCCCCGTCAGGTTTTCTGACCTTTCTTGCCGCTGGGCGCGCTGGCGGTGCCGTGGTGTGGGAGCCGGTTAAAAAGCGGTGATGGCTTCGCTGGGGTGCTGTGAGGCGCCGGCTCTGCCGGGATCGCGTTGGAACGAGTGTTCCCCGTTCCGAGGGGCTGCCGCGGAGTCACGGAATCCCCGAACAGTTCGGGTTGGAGCAGGCCTCCGCCCGAGCCCCCTGCCGAGGCAGGGTCTCCCAGAGCGGGGGACACGGGAACACCTCTAGGTGGGTTTGGAATGCCTGCGGACAGGAATACTCCATCACCTCCCTAGGCCGCCTGTGCCAGTGCTACGTCAGCCTTAACATAAAGAATTTCTTCCTCGTGCTGAGGTGAAACTTCTTGCGTTTTAGTTTATGGCCATTGCTCCTCATCCTGTCACCGGGCACCTCTTCTCTGCCCCAGGCAGGCGGCCCATCCATCCCAATGGATTCTTTACCCCATCCCAGACACATAACTCTGTGTTTTCCTTGGCTTCGGTGAGATTCCTGCCAGCCCCGTCCCTTTGGCTTGTCCAGGTCCCTCTGAACAGCAGCCCTGCCCTCGAGTGGAATGATCGCACTCTTAATTAATGGAAATTAAGGAAATCGACTTCTTTAGTTAGCCTGGTAAATTGACCAGAAAAAAAAAAAAATAAGAAGAGATCACTGTACAGGTCTGGGCTGCCTCCTTGTCTGTTATGAAAATCCTTGTTTGGCTGCAGATTATCTTGGCATGGAAGTAATTTGTGCTGAACAATTTTCTAACAGTTACTGCAACACAATGTTGATAAGTCCTGTTGGTAAAACATTCACACTTTTTTCCCCTCAGCAGAGGAAATAGTAGCATTTACCACCGGTGACTTTTGTTGCACTTTACCAGTTTATTTAATGAGGCTCCTTTACATCACCCCCATATTTCCCCAGAGGGTTCTGGGCTCGATCAAACCATTCCTTAAGGCCCAAGTGCTGGTCTGACCTTTACTGGCACTGAAGCAGACCCAGGGTTAATATTTGGTGGCAGAAACAGAAGGCACCCCTCGCACCACTCTCACTACGCAGAAATGGAACCACGACAGCAATTTTTCTCTTTTGTTATTTCTCGGGAGTAATGAGGCCTCTCCCAATGAATCAGTGATACTCTCCTCGCCAGGTATTCCAACAGTGCCTGCCCTTACCAAAGAAGAGTTTTGCTGACAGCTTCCCAGCACTGCAGAGACCCCTGACTTTCTGAGCCGTCTTGCCACTGCAATGAATGCCAGCTGAGGATTAAATAAGTAAGAGCCTCTTAGAACACATGATTCTTGTCATATTTTCCATGTGATACAGGAACTCAGAGTATCTGTATTACAATTTTTCTAATCCTTTTGTGGTTTGTAAAAGAAAAAAAAAAACCTTTCTATAATTTATCATTGCCCTTCCTAAATGGATAGTGTAAAATTGGATAGTTTAACAATGTTTAGACCTGGGATATGTAGTGAAGGGGGAAAAAAATACAGCAGTAGAAATTATTTGAGAAGACACACTTGGCTGAAGTTCCTTTGTGAGAAGATAATACAGAAAGGACTTTTTTTTTTTTTCCTGATGCTGGTAACAACTTGGAAAACTTGAGCAAAACATGCTAATCTTTCTCTAGATTCTCTCGGGAAAGAAGAAAAAGTGATTGGCCAAAGCAGAGAGAGGGTTGAGATCTGGTGGAGCCAAATTAAGAGAATTTATGTGATGAAGAGGTAATGTGCAAAACGGAAGGGGGAACATTTTATTTGGTGGTGGTATAGGGTGGTGAATAATTATAGTTGTGTCATTAAAGAACATGCAAATGAAGGGGCTGAGAAGGAACAACATGTAAAATGATGGCTCCAAATAAATGGGAATGTTCCTGTGAATTCCAAAGAACAAGGAAAGAAAAGCTTACTTTGTAACTAATTTATCAGTAATTTCTAGCCGCGTTCAACACAGAGGAGGTTTGTGTTTCAGGCAGGCGCTGATCAGGAAGAAGGCAGAGTTGGTTTCATTCCTGAAAGAGAACTGAGTGTTCCTAACCCAGGGGAGACATGTCATGGAGCTGCTAATCCCTGTGAAGTAGGTCAGGCTTGCCGAGATGGAGAAGGTACACCTCATTTGAACCTGATTAGCAGCACCCATTAGGAAATGGATAGAAAGAGAAAGCAAGGAGGGCCAGTTCGAGAAAACCAATGTCTTGGCCAGACCTTCTCTTGCTTCTGTGATGACTTCATTTACTCTGTTCCTTACACAATTTACTCTCCTTTATCTTCAGTGGGCCTCTGTTAACCTGTACTGCTCCAGCTTTTACACTGTGTGTGTGTGGTGCTCTGCTGGCTCTGCAAAGACCTTGAGAGCTACAGTTTTCCAGCTCCGTACTCCCCGTGCTGCTACAGAAAAGCTTCAGGAATCAAGCTGCCACTTTAGGTTTCCACAGCTGTTGACAGAAGGGTAGCCATGAGCCCCAGGTAAATTTTGGACAGAATTTGATTTAAAAAAAAAAATAAAAATTTTTAGTCTGTGTTTGTTTGCTTTAATCTTGATTATAAAATGTAAAGTTCAACTACAGTATGGAAAGAACAAGTGAAGCTACATGAAGGGAAAGATGCCAACATGTCTTTCTCTTGTTCTGTGACACTCGGCTCACAAATATTTCTGTGCTGGAATGATAATTTATCTGCGTGACCAGCCCTTGCTCTGCACAGAGGACACCACCAAAATACATTGTTTCCTGGACTTGCCCATCAGCAATGTCACTGTTTCTCCTGAAGGGTATGAGGAGGGCAGGGCTTTGTGTTTTGCCACTATTTTCTGTATAGGGAGCTTGAACTAGGTGACTTTTAAGAGGTCCCTTCCCGTTCAAACTTCTCTGTGTTCACTGAACTTAAAATTTGCCTCCTCTGGTAGTGTGGTTTTCTAGAGGAAAAAGAAGGGAGTTGAAAACTTAAGAGATTTTAGGTGTGTCGTACAGAGGATGAAGTTGGAAAATTCTTTCTGTAACTTGGTTTCTATTAGGTTTATTTTCTACTTTATTGAATGTTGTCCTATTATTAGTTTGTGTGGGTGTCTCGTGGTGAGGAAAGGTATTCCAGCATTCTTGACATGTTTTCTTTCACTGTATGCCATGATGGATTCATGACACTGCCTAGAGCAGAATAAATTACTGCAAACTCATTTTCCTAAAATACACTTGCTATCACCATCTACATAATTTTTTCCAGTTCTCTACTGGATTTCCAGAACTACACTCCTAAACTTTTGGAATTTGTTCTTGATGGATTGGTTGTGAAACTAGAAAATAAGAGGTTATCATCACACAGACAATAGCAATGTTGATATTTCCAATTTTAATTTGTACATGTGTCTAACAAAACAACACAAATAACAGTTGCAGTATACTTTTCACTATGTGAATGCTAAAAGAGGTTTATAACTTAAATAATGTAGTAGAGAGTAAACGAGATGTAGCCAAAAATAAGTATTCAATGCATTTTCTAACATGGGTTTATTAACCATAAAGCTTGTTATATTTAAGGAGAATGGTTTGGTTTAGAATAGATAAAACAATAAATACACAGCACTGTAACTGTTGGGAAGTCACCATGGCTCTGCCTTTGATATCCAATTAAAATGAACAAAAGCTTCTAGACAGAACTCCGACTTCTGACCAGGAATGTTCGTATCTGTGCTTCAAAAATAAGACCAAGGAATTCATAGAAATACTAAAAGAATATACATAAAGAGCTTTCTTGTTCATATGAGTCAAATTAATGTAAATCTAGTGACCACTCACCAAAAGGGAGGTATGCAATGACAGGAGGAAATCATATTTACAGGGTACTGTCCCCAGAATATGTCCAGTTGAATGCGATATTCAAGAACATCTCTTACTAACTTTGAGTTTTGCTGGCCTCCAGAAATGTGAAGAACCAGTCCTGCCAAGATTTGGAGACAAGTTCAGCATTGAAAAATGTATTTTATTATCAAAAAAATACCACCTCCCACTTTTATGCTTCTTACACTGGGAAGTTGATGTGCACCAACAGTTCTTCCCTACCTTCCTGAGTGGCTCTTCTTGATTTTGTAGTATTAAATAGCACTGAAAAATCTGCTTTTTCACCTTGCCTGCATGTCCAGGGGTGGAGTTTGTCATACCAAGACTGAAACAGAAGCGCGCCAGAGTGCAAAGGTGCTCAGTGTACTTCTTGCAGCCAGAGGTATCCACAAGCTCCGGGGAGCAGGGATAATACCAGAGCACACCTTGTCCAGGAAGCAGAAATGCCTCCGTGGGAGCAAGAGGAACAGCCTGCTCTGGAAAGCTGCCTCTGGAAAGGTGACTGCCCAGCAGGGGAGCTGGCACGGAAAGAACGAGTGTGGAGCCTGCAGGGCAGCCTGTTCCTGGTGCAGTGCCTCTGTGTTGGCACCTTCCCTCTCTCCCAAGGCTCCAAAGGGAGGGAGAGGGAGGCATTGCCAAGCCTTATGTAACCTCCAGTCCTGTAAAGAGGTGCATGCTGGGGCTCCCTCTCCCCACACAGCACCCCACCATGCAGGCACGCCTCCACACCCTTCTCTTTGCACAAGGCAAGAGAGACCTCCTACAAGATCATCTCCCACCTCTACTGTGCATCTGTTCATTTTCTGCCTGTCAAGCCTTTTCAGAATTTAAAAGATCTTACAAGAGATAGGAGAACAAGCTTTCAAGTTGGAGTGCATCAGATCTGGACAGATCTGATATCAAATGTGAATTTTTATTGCTTGGCTTGTTTTTCTTACCTTTCTTTTTTTTTTTTTTTCCCCAAAGTGGAAAAGAAAGAGAACTGCTGTGTAAGGAATTGTTGCTTGCAATACATTTTTCTCAGCAATAAAAATACCTTCAAGACAGCAGTACAATTCTCTTTTTAGGCTTGACACCTCCAAAGCCTGATATATGTGGCTGAGTTAGATGGAAAGGTATGATTAGGTTTTTATTAGATTATGATGCAAGCTCAAGCTGGCTAGGCTCATCAGGCAGTAAATCTAGTGCCAACAGCTGTGGCCAAACTCTGTTCCTGTGCCTGTTGCTGCTTGTGGTCAGTTTTCCTCTGGTTTTCTGTCAGTTGTGAGAGGGACATGCATGTACCAGGGCAGGATTTACAGTATAACCTGTCATTGTCAGAGTAATTGTGACTGTGCTCCCAAATTAAATCAGGAATAATTCTATTAAAGGAAGAAGAGTTATTCTTCCTTACACAGTACAGGAATCCAAAATTCGGGCCTTAATCACACAACTGAGACTTGTTAGATACATCATGGGTATTATTTAGACAGGGCTCTTACCATCAGTGGCTTCATTTGTCAACAATAACCTTTTTCCAGCTCCTGTCTGGCAGCCATGTGTTGTGTTAAAGAAGTGAATCAA
This sequence comes from Melanocharis versteri, assembly GCA_013397845.1. Classification (NCBI taxonomy): domain Eukaryota; kingdom Metazoa; phylum Chordata; class Aves; order Passeriformes; family Melanocharitidae; genus Melanocharis; species Melanocharis versteri. The sequence goes on along the minus strand of VZTG01008324.1, from coordinate 599,876 downwards.
ACTGTGTTAGCCAGGCAGAGCTGGAGATCTCCCGTTGCCCTCAGCAGGGACTGCACAAGAACTGTGTATTCAGAAGCTGCCCTGGGTCCTGTGAACACAGCAAGTGCTGCTTCCATTCCAGGCAGTGCCACAGTCTCACTTCAGGAATGCCAAGCTCGTTTTAAGCCTGCTCTGACTGCTGCAGGAGCTCAGCAGTGAAACAAAGGTGCAGATGGAAACCTAGGCCAAGCTCACAGATGTCCTGTGGCAGAGGAGCTGCTGTGCACTCTGTAACACACAGCATAGATGCTGTGATTTTAAAGGTTGCAATACATCAAAACTTCCTGCAGAAAGACTAAAAGCCCACCTGACAGGATGGCAAGTTTGAGAAAATGAAAGCTGTTGTGTCATAAGCCAAATTCTTGCTTGTAGTTAGTTTTTGGATAAGCATCTCAAAGACATATTGCAGAAGAGCCATAAATCCAGATGCCACTGCACGTAGTTCTCAAGCAAAGCTTCCAAAAATCCCAACCTTTGCAAATATCCTTATTTATGAATCTGAATTTGTGCTGAATTAAGCAACTTCTGATGAAATCAGCAGGATATACATGAAACAATAGTTATTTTCCAATGTATTTCTGTATTGCTGTATCCACACAACTTGTACTTTTCAGAGTTTGTAGCCATTCTCTCCCACACTAAGAAAATATGTCATCACCCAAAAGCAGTGAAAAAATAATATTTCTGCCCCACATCTGAACAATTAATGGATATTCTGCCTTGATATTTATTCCAGTCTTCTGAGGCTCCTATGGGGTCAGTCTTCTCTAATATTTTTCAAGTTTTAGAAAGTAATGTTCATCTCCAGGTATTTCAAAACAGGTATAAAATCCTTATCCTGGACCTCCTGTTTAACCACATCTCCTGTTCCTTTCCCACTTACCAGTGTGTGATGCGGACCAAGGACAAGTAATGCTCAGCCTCTTTTTCCTTTTTCCCTGGCAATCATTTAAACAAGGTAACAACTGCACAGGATGTTGCAAGGTGCTGGAAAAACCTACCTGTACAGAGAAACTTACTGAACTCCCCAATGAATGTGAGAAATGCAATTATGTAACTATATTGTGCCATAGCTTTGCCACTGTAATTCTCCTCCCTCTTCCTTTCCCAGAGACTGTTGAAAATAAGTTATTTGAAAGAAGAATTACATGCAATATGATCTGAGTTTAACTCAGCACTTATCTTGCATCAGTTGTGTCCAATAGACATTTCAGGCCATTTATTCTTGGGACAATGATCTCAAATTGTTCCTGGAATTTTAGGAACAAGATCACTTTCAGTTAGAGTCTAAAATCAGTGGGGTGATTTTACGATAAGTTAGTTGAATGAAAATTGGAGTAAGTGCAAAAAGTTTTCTGTAGTGCAGGGTAGGGCAGGTGGAGTCCAAAATTCTTGGTCCAGAAAATACCTTTTTCATACCCAAAAATCCAGGTGAACGATGAGCCAGCCGAACAAGGGCGATTTAATTACCAGGCTGCAGAATTCCTACGAAATGGAATGTAAAGATTGCTTACATGTCACAGTAATTTATGTGGTTGCAGAAAGAGCTCTGCTCCAAAAAGAGGTGGCGTACAGATTAATAATCCTGGGTGAGGGCGCGTTTATGAATCCCCTCTGCTGTTGGTGAGCAAATGCCTCTCTACAGGTGCCGAGGAAAATGGGCCACTCGGACAACTGCTTGCAGGCCAGGCTCCATCTGGTACAGAACATTCCCAGAGCTCACTGGGCAGCTGCTGCCGCTGACAGTTGCCAGAGGCCCAAACACTGCTGCTGTCAAGAGACCCTTTTAGGCAGCTTGTCACCTGGGGTGGCACTTGTCTTTCAGGTAGTAGGACAGTGATCATGAGCCTGCTGTGGCAGCCCCTGCTCCTGCAAAGCTGTTGGGTCTGGCAGGAGTCTTGCTTGAGGAGTCACTGCTAGGTTAGGCTGCAGATTGTTCCACTGGGAAATTGTATCTTGCTGCTGAGCCACATGAAAGCAGAGGTCTTTTAAAATGCAAATTGTCTGCAAAAAAAGAAAAGGCTACTCAAACTTCCAGGAAGCTGAAATTCTAGTCTTTTGTTTGCCAAGGCCACAGAAATCTTCACATATACAGTCAGCAACCAGTAATTAAATGCAACTTCCAGAGTGTCCATAAATATTTAAGCCTATTGCAACTTTCAGGCATATGATTTGGTAATTAAGGTGATCCCCACAAGGAAAATGGTTGATTTTGATCTGGGGGGCTTCCTGAGCAGAGCAGTTGTGATCCAGCCCTAGAGCACAAGGGTCTCTGGCACAAAGTCAAGATAATATTTTCCTTTTGAAAGAAAAGGAAGACTGTAGAGGGTGCACATTTATCTGAAGTGTGGGCTGATGATATGGGCTGATTTAAAAGTCTCTTTCAGAGCTACCCTTTTGCCAAAGAATGCATTAACAATATCTAGAAATAGCAGGCTTTATATGGAATATGTTGGGGTTGGTAAGTGCTCAGAGGCTCATTTGCCATCTTCTCCTGTTAAGTACTGTTCAGCTCCACAAGTGGACAATGCAGTCCAGTTCTAATAAGTGGATTATGTAGGGTAACAATCTAATGGATATGAACACATGGTCTTATATGGCTTATTCCAGGAGAACCCTGTACTGAAAGTGATGGATATTCTTTAAGCTGATATTTTACGTTTTGTTATCTCATTTCTGTGACTTTTTCCATGATAAATGAATAGGGAAAAATGGGAAGGCATAAGACAATGATGGCCTTCTCTGTTTATGTCTCAAATCCCACAGGCAGATGTTTTGCTTCAGTCTCGGAGATGCATTTGTGGAAGAAAACCACCAGGAGTGTAAACCTGAAGCCAAAGGCATCTTGAAACAAGGCACGTTCAGTGGCTGATCAGACACTGCCACTTGTAACCCTGACAGAGCCTTGGCCACAGAAACAGGCAGATTACTTCCTGGTTTGGCTCCATAGGGAATTGTACTTTTGGCAAACTGTTAGGGTGTAACTATAAATTTATAGTTTCATTTTGATTTGAACACAGATCCATACACAAGAAACATGTCCTGCTAAGTCACAGCTTCTGACAGCACTCCTGGTCCTCCTTTCACACGTTTGGGAAGAAGCTGAAATAAATGCCTCATTGAGGTAGAAGAAGCAAATACTCTGTTGCATTTTTGAGAAAAGTAAAAAATATGTTAAAATTAATGAACCCTCCAAGCAATTTCTTAAATGCAACCATGTGATTTCTGTTGCAGAAAGCAGGAAAAAAAAGCCGTAAGGATGTGCAGGGAGTCAGGCAAGTCCCACCACACCCTAAGAAATGAGCTCTGCTGTCATTCTCTGAAACAGAGGGCTGTCATTTGGAAATGTAACAGACATTTTTGTAAGTCCTCTTAACTGTCTGCCTACCATTTGCTGCTACTTGTGGTTCAGTATTTCCCAGTAAAATCTGGGCTGTGAACAAAAGGCCAGACAATTACAACTTTTTTGGCTGGTAACAGGTACTGTTTCCTTCTGCCTAAGAAGAATTGTGGATTTTATGCCCAGAATTTCTTTTGGAGCTCAGCAGTATCCCTTAACACAAATATAAAGAAAAAATCAAGTCTTGAGGGACTGCAGTGAAAGTGCAACCCCTCCTTTAGAGTTACTGCAGCATCAATCTCCTATTTTTACATTGCATTTCTATTTTCTAAGAGTCTCTAGTAAAAGCACAGATAGCTTTGAAATAGCCTGCTTGTTTCTCAGCAAAGTAAGGACTAGAACCTTCTTTGAAAAGAAAAAAATTAAAAAAAGGTATGCTCCAGAGAGGGCTTAAGAGGAAACAGCTGCGCCAGAGCCCTGAGAGCACCAATCAACTCTGTTGGTCCTGATCAGCTTCACCTGGGCCCCCTGCCCACACCCTTCCCACAGGTCCTTGGGCCCTATTTAAGCTCGAGCTTGGGGGGCTGTGTGGTCGTTGGAGTTGTGTTGTGGATCTGTTGGTCTCTAGCTGCACCTTATGTTGGTCTTTATCCTGCAATTTTATTTCCTGTTGGTTCTACCATGATGGCCCCTGCGCCTGGCTCATCTTCTTGCTGCGTTTGAGGTAGGTGATGATTTTTGGTGTTTGTAACTGGTGCCGTGTGCTGTGTTCGGCTCCTGTGGGATGTTGTTCTGGTTAGGTCTGTGCTGGGATCCTCTTCAGGTCCTGCCTCAGCCCTGTTCAAGCTTTTGCTGCTACCTGATATGAGGAGATGGCTGGACAAGGGCTAGAATGAAACTATGGGAGGTGGGAGTGCAAGCTTTAAAAGTTAAAAGTCTCAAACTTTAACAAGAGTTATTTTTCTGCCACTTTAGTAACACTGGAGAGCCTACACTTGCTTTAAAATCTCTAGATGTGGGCAATTTGCCGTTTTCTGCACTAAGTTGTTAGCTCAGGTGTTTTTTTTTAGTTTAATTGGCCTAAGCAAGGGGAGAAAGCTTCTCAGATGGCAGCTGCTCTGCTCTGTTACACTGGGATGTGTGCTTATCCCAGGCTCCTCTCACTGAAACAACAGGATTAGAGTGGGATTTGCTTCTGTACTTCAGAATAGGCTGTTCAGAGGAACAGAATACTGGATGCCACACCAGTCTTCTGAAAGAACCTACTCTCAGCCTGCAGAGGAATGGAGATTACTGATAGTTCCTCAAGAGAAGAGAGCTGAGAAAGGAGATGTTTAATGATGTCAATAGCCAGGGCTTTTTGTGTATCTTGTGTGTTTGTTCTGAAAGCATGAATACAGGTGTGGTGTTCACCCCAAACACCCATTTGCAGAGTATCTAATTTCCGTTAATTGTTACCAGCTGGTTCCTGGAGAAATCAGATGAGGAAAGTGTATCCATTAGTACACCTGGGCCAGGTGCAGTTAAAGCTTTTGGAAGTGTGGCAGGTTCAGTGCTCATCGTATTCACTCAGCTGCTTGTAGTTGGATTCACTCAGCTGCTTGTAGTTGGATTCACTCAGCTGCTTGTAGTTGGATTCACTCAGCTGCTTGTAGTTGGATTCACTCAGCTGCTTGTAGTTGGATTCTAATTAGCATCACTTTATGTTTTTCTGCATGGTAGCATAGCAAGCCTGGCATATTTAATGAGATTGCCATGCTGCTTTCACAGCTTTAGCTGTCAGCCTGCTTTTGTTCTGAGGAAATAGAAAGACTGATTGTTAAAATACAAGCTGGAAGAAGTTAGAGAGGATGTTGGGACTTCTGAGCTTTCGTGAGGCATTAGAAAACAATGGGAGTGTGTAACTCTGTATGGATAACTGCCCTATAAAAATATTTCTTCGGATCAGAAATCTCCTTCCTTTCTGACTGAGAACTAATATCTTTGCCTCTGCCAGTGCCTCTTGCTGTTTTGGAGTAGTTTGCAATATGTTTTGCTATCATGGAGCTGCTTTGCAGTCTCACTTCAGCTGTTGGTGTCTCAAAGCATCCTGGGGAGTGTATCATCATGTGGTGTTTTATGTTAATGAAGATAATGGGGAAATCAAACAGTTTCTTTTGCAGCATCTGGTTTTAAGAGGCTTGAAAAGGTCTGTGCAGGCCTTTTTATATAAAAAGCTACGTGCACCCCCCAAATATATTGATGTCCTGAACACCTCACTTAAAGGTAGTGGAGCTGATGCAAATAGAGAATGACTGATGTAGCCCAAGGCCTTCAAGCTCATCTGAGCAGAGTTAAATGTGCTTCCTTCACTGGATTGTTCTAACAACTCAGTTGTGTTTTCTGCATTTCATTTCGGTGCTTTATTCATTTGGATGCAGCGAGTACCTACTGCTCTTCCATTTCCAGTTGGCCAGTCTTCATGTGAGGACAAATGTTACATTGTTGTGTTTGCTAATAGGAATTTTGCAGCTTATTTTTTATTTAGTCTTCATGAGAGATTTCCCTGACAGAGGCAGGGGGTTGGTTGGAAACACTCTGGTTTGTTTTTTGTTTTTTAATTCTGTTTTTGTGTTAAGATGTACTTGGCAAGCTGTATGACACTAAACATAAGCTGAGGGATTTTCCCAATGTCTTCCCTTTATTCTTACTGGTTGCTAATGCTTTACACATCACTAGTGCTTTGTACAGGTGAGTGCCTTTGAAAACACTTGTGTATCAGAATACCCTAGAGAGGAATGTTAATGTTATTGCTGTACTAATTAGAAATTATAGCAAATACCCTGTGCCAACTCGTCCTGAATTAATGGAGTTGAAAGAAAAAAAGTTGCTAAGATTGAGTTTGTGGAATTTCCCTTAGGTCCCTCTCAGGCCCCTCTTTCTCATCTGACTAAACTTCAATGTAAGAATTGCAAGGCTGGATCAGACAAATTTCTGTCAAACTAAGGGTCCTGTCTCAAAACAGGCTAATAACAATTTCCTAAGGAGAGGGTACAAGTTTGGCCTGTGTGTAATGTTTTTTTAATGTTGGAAACACTTGGTACCAAGCTTCTGGAGCATTTAATTTATCTTTAATTATCAGCAATGGACTTGTGTGAATTTATTTATGTATCTTTGAACTTGTTCATAGTTCTTAGATCCTTTAGCAGAACTAAGTTCCAGAACTTACTTGTGCTTTGTATTACAAAAGTAGTTCCTGTTTTTGCTTAAGATCTGTGGCCTCCTAGATCTAGCAGTGTAAGAACTTGGTAACTTTTTTCTCCTTCCTTTCCTTTTTAATATTTTGTAGACTAAGTGCTGCTCCACTGACTGTGGAAGCTGGGCTGATGATTTATGAAGTGGAAGTAAATTCCTGATCTACATGTATTTCCTACCCCTATCCCAGTTAGCTGGCACTGTAGTATGTTAATGACAGCTCAGAGCAGGTGTGATTTCCATTTGTGTGATGAACCTGTTGTGTACTTATCCTTTGCAATGTGATGACAGATTGGGAATCTATCCACTTAGACAACCCAGGTCCTCCTCAACACTTGCCTGTGTTGGTGGATGCTGAGCTCCAGTCAATTAACAGTTTGTCAACAGCTGATTACAGGATGGCAAATTTAAAAGACAACCTCCTGCTAAGTGGATTTTGCCTCCTTTAGGATATCGGCCCCCTGGTAATGATACTGTTTTCAAGCTGAGCTTGGTTGCCTTGCTGGTGCTGCTACAGAGCCACAGTTCAGAGTCTGAACAGCAATTTTGTTGAAGTTTTGGTAACTCTGAAGGCTTTCTCAATTTTTCTCCAAAAAAAAAAAAAACAAGGAAAGCAACACTGCCATTGAAATGTCTTGGTGACAAATCAAGCCTCAAGTCATCGTGGAAAAATACTGTTTCACAAAAAGAGAAGGGGCTATTTTAGTAATTGAGTCGTAGGAGAGATGAGTTGGAAAGGGCCTCAAAAGATCCTGTCCAGCCTGTCGTGGCAGAGGGAGCAGAGACAAGCCCCTCAAGCCCCTGTCCAGCTGCAGCTTGAAAGCCTCTGGTGATGGTGTCCACATCCCTGGGGGTGCTGAGCTTGGCTGAACTTTATCTTGTGAGGTGTAAGCTTATATGTGAGCATTGCATGTGCTTCCTCTTCAGCAGGACTGTAGGCTTTAGAGAACTTGCTTGTCCTACTCTTCCCAAGGCTTTATTCCCAAATGTGCAGCTTCCTCTTTAACCTGAAGCACATCTATAGCAGCAGGTAGAGTGGCTGGCTCTTTCTCCTTTCCTCGAGTGTTTGCCTCCAAATATCTGTTTAGCCATATCCATATTTCTGGAGACCCTTTACATTTTCTTTCAGCTGTTTTCTGGTGCTAAGCTGATGCCTGGGGTTTTTTTTTTTTTCAATGTGTGCAGTGTCCTGTGTTTATTTGTAGCATTTTAGGGTGTGTCTTTACAGGTTCAGTTCTCTGCAAGGTACAGGTACCAGGCAACTCATGCCTTTCCTTAGCTTGTAATGAGAGACAAATTGAAGGAGAGTGCTTCAAGGATAAATAGTAATCAGTTGTCTTGACACTTCTATTTCTGCACTTACTGGAAGGCACTGAGAGCTGTATAGGCTAATGCTAAGGCAAATATTTCTGTCAATATAGAGTGGGGGGGAAAAAACCCCACCAGATCAGAAAGGCAGCATTCAATGCTCACTTTTTCCAGGAATGCTTAAGTGCCCAGGCTTCCAGGGAGTATAATCAGTCTGAGAGAACATCGTTATCTGACTGTGTGTACAAAGTAAAGGTGGTTTTCTCAGCTTGCTCTGCTCTTGTAATTGTAGGTCACCAGCATAAATGGAGTGAACAGGCTCAGGATGAGATCACTGCTGTTCTGCTCTGCCTCTTCCATGTTGCCAGAGCAGAAGTGGGAGGGAGCAAACTTTAAGCCTGCAACTGGGATGGCAGGGTAGGACTATCCATGGCGATTTCCTCACTGGAAAATGAAGGATCGTAGGTTGGAGGCAGAATGCTGAACTTCAAGTATCACTCCAAATCATATTGTGGTTTGGAGACACTGCTGGAGTTCAGGCAACCTCTCAAGGTCAGGTTGCCTAGAGAGCCTTTTCACATCCCTCCTTCCACCTCTGCAGGGCTGAGGCAGGAAGTGGGATTTATCGTCTGTGTGATTGCTTCCTGTCACTATTAATGCTCCTTATCACCTTTACCTGGCTTGCTTGGTACAATTCACACTCTGCTTTTGTTTGGGAGTAGCACAGGGAAGAGTCTGGATGGAATGTTGAAGGGAAATATGCAGAAATAATTTATAATTGCTCATTGAATATGACCTGTGGTGTTTTAAGATGTATTCACGAAAGTGAACATGAAACAATTAAAAATGTAAGATCAGGATGCCCACATGGAAGTGCCTTTAACAGATTTAAGTGTGTTCTCCTTCAGGGATAAAACCCCCTAATATGGGGCTAAACCTCTTTCAAGATCCATCAGTTCCAGAAAATACAGTATCATTCTATGCATTCAGAGATTTGACTTGAGTTTTTTTAAATGTTGGGAAATTTTCTGCCTTGACTTTGCTCAAGTAAGAGAAATGTGTGTGGTGGTGAACCTTATTTCAAGTCACTTAGTAAGTGTGCAGCCCAATGATATCTTTATTGGCTACTTGACTGATGTCTCTCCCCTGCTCTCCCTCTCTTCTGCAGTTCCTTATGGCAGAAATCACTTCTGCAATTTACTTTAATGGGACTTTTCCAGGCCAGAGACAATTGCTACAGGACAGGTGTAAACTTGAATGATCTGTCATGCTGAGTGCTTGATGAACTCTGTTCAGAGACACTTTACCTTGACAGAACTTCACTGATTGCAGTGGGCTGGTTTCTAACACTCCTGTTTTTAATGGCATCAAAGCAATGGGCTCAGTATCATTACATACATTAGACTTAAATTTTCCTATGGCCTGAACCCTTTTTTCTTTGCTTTTTTAACCACATGTGTTTTAGGGAGTTGAAACTTTAGAGGACAGTTCCTTGCGGGTCTTGAATTGCAGTTAAACTTTGACTTCAACCACAAGGAATGTAAGAATCTTACTAAAACTAAATAGTGTGTTACTAACCTGCTGTTTTCCTCTTGGGATATATTTGAGCTCAGTACTGCACTCTTGGTGGCTGTTGCTCCAATGCATATTTAGAATTTCTTTTGTTGCCTCTACAGAAGTAATCAACCTGTCACCTTGTGCCCTTGTATGTATTATAAATGACAATACTGACTAAAAGTGAAACTATTCAAATTACAAACTAAATTATCTGCCTGCATCTTCAGCAGCATTTAGTGAGTTTTGAAAACAAGGGGAATAAATCAAATATAACAAAATGTGCTGTGTCTGGATTTTGGAAGTGACAGCTTTTGACAGCCAGTCTGTTCTCTGCCCAAGAGAAAATTCAGCTGCACATAAACATGGGAAATAAAATTAGTTCTTGGAGGCCCTAGTGTTAAACAGTTGATGTTGGCTGAAACTTGGCAGCATCAGCCTATTCACCTCATTTATAGAAACAAGATCTGTCATTGTACTTATATGAAAAATGAGCTCTCTTTCTGGAATCATCTCCATTAATTACTGGGTTAAAGATCAGATTTCCTTGCTAAAATGAATTTGGACTTTGATAATTACTTTAAAAGGAACAGTTCTATGGTCTTGTCTTGACTTTTCTTGTCAAAACACTGCTTCTTAATGCATTACTTTTATTGCAGTAAATTGAAGGAAGAAATGCTAAAAAAGGACATGGAAATTGTGCAAGGCATGGTGACAGGTTGAGATTTGAGTTATTGTACATTTTTTGGAAGGAGTGAAAATGCCTGTGTCACTCTCTGCCACCAGTTTCTTCCACGATGTGCCTGGAAGCATGGAAAATGCATTCCAGCCTGTTTCTTTTCCTTTGAGGTGACTGAGCCAGAGGCATGGAGAGAAAAGGAATAGCCAGACCTTCAATTTGCTCTTCCACCCTCTGGCCCAGGAGTGGGTGAGCAACCAGGAAGCTCCTGTGGGAATAAACTGTGGTTTTAAAATGCCCTGTGAATAATGAGCACTTTGTACCCTGCATCTCCTTGAAACCCAAGAGAATTAGGCTCTTTGCCAGGTTTAAAAAGGTAATCAGGCTGAGCATTGGAATCAGATGTTTTCCTGTGTGAATTTGGATTCTAAATTTTATTTTTAAATCAAGAACTGTTGACTTTGAGTCTGTTACACAAGGACACAAAGGAGAAGGAAACATAAAAAAATACTGGAGACTTCAATAAGTTCTGAGCTGTCAAGCTCCTGCAGGCTACTTGTCAGGCATGTTCCAGCTGTAAAATAAGTGTTACTGAAAATATCTTAAGATCACTGTATAATTTAGTCAGCTTTGAATGTCAGATCATACAATGGAGCACATGTGCATATTTTAAAAAGAGAACTGGTAAAATTAGCCTGTTTCTGCTGAGATACTGCTTGAAGAAATGCTTGCTTGGAGTTGGCCCTGCCTCAGGTGTGTGGCAGGGTGGATTGAGCTGGTAAGGAGAAAGGGCTCTGCTCCCTTCTGGTACTGAACAATTCCCCTCACATTCGCTTCCCTGTCTGCTAATGGATGGAGGAGCACTGATAAAAAGCTTTCTCTAAAAGACAGATAAGAGAACAATTCTATACTCCTGAGGGTTTTACTGTTGTACTTGAATCTTTTCATTCATTAGGAAAGAGTATTATTGATTGGCAATGATGTGGCCACTTAGCATTTTTAAGGTAGACACATATTATGTTCTTTCAGTAGTTGTGATTCTGTGGGCCCCATCCGAATTCAGCTCTCATTGTTCTTGGAATACCTCTGTAAGAAATGATTTTTAAAAGCTTCAGTACAGAGTCACTTTATTTCAATACTTGAAAAACTATATTCTTCTGTTTTGTTTTATTGACATACGAGTGCTCAAAGCATCCTGTGGAAATTCATCATTCCTTAAAAGCAGCTTTCTCCAAAAACTGATCACAGTTTTTGGGTAAATGGAGTAGCACATTTACTGAATAACACTGTTAGACCCCGCATTTTCTGAAAACTAGAAACTCTTTGGAAGAAGCAATGATTTTTTTTACTGCTTCTCTCCTGCAAATGGATGGCACAATTCATCCCAGATTGCTCATCTAAGAACACACCACGAAGGGAACTGGTGACTATTTGTCTTTAGTAACAATGAAAATTGGATCACTTGGAGCAATCTGGGACTGATAGTCATGCTGGTATGCTGAGTTCATGGGAGAAAAGAGAAATATCCACTCCAGTGAAATCCTGTGTGCAGATGTTGAAGTGAAAGGAGTGCTGAAAAATGCCAATTCTTTCCTTTTAGTCTACTTCTTGCATATTCTATCAGTTCAGCTTGATTTGCTGATGAAAACAAGTTCCTGCATTACACACTGTGGAGAAGCACTTAAAAATGGATAAAAATTGGAAAGAGGGATGTTGCCTCTGAACACCCAAGGAGAAATGAAAGCCAGCAATGCAAATCTGTCCTGTCAGAGGCCTTGCTGATAAAACAATAGATCCTTTTAACAGATCACATTATCTTTAGAAGGGCAGTGGAACTTAGGAAACTATTTTAACTGGGAATGTATTAATTTATGTGCACAAAGCAGTTACTTAAATGGGAATATCAAACTATTTTTTCCAAACCTAAGTGAATAAATACTTGTTCCTAATTAAGGGATTTGATCCCTATTCCATTCTGCTGAGGCTGCTGTGTATTTTAGGAAAAGGAGAAAAGGACTCAAATGGTGTAGGGAAAAAAAGAAAACAAACCCTGAACACATGGGATTATATTTTAATTCTTTGGGTATTGGATACTTTTGAAGATTTGTATGGGAGAAATAGGAGAATGAATTTTAAATGTTCTACAAGTCTCAAGAACCAGAGAGAAAGAGGAGCCAGGAGTGGAGCATGAGGATAATGCAGGCAGGAGGGATCAGGGTCAGATCAGAACTCAAAATTGTGTTTTTTAAATAGGAAATATATTCCGGATGCTTTTACTCCTGCCTTGTTTGTGTCTCCACAAACACTAGTTTAAATTTTTAGCAATTGCTACATTAGTATGAGTTTCCAAGGCTTTTAATATTTTGGATATCACTGACAAACTGTGGGTCATAGTTGCAGCTCTGCTAAATTGGCCATTGCCCTGCCAGTGTTTTAGACTGTAAGTATTTAGGTGAACAGCAATCTGCTAAGATGGAAGTCTTAAATGCTAGTTTCTAAAGCTTTGAACTTGTAATCAATCAGACCTACAAAAGAAAAATTGTGTGGAATTATTGTAAAGTGGTGTGGAGCTCAAAAGTGAGTTTTATTGGGTTTTTTTGGTTCAAGCAGAGATGATAATGATGAGCTTCTAAAAGTTCAAAAATTCCTTTACAGAAAATGTACAGGCCCAAACTATAATGATTGAAATTAGTGCTTTGAAGGTCAGTAAACTAGGCCTATCTTCACAAGGGAAGCTGAGATTTGATAAAAGCATTTCATCCCTAGATGACGTTATTTCAGCTGTGAGTTGTCATCAAAGTGCCTCAAAGTCATTTCTCCCTGGTCTTTTACATAATCAAAGGTGTGTAGTGGAACTTTCTCTTGTATTTTCATTTTAGGCTAATAGTTATCATGTTTCAGGCATTAGTGCTTATTCAGAAACTGACTTTTCTTCCAAAAAGTCTCCATGGAAGGTTTTAGTTAAAGATCTGGCTTTTCCTTGAAAAATTTACCTTTTGGTAGCTTTTCTCCCAGCTCATGAGTCACAGCAGCTCTGTTACTTCTGGATAGCGATGCTACTCAGTGTTGTGTGTTTTTGTGATAGCATGGACTTTTTTAACTACTTAGGCAGTAGTAGTTAAAGGACTCATACCTAAAAACAGGAGAATGTTGAATCCATGAGTATGAATAACAATCAGAAATCCTTGTATCTCACCTGCTCACAGCAACACATGGAGAAATGCAATTCAGGATTGGACCTAAATGCTTAGAACAGCTCAGGTTGAAAGTACTGAAGGCAAGGCAGCCCTGTGTGCATTAAAGGAAGAGAGGCCACTGAAGGATGTCTTTTAGTGTGAGCTTCCCAGAAGGAAAACCTGTTCCCACTGGTGAGCATGTAGCAAACCCAAAGGACAATAAGTGGCTCAAGCAGGCCAAGAAAACAACAAAGGGAGTTAGAACTGGAAGCAGGCTGGCAGAACGATGGATAGCTGCTGGATTAGTCAGTACATGGAAACTTTGTTTGGCATTCATGTAGTCTTGAGCCTCAAAGAAGAACCACAATGTTCCCTTGGGAGATTATTTTAAGATCCCAAAGAATGTATGTGCTGTTCCTCAGTATAGAGCAATTTCATCATGTGCTCATCCTGCTTGGGTTTTTTAATTTAGGAGTGGAAGTGCAGAGCATCCCCTGGATGCAGAGCTACTGCTGTTCTATGGGGGGAGGAAAAAAGAAAAAAAGTATCTCATTTCCATATCCACAGTAAGTTATTTTCCCTCAGGATCCATTTCACAGCACACCGCAGCCTTTGGATCTCTCACTTATTTTATAGTCATGAGCTCTCTGCCCCTAGAAAAGGGAAGAGAGATCATGTTTGGCATAATGCCATTTAGAGGAAATTGTTTCAGCTGCTAAATAAAATTTAATTCAAATTAATTGTAAAACTGGTTTCAGAATTAACTTTCAAACAGATTTCTTGAGGCTTACTTTTTAAAAGTGGGGGTTTTGCGGATCTTGTTGGTTTAGGAATAAATTGCTTGCATAATCAAACCAAAAAGAGGTTTGAAGTTCAGCTGTACATGATGTTGGCATTTGGACATGAATATCCAGACATTTATGATATATGAAATGTCCCTTTCCTGTGCAATACATTTTCAACAATAGCATTACAGCTAAATTAATTATGCCAACAATAGTTTGCTATTAGCATATCAAAACAATAGATTATTGTGGAGATGATGCAAAAAATAAAATATTCCCTAAGAAACATCCAGACAAGCTTGTTCATCTTCTTGCAGGGGTCAAATGAGATGTAGAAACAAGCATTAAATGTTCCTCTTAGCCATGCACATTGTAAGTGGTGTTCTACCTTCAAATACACCTGCTTCCCCCAAAAAGAGCAGCAAATCTTTCAGTCCCCACGAAGCGCAGCACTTCAGTTTTGGGAGTTTGCTTTTAAGTTAAAATTCGGCAAATGTGCATGCTGTTCTCTTTCTTTTCTCCACTGTTTCTTCTGCAGATTTAATAACTGCCTGTGCCTTCTCCTGCAAGGCAGGTTTCCAAAGTGTGTGGTGATTCTCTAAGTGGCTGTGTTTTAAGTTTCCTACTGCTGTGAACATCGGTGGCTTGAGCAGAAGAACGGTGTTGTTCTAGGCAGGCAGTGTACTCCCCAAAGGCAATGCGTGGTTGAGATATGTGAATGTCATAATTCCAGGACAGCTGTGCTCATTTCCAGGTGCTGAATGAACTTCCCACTCTGCATTTCAGTAGGCTCTCTATGCAGGACAGATACCCAGTGGAGACAGACTGTTCTAATTTTTGAAATCATGAAAGGCTTTTGACACTTGCTCTATTAATTTTCCACTAAGGACAGTGAGTCCCTAAAATAACTGTTTAGCTAACCTCTGTATGGAAGGGCTCTGCTCGTCACTGCTAAAATTGGAAGCACTCATTGTACTAATGGATTTTGGCTCTTCTCTGCAGCTTCACCTTTATCTCTTCAGCATAGATGTTATTGTTTGAACACCGCTTTTCTGAGTAAAAAGATAAAATGTACGTTTTAAATTAATCCTTCTTATCCTCTTTGCTGCCCTCTTCCCTTGCAATTTCCTCTTGGGAGCTCAGAACTGCTGGATGACAGTGCAGTTGCTATTGTGAGGTCCTGTCAGCTGAGCCACCAGCACAGAGGCTTTGCCTGGCTTTTCCACCATGCCTGTCCCTAGGCTGGGGCATATTTTAGTTTGGCTTCTCTGAGTCATAACTTTATTAACCTAGCTCACACAGTCCTCTATTGTGAATTACAGAGAGGTACATGTGCTCAAAGTTTTGTGCTGTCAGTGTATTACCAATTATTTCTCTGTGTCAAGTGTTTTGTCCTGTTTTGATTTTTCCATTTGACTAGAAAAGCTCAGTGCGAAGGCTCAGGGCTGTTTCGATGGACAAAGTTAATCATTTGGGGATTCAAGCTTCATCCATTGAGCTTCAAAGATAGATTTACTTCCCAGCCTCAAATCCTAAAATCCCATCTGAAGTATGAGCAGCAGACTTCAAAGTAATTTCCTGACTACCTAGGAGGGGACAAAAATCAGCTGCAGCTGTATACAAGGAGGGGGAGCTGAATCTTGGAATTGTTACACATTTGCATGCAATTAATTTTCATCTGATTTAAGATCTCAAAGTTTTTGAAAAGCAAAAAGGTTGCCCTTCAGATTTTTTTTATAAAATTGCTTATCTTCAATGCACCTCTGTGAGGGGAAGAACAAGTATTCCAGAACAATTGAAGTGTATTCTGTGAAAAACCTGTATGAAGCCACCCTAGCATGACATTATTCGTGGACTGCACTCAAGGAAAGTTGGATAAAAATACAGAGTATGAATCTGTAGTACTTGAATTAATGCTTATCTAAACTTTATTTTAATATCATTGATTTGGAATTGAAAAAATTCCCATGGTGTAGCAACTGATGAAAAAATCTGAAATGAAGTTATACCTGCAATTCCTGGTGCATACTCTGAGACTGTCTCAAATACTCTTAATGCTTTTTTTCCTCCAAGATATTCACTCTGAAAGTGCTCTCACATGAATATTAGGTCAGACAAACATTTTTTTCCTCCCTTTAAAATGAGTCTTTAGTGCAAATGGTGCTGTAAAAAGCATTGCTGGTTCTGTCTATGTTGAGGCTCCATTTTTTCGTTTCTGTTATGTCACTGTGGAATTTGTCTTCTACAGCTGGTAGTACTTAGACAATCAACACATGGCTGCTGCCTGCTGGATTTCAAAGTGTTGATAAGAATCTTTTGGGGTCTTCTGGGCCTATTTCTAGCAGCCCTGATTGGCTTTTTTTTTTTTTACATGGTGCTTATGTGTTGCTCCTGGGACATCCCCAGATATTGCATCCAGGACATTCCCAGTTTCTGGGTGCATGGTGGTGTGATGGCCCAGTAACTGAGGAATTTGCATTCCTCTTCTGGCGATTTTGACAGCACCGCTCTCACTTGTGTGTTCAGATCTGTAACAGAGCCGAGGGGACAGGGTATTTAGCACTTGTTGAAACTCATGAAGACCTTCCTGTGAGTTTCAGTGGAGGTGATGCTAAAATCAAATGGATGCCTGGATATGATTTAGTGATAGAACCTCTGATTTCAAGAGGATCAGTGCTTGCTGAGCTGGCTTTGCCTGGATTGCCGCTGATAAAAATGCCTAATCTGAAGTTGCTGCAGTATCTGGAAGGGGCAAAGGCTCGTGGCTGACTTGTGCAGGCACTGACAGGGACCCAAGCAGAGGTCCCTGTGTAGAGGCAGCAGGGAGCAGTGTCGGGATAACCTGGGCCTTCTGGAGTACAGGTGCCTCGGCCACCAGTTGCCACCAGGAAGCAGAGTGTTGGAAAAGCAGCTCCCTTGAGCAGCTCTCCTGCTGGCTGCTGTGAGGTGCTTGTCATCAGCTCCTGCAGTGTGTGAGCAGAACCAATGCATGAATAGCAATTTAGCTGGGCTATGAGGATATCGACTGTTCTAGGTGTGGAATGAGCACTTGGTTTCCAGAGTGAATTAGAGTGCATTTCAGCAGCGGTAGGCAGTGCCTTAGACACTATTTACACAGCCTGCAGCTTCTGTGATACTCCTCACTGTTGACCCCTCCTTTTAATTGTGCATTCTCAGCTCTTCTGTGATAAAAGAGAGCTGAATATCCACTGTTCTTCCTGGAGCAGAAATCATTTGAGAAGGCTGCAAGCAAACTGCCTAAATGTGTGAGCAGGAGAAAAACTACTGTTGGCATTGAGTAAAGATCTGCTTGACTTTTCTTGCACAGAACATGTTTTGAGAAACTCTTTCTGTTAGGAAGGCAAACAAGAATGGCCCCATTATAGTGCTGTTCATTCTGGAAAACTCTGCTGTGACCCTGTTGCACCAGGAAGAGCAGCTATTTTAGGGTGCCTTGCCCACACAACTAAAGCTGATGGAAAGATGACTTTCTTTAGAATGGAACTGCTCCTGCCTGCAGTTCAGATGGTTGATGGAGTGGATGTCACGTTTTGACTGCAAGTCACAATACACATCAACTGGAAACAAACCTGGCCTCCACGGGTTTGTTGTGATAGGAAATAAATTTTCCTTCTCCAGGTGGATGTATTAAGATGCTAAGAGTTGCAACTGAGCTACTATTTGGCTCTTGAAGTTTAAAATCCCAATTAAGAGGTACATGCCCTTGCCCCTTGGGTAACTATGCATGTCTATATTGGGTGCTTTTAGTTTTCTTACTCAGAAATTATTTTCTGAGACATTTAGGAGAGATGTATATTTCCCTGTACGTAAAGCTGTCATGCAGTTATTAAATCTAAATATCAAGGTGCAGTGTGGGCTAATGACTGGCTGGGGAACCAGGAGCTGCAGGCTCTGGGCGTTCCTTGTCAGCCCCTGCCTCTGAGGACA
Organism: Melanocharis versteri; assembly: GCA_013397845.1. Classification (NCBI taxonomy): domain Eukaryota; kingdom Metazoa; phylum Chordata; class Aves; order Passeriformes; family Melanocharitidae; genus Melanocharis; species Melanocharis versteri. Next base: position 581,813 of record VZTG01008324.1, on the reverse strand, counting down.
TCGGGTCCCTCTGGGCACAGGCCATGGTCAGCTGGGATGTCAGTCTGTGGATCAGGGTTTGGATCAAGGGGGTCCACAGCCAGGAATGGGCATGGCTGTGTGGCACAGCTGAGGCTGACCCCAGGCAGGGGATGAGGGTGAGAGCCTCAGTTCAGAAGGGAGCTGAGGATGGGAAGGGGGAAACCCCCTCCCCAAGATATTTTAGCTGAGCTGTTGAGGCAGCTCCCAGCTTTATCCACAGAGCTGATCAGCCTTTGGAGATTTAGGGAGGGAGATGCTCTAGGTCCTGGCACCGAGGACCTGTGTATTTAGGCAGAAAATAAAAAGCAAGAACATCCCTGGGACTCCATTGTGCTTGCTCCTTGCACGTTGTACAGAGCAGTCATTAATCCAGTAGTACGGGGCTGCAGAACTTTGCTTTGGTAGTATTTGCTGTACACAAATCATTGTTGTAGTTGCACTAATGAGCTGCTTAGTTCATTAGTGCAGCTAAATGCATTAATTAGCTGCCCAGTTGATGGCGGCTGGGGCAGCACATTGGCTTTCAGGATGACAATCCTGTTTGCTTCAGGGATTGTCAGAGAGGCTGGAGGGGAGCTCTGAGTGGCAGTGACTCCGAACTGATGGCAGCAGGTATGACCAGGGTCAGAAGATTAGGATGTGCTGGAATTAGCACACCTGACTGGTGATACAGGTGTTGGATTGGCTGAATGGCTCATTTCAGTTCCACTGCGCTGGAGCCAGGAAGGGAGCTGGAGCCTGGCTGCATTTTATCCACACTTCCCACCATATTAAGACTATTTTGTGTTTGTAGACCACACAATTGTTTGACAGGCGCGTTCTCAGGCAGCACATCTCAAAGTACACAGCTTTATAAATAAGTGTGCCATATGGTTTGTCAGGAAGGTCTCTGCCGCCCCTCACACATGCTGAGTCAGAGGGGTGTTGCATGCAACCCTTGGCACGTGACAGGAGAAGCAGCTGCTTTGTGACACGAAGATGTGTGAAATGTAAGTAAATCACTTGGGTTTGTGTTACTGGCATACCCATCGGCCCTGCCTGTGCATTGGAGCTGCCCTCTGCCAGGCACTGCACAAACAGAACGGAGTCCCACGTCCGAGTGCTCAAAAGCCTCTCCTTGCTGGATTGGAAAGTGTACCAATGTGAAAGTCTGTGTGTAAGGAAGAGACTCTTGCATTACTGCATTGAGATCAGCTCAGAGTGCTATATAATATTCAAATATTCTCATCTGCTGTGAACCTGGCCTAGCTCAATTGAAATCAAAGCCATCACAGCAAGGTTGATCTCATTAAAATCAATGCTTTATTCTGCTGTCCAACCTCCTCGATGTTGCAGCCAGCGAGTCTGCAAAAAATATTTTGAGAATCATCCTTTTAAGAAAGCAGCGCAGTTGTTTGAGATGTTATTTATTAAATATGGCTTAATTAAAAACTGGTTTAGCTGAGTTTGCAGCCTGAAACAATTCCCATTAATTCCTTTGAGAATATCTTATTCAACTTTATTAGCAATTAACTCTAGGCCTTAACCCTTTGGAGACTGCCAACAAATTGCATATTTAGGGAAAGCAGCTTAGTATTCATTGGTCAGCTGCCTGGAGACTGTGCATGTCCCAAGGATTAAATAGATACTTATATTTTTTGCCACTGGGCAAAGTTGTCTGCCAAGTTTTCACCAGTTGCCTGTTAAGCTGGGATTTATGAACAGCTCTGATGCAGAGATCAGGGCAATCTGAGTGACTTGGCTGCTCCTCTTAGCTCTCATTTGAGCTGGGATGCAAGCTGTAAGCAAATTAAAGTATTATTTGATAGTCTCCCCTGAAAGCAGTGAAGCTTAAATCCATTCTCATAGCTGACAAGAGGCGCATCTCACAGGAGCCGTGTAGTTGGTGTTACCTGACTTTTTTGGGAACCCTCAGAGAAGCCAAGGAGCAAATATTCACGAGGATTAATTGCCTGTGGCACCAGCAGTGCCCAGCTCAGGCTGCAGTGCGTATCCAGCAGGGATATTAATATGATACTAGAGGTGAGCAAGTAAACTTTAAATGGTGCATCCTGTCATCGGGTCTTACACTGAGAACATCCTGCTTAGCAAGGACCCAGAGCTGCCAGGAGGGTGGGGGCTTATTTTTGCATAGATTTACCCCTTTTGGACTTGTGGACTCCAAAGACATGAGGTGGTGCTCTTGTCTATGGAAGGTGTTCTGGGCACCTGGGGGACACTCGGGATGAACGTTCCCTTCTGAGCACGGCAGTCAGGCTGGAGCAGTGTTTGCTTGGCCAGCAGCTGCAGACTCAGAACACCCTGCAAGGAGCACCAGTCCAGCTGAAATTTAGCAAGAGAAAGGGTCTGAGACAGATAAGCCTAAATAATTCCTGCTCTCAAGGTTTGCCACTCTGAGGCTGAGCACGTAGCAGCTGTTAACCACGGATACAAACCAAGGGAGCAGGGAAATTTAGGGGGTGTTCAGGTTCCTTTCCAGCCCCTTTCTCCTGACAGGACAGCAAACAGGCAGGTGTGTGTGGGGTATGGGAGGAGGATTCCTGTGTCCTGTTGCTCCTTTCCAGCACTCAGAATGCCTGAAATTCATGAGATGTTGTGTTGCTGTGGCAAAGACAAGAGCCTTCTGTGACTCTGTGCTGTTTTTTACTACTGGTGTGGATGAGGGTCCTGGAGAACTGTCACTCATGGGAAGTAGTCCAGAGCTGAAGCCAAGTCAAGAAAATCTTGCCCCCAAATTTCCTGCCAGTGATAGCTGCCCAAGAAGAGAAATTTAAGTTGGTAGAGGAAATATTCCTCCTGTGTGGCTCCACAAATATTTATGGTCTTATTTTAGAAACGGAGTCCCTCCCAGCAGCCAGAGCCCTTATTGTCTGCAATTATAAACACAGAAGTTACTGTGCATGATTGAGGCACCAGATTTTCTTGTGTTTTCATGCAGGTGAAATAAAATCAGAGCTCCCAAGACTATGCTTCCTTTCTCCCAGGACTGTTATTTTTTTATTGGCCTTGACAGTCCAGGGAGCTTACTGCTAGAGACTTCTTCCCACAAACATTTGTGCTCCTGTTGCAAATTCATTCTGCTGTGTTTTGTCTTGTTTGCTGCTCTTCCACTAAGTTGTCTGAATTTTTAATATTAACAGCTACTTCCTTCAGAGTTGTCTCTCCATGTGACCATTGTGGAGATGTTAATTCTTGACAAATAACAAGATACAGCAATAGCTATATCTGAAAGGAAACCCTTTTGATAAGAGAGAGCTGGAGGTGTGACTGCTTACCAGCAATTTATGAGACTGAGTGTGTTTCTAGCTCAGCCTGGCCCTTTATTTCATCTCGGGCAATTTAATTCACTTCATCATTTCTTTTTGCTCCTTGCAAGTGCAGGGATAATGCCCAATCATGTAGTAACTTGTTAACTCCTATAAGGTTCTCAAGCTGTGTTGTTACGTAGTATTGAAGTAGAACTTATATAATCAGAACAGCATTATTACTCCTGTTATTAACTATTTTTGCATTTTGTCTAAACTGAATGAAAGCCAATTTAGTCTTGCTGCATGTGAGCCTTTCACAGTTCATACTCATATATTATGCATAATTCATGTATTAAAGAAACAACTTTTATTACCACACTAAGTGCAAGCAAAGATAGGGCAGAACAAAGACACATATTTTACAACCTATTAATTCTGGGCCATTTTAGAGAGAGCAAAATACTGAGTGGATTACTTAGGCTAATATCCGTTCTCCGGGCTGCTCAAGGTCATATATAATGGATGATGGACCTTTCTGTGTACAATATGCATTATGCATAGTTTTTGGACAAGTTGTAATCAAGTCTAGAAATTATGCCAATTCATTATTGGAGAAACTTATGGCATTTAGCACTTATGTAGCCTTTTATATTTTTCAAGGGGAATTATAACTAATTAACCCTTGCATGTCTGCAGAGTACAATTGTCACAGGTGTGAAATATAGTTACAAGAAGTAATTTTTGAAAGTTATTACCAAAATCAGAATTAAACCTCAAATTATTTACCATTTGTCATGTGATCCATTTAATAGGCCTTCCTTTATCTCCAAAAAGGAATTGCTGAAATAAGGAGTAGGTTAGTAGAATCCTAGAGTATTCTGGCTTACTGGAGGGCTTGACTCCCTGGATATTAATATGATACTAGAGGTGAGCAAGTAAACTTTAAATGGTGCATCCTGTCATCGGGTCTTACACTGAGAACATCCTGCTTAGCAAGGACCCAGAGCTGCCAGGAGGGTGGGGGCTTATTTTTGCATAGATTTACCCCTTTTGGACTTGTGGACTCCAAAGACATGAAACCATGAACTGCCGGTGACAGAGTGAAAAGCTGGAGGCTGCACAATGTAACAGAAAGGAGGGATGAGAGGGGTATAGAAAGTTTCTTGGCTAAAAAAGTTGTTGTTATGAGTCATTATTGCCTGGGCTTGCCAAAATCTTCTGACAGTTTTCTGTTTGTTAATTACCTTTGACTGTAGGAATGCACTTCTTATAAAGCCAGTTTTTCTTCTCTTTCCTGGGAAAATAACAATTATGGACTTACTGAACTAACTTGTAGTGCTGTACTACAGAAGTGAGAAAGAACAGCTTTAGATGAGAATCCTTGATGCTCTATTTTTTTTGTGCTCAGCACCAGCAGCTCTGCCTCTTTAAAGGAGTGCATAGAATGTTCTGAAAAACCCTCTGGAGCTTGTTGCATAGCTCATTTCTCCAAAATGCCCTGCTGTAGGCTCAGGACTGGCATGGGTGTACAAATCTGACCTTTTCCTCTTTGTGTGATTTCACTGTATGATTGCACTTGCCAGTGGTATTACATTCTTTGTCATCTTCTGTTTCTACTTGTTTGTAAATGCTGGTAAGTGTCGTATCATTTGTGACTGCTCTGATTCTTTTTTTCATCTGTGAAATCGTGTGAGGAAAGAGCTTTTTGAGAAGTCTCTGAAAGTCTGTATTTCACTTTCAAGTCAATGTATCTTTGGCAAATTGGGGCAGCACAAACCAACTACATTGGGATCTATTTCAGTGTTTTATTGAGACAGTCACTACTTTGCTCTGGGAGGACATTGGATGAATGGCTTTTCTTCATAAATGCTATTCATTCTAGTCAACATGGCTGTGGCTATTCCTATTCCCATTCAAGTCTAATTCCTGTTTCCTTACAGATTAGATTTTAGAGTAAATTGCACGGGCAGAATAAAGGAAGTTGTAATGAAAGGCAAAAGGCTTAGGTTCTGATGTGCACTTGAGGTCACTCTAACCCGAGGTACTGATTTCAAGTTTGAACAATGAACGAATGACAGGATAATGTTACTGTGCAAGCATAATTCATCTGGATATCTTTCAGTTCCCCACACTATTAGGCCTATTAAGAATCTGAAACACTCTGAAGAGGCATTAAAAACTGTTGATGAGAGAAGTTCCCATCAAAGTCCATTAGCATAAGTGAGTGGTCAGAGTAGCTGGGCCTGACGTATTTCATATTCTTTTGCTACAAGAGTAAGTCTGAATTTCTAAAGAGCTTTCAGGCTCAATCTTATTCAAGATGATCTCACATGGCACTTAGCATTCCCATCGCTTTTCAGGCACTTGTGTGAGGAGCAAGCACTCTGAGAACAAGGCATGCATTCACTTCAGTAGATAAAAAGAAGGTGGGAGGAGGGAAAAGACCTGAAGTATGCCCACAAAGGAAGACAGATTCCTGGATGATCATCCTTGCATACAAAAGGATCTCAAAATGGTCACTAGATATTCTACAGAAAAGAGAGAAAAGCTCCCTTTCTGCTGTCAGAACTAGTAATAGATCCTCGGATATTGAAACACCACATGGATGCAGGAGGCATCAGCACTTTGTGGTTTAATAAATCTGATATTAGGCATGGTGATACTCAGCAGTTCAAAGCAGGCTGAGCTGCACAGGTCACTGGGAAAAATCTGTAATTTAAAAAGAAAAATTACAAATTAGACTAACCAATCATAATTTTACCCATTCTTGCCTGTAATATAACTCACCTCAACCAATTTAGGTTTGTTTATAAGTGTCTGTGTCCACAAAAAGTTACAAGAACGCAGTGTTCTGGCTCAGCCTGCCCATGGCAAACAGCCTGGATGCTCCACCTGCCAAGGTAGGAGCAGCACCATCAGTGGGTGTGTGGCTGGGCTTCTAAAAAGGGCTCAGAGCACACTGGTCCCAAACTGCTTTTCTGGAAGTGAGGCAGCCTTCAGTCAGAATGACCAGAAGACTTCTGAAATAAAGGCTGAAAAAAGCAGTGTTTTTTTTTTTTTAAAAAAAAAAGAAGGCATAAAAACTTGCAACAGTGGGGAAGAGATCCAGAACGGGATTTGGCACTGCCAGGAGCTTTCCTGGGGCATCAAGACCTTCCCACCTGTCCCTGGCAGGGCACCCTCTGTGGTGGGCACCCAGAGTAGCTTCTAACCAGGTAGGGCACTGTCAGTTCAGGGTGTGGCAAGTAGGGATCCCTCCTGGTGGGGTGTTTGCATGTTGGGATGTGTTCAAGTCCTGCATTGTGGAGTTCTGGAATGTGGAAATCAGGAAAAATATTTTACGACTCAGTGTTTCAAAGCAAATTTAAGTTGAATTATAGCTGCTTGTTCTCATCTTTGAGGTGGGTAGGATGGTAATTGAGATGTGGAATAGTTTATTTAGCTCCATTTTCAAAGAATAGCTCAGCATGCAAAGCAGAGTTAATTCCTCCATGCAGTCTAGGCAGTTAAATACCTGGCTGGGTTTTCCTTTGGATATTTTGGCATTGAGTGTTCATGAAGGCGTGGACCCTCCTAGGGCATCCTGAGCTGAGTGTCAGAGGTCTTGGGAAAGTCGTGGTCAAATCACAAGCACAGGGCATGTACTGATGTAGTCCAGTGCTTACTCAATCCCTCTTAGCTACACACAGGCAGATCATTATTTTGAGCTGTTTTACAGTGATTACAGCAGGTTTTGTGCTTATTTAAACCATGTGAACAAATTATAGAGGAAAGTTGTCTCTTTAAATAGCATAAAAATGGATTAGGAAATCAAGTTTTTACTTTCTGTGATGTAAGTTTAGGAGTATCTAATGTAAAGAAACATTCAACATTTTAACTGTGTATTTAAACTGTTTATGCTCTAAGCAAATGTTAAATGTTTACTCGTAATTATGTATTAAAATTATTTACTTAAGGAGCAGAAAGGTTAAATCACTGGTATACCAGAATATATTGCTTATTCATGTCAGCATAAGCATGTGAAGCAGGGAATAAAACTGTATCCTTGATAGCTGAAAGTTGAACAGGGATATCTGTAATCGTGCTCACGTGTCTTTGCCAGTTGGTCGTATCATTCTGATAAATGACATTAAACAGAAGCAGTATCTTCTATGGATTAGCCACTGACTGATGTCTCGCTATTCCATACGAGCTTGGATCATTGGGAGGCATCCTGCATTTTCGAAAGGATGTCACAAAGATGACAAATAAGCAATATCAGTCACCAAATGCTGTTCTAAACTAGGATGGTCATCAATATAGATAGCTTTTTTCTCTGTTAATGTATAAGTTCATAGATTTAGGTTATCACAGAAATTGTCCCTTCAGTGATTATGTACCTTTTAGTGTTTGTTCTTCCAAATGTAACAAATGAGTAAAAGATGGGCTAGAACTTACCTTTTCCTCATCCTTGGTCACTGTTTCCCCTTGCCAAAAAGAAAGGATGGAGATTCTCCTTTAGCTTAGGTCTTAGGTCTGTTGCTTTGTACCAGTTTGCATCACTTGGTTGGATCTTGGTTACTCCTAAGTGGCAAATTAATGGTGAAAGATCTAATATATAATGGGAGGAAGACTTGTGGCAAATGCTCATCCTCTCCCCTCTTGCTTTCTTCTCTTATGAAATTCTGAAGGCTGTATGTGCAGGCATTTCCTAGACATACTTTTCCCATACATCTGTGGTCTTGCCATCTCTCAGTCCTGCAAACTGTGGAGGCTACTGTCCTGAAGTTGTTCCTTTTGCACGAGTTCTGTCTCTACAAACACCACTTTTTGTACTTCTCAAAATGCATCCGTCAGGAGTTTGTCATGTGAAGCCACTTGGGGTACAGCCTGGTTAAACAGCTGGGAAATGTTAAATATTTGGGAAATGTGTACTGTTAATGGAAATAAGCTTGGGTTATCCATCTTTTCTTTCTCACTTCACACTTCTCCTATGTAAGACTTGTCTGCTGTAAATGCCTGTTGACTGATGAGTTATCCCCAGCAGATTTGCATTAGCTTCTGGCTTTACTGTCCTTAAGGAAGCTTTCAGGTGAAAGTTTTTTATGAAAAACACCAAGGCTGAACCAGGAGTAAAGCAAAAGTGTTGTAAGTTCAACCTAAAAATAATCTATGTCACAATTACCCTGCGAAGACTTTGATCTTTTGAGAATAAGCTTGACTGAAATTCAGGTGCCATTGCTAGGAGCCTTATTTCTGAAATACACTAGCAATAATTCCTTTCATATTTTAGAAGTATGCTGTAATTAGTAAAGATCTTTCTTTTAATCTGATCTATTGTGCTTGACCTGTTATATTTGTAATACAATACTTGATGAATATTCATACGTGACTCCTCATAAAGTTCTCTTAAAATCAATACTAAAAGGCTGAAACTGTTTGAGAGGTGGCAATTACCGACTGCAAGGAAATTATTCTCCACTGAACACTTGCAACAAGAATCACTGCCAAAATGCTGCTGATGGAAAGAGTATTAAATAGTGAGTGTAAATCGCAAAGCTATTATGGTGGTTTATATGAAATAGCTCACTAATGGATCACAAACTGTGGCAGTTACATTTATAACAAGCAGATTCCTGGATTTAGGCAAATAATAGGGCGTTTTATTGCAGGATGGTTTGAAGATCAGTATATTCCTTTATTAATGGGCTATATAACAGTTACTAGCAAGCCTGTGAATTGTCTTCACTGGGTGAATACTCCCGTGCTTTGGGCAGTATATTTGACTATGTTGTTAAATCAGGCACATCTTTGAGACTGAGCTCTTGGGGGTTTGATGCAGCAGTGTCAGCTGGATATGTTTTTAGGAGCACCAGAGCTGTTTGGGCACAGCCAGCCAGAATGGTTTAGAGCTTCCCAATGCAGCCTCTCCTTTGTCTGTGGCCATCCGAGCAGTTTCCTGTGCTGTGCTGGGTTAAACTGGTGCAGAAGAACATAGTTTTCTCCTGCTCACTGATGTGAGGATGGGCAGATGGAGGTGTGGAGATACTATAACTTCCTTCAGAGCTTCTGGCAGCATTCCACATGCACTTTGCTTGGTAGCTTCTCTTTGTTCCATGTGGGATTTAGCTGTGTCAGAATGGTTGGCTTTTAAATTATGGATGGAGGGGGAATTTGAGTGTATTTTGCAGACAGTCAGATTTTTACCCACAAAGTTGCTTACCTGAAACAGGAAACAAATATTTGACTCAAATGTGTGATCCAGGTAAAGGAATAGAGCTAATCAAGAATGAGCAGTAATGTCATGGGAAATGAAATTGTTATATTGCATTTGTGATCTTAGTGTGTCTGGGGAAATTAATTTGTATTCCATAGCACAGACAAAGCACCCCTGGCTTGCCACTGTGTCAAACTTAGCTAGCCCTTGAGAGCCTTCAGGGATTAAATACTGGAGTAGAACCAACCCACAGAGTGCAGAATGGTCTCTATGCGTGTAGCACACCCATTTCTGAAAGTCTGCCTTCAGGAGAGGCACAGAAATGTCTGTGTTTATTGCAAACAACTAAACACCAGAGATCAGGGATTTAGATGGAACACATATCCAAAGACATAAGGACAGCAATTCCATTAGCTCCACAATATCTTCAGTAGATACAGTTCCCTTTGATAATGTCATTATTTTTCACGCACAGCTGATCTTGCATCATTTGGCATTAGGGGACACATAATAGCCCTTTAAATATTAAATAGTATTTTCATATACTGAAACCTGTTGGTGATATTATATATTATGCATAAGCAACTTTTCCTTTTTCATTTTCCACCCATAAAGATGTGTTGTACATGTTTCCCCCTCTCGAATTTGAGATGACAGGTTTTTTTCCTCAGTAGCTGCAGATATAAAATACCTAGCAGCAAGATGGCTTTTAACTCATTTTTATAGCACTGCAAGGCAGTATCTCTCTAATAGCCTTTTCTCAGACATAGAAATGCTGCTGTTAGAGGAGGGCTGTGGCTGTCTCTCTCTTAGAAAGGTGTTTGTCTTTCACAGGGGTTAAGACTTTTACTTACAGCTTTATATATTCAAGCAAAAATGAACTCCTGTCTGTTTTTTAAGCTATGAGATGTTTTAAAGAAAAGAGTTATGCAGAAAAGCCTCTTGAAGCTAAACTGTTGGAAGTAGTATGGGCCAAATTCATATAGCTATTCCAGGTGATAGGTGCAACCCAAGCATGAATCCTCCACTTTTGCCAAAATCTCAAATAACTCCAAATACATTTCCTGGTTACCTTAACAGGCAGCCTCTCACTCAGACTCGGACTTGATTGGTGAGACGAGAATACCTTTATTCGGAAATACAGGCAAAACTTTACAAATGCAACAGCTGCGCATTGCTAAGATGAAAACACGACCTCCCGGTGACTTGGAGAGGAGCCCGAGGAGTGATAGGTGCAGGCCACAGGGAAGGGGGAGCCGTGGCAAAGGGTCAATTGCTGCTTCCTGACAACCAGGAGGGAGGAGATGAAGAACTGATGGGTTTTGTTTCATTCGGGAAGTGGTGGCCGGTGGTTTCCTAAACTAACAGCCTCACGAGCTGCTCTCAGCTGTGATTTATCTACTGGCCTGTGCTGCAGTCTAGCTGGCTGGTTCTTTAGCGGCAGAAATGAGCTTTAAGAGCTTGGCAAAAGCAGCTGTAATTGGGCTTGAGGATTTAAGTGTTGCAGAGAGGAAAGTAAGCGTTCCTTCTGTTGGAAAGGGATAATGTTGCAAATAGCTCGATTTAGAAAACAAAGGAAAAATTCAGCGAGATGTCTAGTTTGCCAGGAGGAGTACTTGTATGTTGTGCTGCAGACATTTCTAGTTAAATACAAGGAGGAATGCGTGCATGCATAGATGACATATCTGTAACACTTATTTTTTACACATAAAGGGGAAAAAGCCTCCCAATTCCTTATCTCATACCTCAGAAAATTCCACACCCAATGTTTTTGTAAAATACCTAACAACACAGTATGCTGAGAAAATACTATCCCAAAATGCTAATTCTTACAAAAGATGTGTGCCTGAGAACAGTGATTTTAAAAAAAATTGTTCAGCCACCAGCAGTGTCTAGTTTTATTTGAAGTGCCTTTTTTTAAATGGAGGAATAAACTGTATTTGTCAGATAATTGCACTTTTAGCTCTGGTGGAACTAGATGGTCTCTAAGGTCCCTTCCAAGCCGTTTTATGAATCAGAAACACACAGAAGTAGCAGAGAGTACAGAATACACTGCCTTGCCAGAAACAAGCCATGGATCACACTGGAAATCTGCTGCCCAGGCCACTCAGTCCCTGCAAATCAGTGTTTCCTAAAGCTCCTGGAATTCAATGCCCCCCTCCCCGGGAGTAAAATCCGAACAGGGGATGTGAGTAAAAAGTTGCTCAGGCTGGCACAGTACTGAAGAGCAGTGATCTGCCCACCATGTGATAATGGAAGGTTTTAAAGCTCTTCCAGCTGAACTCTGTGGAGATCCATTATATTCCAAAACAGTTCAGGAAGGAAATTAAGAAGACTGGCACCCCTGTGGCACATTGGAAGTCAGCCACTTCCTACCAGTGAGTGATAGGATGTTAGAGTACTGCTGGATTATCCTCCTGGGGCTCTGAGCAATTTCTGTAGTCTTGGATCTTTCCAGTTTGGTTTGAACTTGCTACGTGACTCCAAAGGCTTCCCATGCTCCCACACAATAACTGGAATTATTCCCCTGTTTTAACCATCTGGTATTAAAACACTTCTAGCACAATGTGAAATGGTCTTATGCCAAATTTTGGGGCATGGGCTGAGGTGTGCGTGGACTTCCCTAGTGTAGGAAGGTGATGAAAAATTGAGTAGGGGGTTCTTGGGTGCAGAGATTTCACCCACAAAAGAGACAAGGCTGCAGAGCTGGTCCTGAGGGCATGGAATCTGGGAATTGAGTTCCTCACCTTCCCACTTTTATGTAAATGAAAGGCCTGACAATTTCCACAAAACGATTAGAGGGAAACAGTTTTCTATCAGGGAAGCAAACTGGTCCCAAACCAATGCCTGTGTCTCCACTGCCAAAACTTAGTGCGTTTTTACATTTTTCTACAATAAAACTGGCGTTTTTTAGCAACATTCCATGGTACAATTAGATATTAATTACAGCTTGCAAGATCCTTACCAGATAATATTCATGTCCATCTTTTAGGTGAGTGAGAAGGAGGTTTTCACTGATGAACAGTGGCAGAGGAAGGAAAGCAGCTCTGGCTCTGAAATGGCTGTTTCACAGACTGTAGAGCCTACCTTTGTGAGAATACAGTCATATGGCAGCATTTTGCATCTCCTGAAAAAATAGATTCCAATCATTAATTTGCATGTGAAAAGGCCCATGTTAAGGGCCTCTTGAGTTCCTGTGTCCCATTTCCCTCTGTGAAAATCACCTTTCCTGAACTGATCCTGAAAAGAAATCAGTGCCTACAGCTCAATGGAAATCAGTGAAGTGCCAAGGAGGATCAGTGCTGTGTGTGATCAGGCACTTGGATTTGAAGCAGGACTGGCACTGCTCTGGCCTTGCAGTGATGAGCTCATGTTATTGAATTTGTGGTGACTTTGTTTGAAATGCCAAGCTGAAGTCACATTGCTGTTTCCCTTCTATTTTAGGTGGTATTTCTGAACTAGTCTGCAAGGCAGCTGTGCTTTAATTTAAATCCTTCTTCAATAATAGCTCCTATTGTGCTAGCTTTGAGATGGTATCAATGACTAGAATTTTATTGACAGACTTGGTGCCAGTATATATTAAACACTACTCACTGATTGATATTTATATAATGCTGCTCACAAGATCCTTTCTCTACACTGCTCTGTTGATTCTTGCTGTTGTATCATATCTAAAACATCTATTTTTTTTATCAGTGTTGTGAGGCATGGAGGAGAACAGAGAAACATTACTTGATTAGGTTTCTTGGAAATCTGGACTCGCGTGTCAGCTTATCTAAGGCTTCTTGTAAGATTGTGGCCTCTTAGGGCAGTGATAATCCTTGCTCTGAGCATGCTTCCTTTGTGTCACTGAGATGGTAACAAACAGTCCAAACTGCTAAAAAGGTGTGTGTGCAAAAGGGGGCTGCACTCCTCCTTGAATCCCTGGTGTATTACAAGTTTAGAAATCACTTAGCATATTCTTGGCACTGTAAAAGCAAGTAATGTCTATTATTCTTTGTTTTCTTAAAGAAATAAAAACGTACTTTCTTTAATTGGCATCTGCATTCAGATTAATTTTACAATCAGACAATCTGCTGGGAGATGCTCTGAGATTTCACTGTGCTAGCCCTGGTGGGGGAATGTTAATTCAAATGAGCACCTGTACCAGGTCTTCCTTATGACTGCTGCAAATCTCATTGTGTAGAGAAGTCAAGAGGTGTTTTTTATTAAAACCTGTGATGTTCACTCAGCTTTGTTTTGCTCATAGTTCTTTAGCTGCTGGTTGCTCTGAAGCATGAGGTTTCCTTACAATAATTGCTTTTCCTTATCTGAAATTATATGTTGTGACCTTTTATGTGTTTACAAGACTACTGGGAAAATGAATGTTGAAACTTAAATTCATCATCAGCTGTTTCATCAAAACTGTTGCATAATTTCAGAAAAAAGATAATTGCAAGATAATTTGTTATTTGCTTTCAGAGAGCCTTTTTGAACTTGTACCAAAGCTCATGGAATGACTTCAACCAAAGTATGATTGGGGCCTTTCAGTTTAACCTATAAGTCCTTTTCTCCTCATTTTTCCTGGAACAAGAGGACTTTTGGGTATTGTGGAGCTGCAAATTTGATGCAAAATGTAAGGCAACCAGCACTTTGCTGGTGATCTTACAGTGCTATGGAATACAGACAGGCTGTTTCTCCCTCTCGTCCTCCTCCTGGCTGTGTTTTGCTGATAAATACCGAGATGTAGCCCGTGGTGGCCTTATAAAAGGCATTTTTCCTCCTCTGTTTAACCTCCTCCCTTTCTCTGACAGCGTCTCAATGCTTTGAACAATGTCTCCTGCTTGGGAGGTGGGTAAATGATGTTTCTGATTGCTCAGCAGGCATCCTGTTAGAGCAGATTGCCTCCCAGACAGCCAAGAGCTGTAGCTAGTGCTTTTCCTGGCCACACAGTGACAGGACCATGAGCAGAGCCGTCCCTGAACCTCCATTTCCAGCTTCGTAGCTCTCACCTCAAATCCTAGAAAACTCTTCGGTTCCTGCCGAAGGGTGCTGTATTTTTTTCCAAGGGAATGTACTACATGTTGGAAAATGCTTGCTGTGAATATTAATGAGAGCATAAGAGTTTGGATAGGCCATAATAGCTTGCAGTTTATTATTCAGCTTTATCATTACGGAAGACACTTGTGCTTAGTTAGACACTGGAAGTTGGGCTGAGGCAGCTCATAGGTTGTAGGAGACTGAGTCCTTTCTTCTGTTAGATGTGTTATTAGTGACCAGAGCTTTATTCAGATTAGCAATATTAAGAACTGAATTAGATTTAAACCAGCTTCTCTGAAATGTAACTGGGAATTGCTTTTTTTTTTTTGGCCATTAAGAGTTGCAATTCACTCCAGGAGATGTGGCTCAAAGACCTACATCGCAAGAAAATTGCCCCAAGTTTTAGAAACATAGCTGAAAGCAAGTGTTTTCAGCTATGCAAATGGTGTTCTATTGCTTTGTGACTAATGTTTTGTCAGTTGTGGAATTTCACCCTTTACAACTGCAGGTTCTGTAAAACAGCCAGAATGGTAATGAGAGTCTGATGATTCAGTAGAGGGTATTATAAGAGTATTTCTAAAATGAGCTTAGAGAAAAGTGTTAGTGGGCAAGGCATAAAGTTTCAAATGAGCTGCTTCAAGAGAAGGTATGCCATCAAAATCTTTTTGTATTAATTTAGGAGTATCATGAGATAAAACAGCAATTTGGAAATCTAAAAATTGAAAATATGTCAAATTTCCCATGCAAGAAATTAAACACAAATTTTCTCCTTAACATTTGAGCACCTGGAAGTGTTATAAACTCTTTTCTCTAAATGTTTAATGGAAATTAAATACTCCTGCTGGTGTACAGACTCTTAATTTTTAGGGTGCTTAAACCAAGCCCTGGTGATTTGCAGGGTCCAGGGCATGTTTATGCTGGGCTCCTTGCCTTTAGGAATGAAATGAGTGAGAGCTGTCCAGAAAGACCTGAAAGATGAATTCATTCGAGTTTAAGGAGAGAGGATTGGGCCAGATCTGTGAACAGAATGCACATTTTCAGACTCATAATCGCCCATCTTTCTAAAGACAAACGATCCTGCTGCCAGCATTAATATGTATCTTTTTTTTTAACTGTACCAAACTTGTAAGCTAGGCCTGAATGAGTTAGCTACCATGGGACATGACTCCACCATGGTAATGGGAAATACAGCTGAGGGCTGTTAGTTCAATATTGCTCAGTCATAGCAATACATGCAAAAGCTCTGTGGGAATTACGGATGGGAATCCAGAGAAAGTGTATGCTGGCTCTCATTATGGGCATGCTGGGCATATAAGTTATATGGAAGCATCTTTGTGCCTCTGAAAGACAGAATGAGATTTCTGTAACTTTCAGACACAAGGAAAGCACAAACCAGCATTCTTCTCTTTGCATGAAGCACAGAGGTCCCATTCATGCAGCAGCTACCTCATCCAGAACACATAATTTCTGCTCTACAAAAGGGCTGGGGATTTTCAAGGCAATTTCTGCTTTGCAGCCCATTTGATATTTTTGTCTTCTAGTTCACCTCGCAGCTCAGCTTGGATGCAAATTAAAGCAGGTGAGAGAGTCTGCTTTTGAGAGGGTTCTAATCTGCCTGTACAGCTGGGACAAATGTTAAGAGCTAGAAGAGAACAGAAAAAGGCAAAGGTGGATATATTACACTGGGATAAACAAATGCACAGCTTTGAAGTCAGTGGACCTTTGGCAGTTTACCCCACCTGTGATTTAATAAACCTGGTAGGCCATGAAATCTTTCATAATTAACTTCACCATTCTTAAATGTGTTGTATGTTTTATGGACTGGCTTTAACAATCTGTAAAAAAAATGTATTATGCTGTAAATCTAACCGGGGAGCAAGAACAGATTATAGTACATAAAAGGTGAATTAACACTTCCTAGGGAATGCATTAGCTGACTTTTTAACTTGCCATTAACTGTTGCAAGTATGGCAATAATTTTCTGTTTTTCTGGTAATAGTCGAGGTTTTTATTTTTTAGCAGAGGTTAAGTAGGCAGGGAGTGTCAGGGCTCCCTGGGGGCCAGGATGCTGGGGGACATGGAGAGGGGCCCAGGGGATGGAGCAGCATCAAGGGAAGGACCTCTCAAACCAGGGCCCATCCCCAGAGAAAGAGCAGGGAAGGGGGTCTCAGTGGGGGAGGAATTCCGTTCAGCAGCATCTTCTGTCCAAACCACCAGGGGTTCATTCTTCCTCACACCGGGTGTTGTCTGGAGGACTGTGGACTGTTTCTGGTGACATGGAGTTCCACGTGTGCCAGCTGTGCATCAGGTGAATCCATCCAGAGTAAAATACGGTCCCAGGGAGCGTAGCAGTGACCCAGCCACTTCATTTACACAAAAACACTATTTGTGTCATAATTGCCATCATTGTGCGTTAATCTTTATTCTCCCAGGATTTTAAAGACATTTGTGATTCTGATGTGAGGGGAAAAATGAAAATGATTTCAACAGGAAATGGACTCTTGTACAACATTCTCCTCCCCTTCCAATTTCTTTCTGTGCAGCAGCTGCTGTTGCCAGGCTGTCTTTGTTGCTATGGTGGTGGTTTGTGTGCCAGAATTTTATATTCACTCTTCAAGAGTCACCTGATTGAGTGGCTGTGCCACAAAAGTTATCAGGCTCGCTCGTAAAGATAAAAGCTGTGTCTGACTGCCGTTCTGTACGTACAGCATCTTGTAAAGGGAGCAGATCAAACACAAACAGATTCCAGTGGCCTCTGGCCATGAGTTTACAGAAGAATTAGCAGATGAATTCTCTCAGCAAAGGCGTGACGACTGCATTTGGAAGGTGTGATGTCTTAGCCCACAAGGCAGCTTCACCGCTCCTTGTGGCACTTGTGACTCGTTGGTCAGGTGTGAGCTTTGCTGTCTGCATGATGTGAAAAGAGCTTTTTATCAGAAGGACTGAGCTTTTATCAGAGAGACAGGGTCACATTTTCTATATTTCTTTTCTGTGGAGTTGTTCCATAGAACTTAATGATCCTGCTCCCACTGATAATTAGAGTATAATTTGACCCAATTTAAAATGCTGTTAGGATGAAATACTTCTGGTGAAGCTGAGTTTATCTTTAATCCTAAATCCTGCAAACAGTTAGGTTTAACTCTTAGTGTGTTCAGTGCACCATTGCAGTGAAGCATTTTCAAGGCTGAGGCCACTGCTTCTTTTCAAAATCTAGAATTACACCAATAAACTCAGGATGGCAAATGAAATAGAGATTTCATATATATTTCTCTGAAACCTAATTTAAAATAGTAGATTTAGGTTTTAGTGTATTTCTTGTATCACTTCATATACAGTCTTTCTGTGTAGCTGTTGCCATGTCTTCGTTTGACCCGACTTTGGTCAAAGCCATCTGTTATTTAAATCAGTTATTGCTCCTTTCCTGATTTGTTTACATGCATTTCCAGATGTGCATCTAAAACACTGTGTATTCAGTTATTCCCCTGGAAATGAAATATTGGTACCTAAGCCCCTTATATAAAATACAATGCTTTATGGGTATATTCCATTCAAATAACTTGTATTATCTATGCAAGGCAATCACTTGGCTGAAATGTTTTGAACCTAGAGAAATGAAAACATCCTGAAATAGTTCTTGCAGCAACATGAGACCAGCAGGTATCGCATCTGATTTGTATGATTTGGAACAACTGCCTAAGTCCATTGCTGAGGCTTTTTTTTCCTTAACACCACATCTTCCCTTCACTCTCGGAACTGAAAGGGGCCGAGTGAAGAAGAAATAGAAGATAAGCATTTAGATGTTTCCTGAGGCTTTGGAGGAAGGTGTCTGGTTCTTTTTTTGCCAGGCTTGGTCCAATCATTTAGTGACAACACCTTCGTACCCATTCTGGGTGTAACAATCCTGCTGAGTGCAGCTGGTTTCCAGGTCACTGATCCCAAGCTTTGTGGGAAAGGAACTAGACTGAGACACGCACTGAATCTGTGTTTGCAATATGTACTGGGTACTGAGAACTGTGGTCCTCGCTGGAGCAGATGCTAGTTAAGCAATAGCAGTAACACATGAGCCAGCTATCTGGGTTGAAACTCAAATTCCCACTGATTTCACA
Source organism: Melanocharis versteri (assembly GCA_013397845.1). Lineage (NCBI taxonomy): Eukaryota > Metazoa > Chordata > Aves > Passeriformes > Melanocharitidae > Melanocharis > Melanocharis versteri. The sequence goes on along the minus strand of VZTG01008324.1, from coordinate 563,223 downwards.
GAGCCCAGGATTTCAGCACAGGCTGAATCACAAGCACTTTCCAGAGCTGTTGTTTAAAAGGCCCAGGCATAATGCCATTTCCTTTTGTGCTGCTTCTTCCTTTTGATGCAAAATCCATTAGATACCTGCCACATAAAAGGCGTGTTTCTCTTCAGAGAAATACTATCAGATTAAAATACTCAAGTCTGAAAAACCACAAAACTGCTCCAGACAAAACTTCGTGTCTGTAATGACAGGCACCCGTATCGAAGCCTATCCTAATCCATAGGCCCACCTCTTCCATGTTCAGATCAATGGTTGCTGGGAGCCTATGGCATCCTCAGGAATCCTGAGGTATCAGAAATTGTGGTTTGTTTTTCCCTCATAAGACTGTAAATGAGGCTAGGCCAAGTGAAAGTGGATTGTGGATTTGTTGAGGAAACTGCCACAGAAGTGGCACCATCCCTGGTGGGTTTACGTCTTCCCAAGATCTGATTTCAGCAGTCAGATTTTCTGACTACTGGGAATGCAAGAGCTTAAGGGATCATGAGTAAGTACTGTAGCATCAGTACTCTCTGCTCTTATTTTCTGGGGATTTCAGTGTTATTTTCATTCTTTTGTATGCTATATGAAATGAGATGAAAAGGCAGTTGTGAAAATGGTCCTGAAAATCTCTCCCTTTTCCCCCATCATGGAGCAACCCCATACGTCAGTGCAGCCAAACTCAGAATTGGTTATTGTTTCTTTAAGTCACGGGAAATGGCTGGGAATTAAAGCTCAGCAGGGAGAGAGCAGGCTCTCATCCTGACTGATGCGACACCCACGTTTGCATGGAAGGTTAATAAGAACAAAGAATAGATCAAATGGGTTAATTGGCCTTGAAATGTGTATGCTGCGTGCATGGGCTATCGCAAAGGAGCAGATTCACCTCCCACTAAAGGCAATCAAAAGTTTTTCATTGAAGGGGAAGAATCTAGAAAAGACCCAGTGGAAAAGCTTTAGCAACTCTTTAAAGTTAGAGCAAATCAGCAGTCCAATATGCCAGTTTTGTAGCTTTTTAATTAAAAAAAACAGAGCCAACATCTCCCTGCTCAGATTGAAGAAAAAATACTTAGTTTGGAGGAATGATATTTCAAAATAGTACTAGGTTAAAAATGCATACAAAGACATTTTTTTCTGTCATTTGCTTTGTCTGTAGCAGAAGTTTGGCCTGCTGCCCCTAAATCCTATGGGTCAGTTGGAAACCCCTACAGAGAAATTAGAAATCTCACGTGCCGTGTCATTGGATGCTTTATCTCTATGACTGCACAGGGGCTCTAACAGAGAAGGTCACTGGTGGAGCACATATAACTTTGTTCTTCAAAAGCATTTCCTTAAAACCTCTGGATTTAGGATTGTGCTGGGTGAGAGGATGTGTTGCTGTCTTTATGCCTTTTGAATTGAGTACACCTAACACTGAATTAAGGTCACATGCCTTTGTTCTCAGGAAGCCTCTTCATCTTATGAGACTAAAAAGCTGTGGTAAAGCAATTTCTGTGTTTTTAAAGCATGAAGCTTTGATGAGAATTGTTTGTTACCACTCTTTCAATTAAAAGTTGTTCCTCTTCTGGCATCACTGGGAGGGAGCGGAGCGGGCAGCGCCGCGGCTCCGTGCCCTGCGTGCGTGCGTGTGTGTGAGAGGAGCGGGCGGGCCGGCGCTATATAGAGGATGTGCCGCCGCATGGCTCGCCCCGGCCGCCGCCGCTGCAGCTCNGCATCACTGTGCAGGCTCAATGCTGTCCCTCTGACATAAGTAATCCCTCAAAACTAAAATTAAAAGACTTCACTCAACGTGAGGGAGAACTTATTGTAANCTCGCCCTCGCCGCCCGGGCAGCCGCCTCCCTGCCCGCTCCAGGCGCCTGTGCCGGCCTCTCTCGCGGGTTTCCGGCG
>VZTG01008324.1:540755-561251 GCA_013397845.1 Melanocharis versteri | reverse complement strand
CCCCTGCCTTGGAAGGGGTGTGGGACTGGATGATCTCCAGAGGTCCCTTCCAGCCCCAACCATCGTGTGACTCAGTGCTCACCCCTTCTGCAGCCCGGCCGCATCTCTCGGCAGGGCGAGACGCGCGGACCTCGCTGCCTTGCTGGGCGTTTCGGTGCGGTACCGCGGGGGGAGACGGGTCTCCCGTTCCTAGCGCCTCCCTGCCGTCCTTCTGCCTTCCGGGACCTCAGTCTGCGGAGGGCAGGTGGCGGCGGCCGGACGGTGACGGTGACAGCGGCGGTGGCGGTGGCCGGGAGGTGACAGTGGCGGTGGCCGGGAGGTGACGGTGACAGTGACAGTGGCGGTGGCCGGGAGGTGACGGTGACANATGCGGTGCAGATGGCCGGGGCACAGCCAGGGGTGCACGCTCTGCAGCTCAAGCCCGTCTGCGTCTCCGAAACCCTCAAGAAAGGCGTCAAATTCGTCAAGTGGGACGATGTGAGTAGAGCGGCGCCCGCTTGCCCCGGCGGGGTTAGGGCTCGGTCGGGCTGCGGGCCCGGTGCCGTGCCCGGCTCGGTGCCGTGCCCGGCTCGGTGCGGAGGGCAGGTGCGGGGCGGCGGCGGACGGAGGTGTATCTGCCGTGTGCTGCCCGAGCCGAGCGGCGGTGGCGAACCGGCGGCCGAATGCCGGGCAAACTTTCTCCGAGGGCTCTCCGGTCTGATTGCGCCTGGCCGCTGCGAGCTGCGTTGAGCGGGCTCCTTTCGCGAGCGCCTTCCCCTCCCGCCTCCCGTGCTTTAGTGTGCGTGTTGCCGCCTCTGTCCTCGTAACGTGGTTGTTTCAACCTGTTCTCTCGTTCCATCTGCCGTCTCCTCCTGCCAGCCTCTCCTTTTCCCTCTGGCTCCTGCTGCTCTCGCTGTCTCTCTCGTTCTAGCGGGGTTGTCAAGCCCTGGATGTGTTCTCCCAGGGCTTGCAGTTCGGGTACCCTTGGTCATCTTACTTCCTCCGCAGGAGAGACTCTTCTTTCTCGGCTCATTAGTGCGAGCCGAGCGTCTCAACATCACATCTGCTTTTCCCTTACTGCTTGCTGCTTCCCAGCCCTTTACGTTTGTATCGCCTCACATGGCAGAGGAGCGCGGTTTCCACTCCACCTTTGGTAGAGCAGCTGTTCGGCAGCTGGGATTTCTTTCTTGGCATGCTGGCTATGCCCGGGACGGTTTCGGAGGAGAGGGAAGCTAAACAGAAGAGTTGCCTTTTCCAAAGCCTGCAGAGAAGGAAAGCAGGATGAGTGCCCTGCTAGCTTTTGCTCCGGCAGTACAGCATGGGGTGTTTGTGTCTCGGTTGTGCGTGGAGGAGCAGGTGCCCCAGAAAGTCTGTCTGTGAGCGGTGTCTGGAGGCGCAGAGGCATCGTGAGACTCGAGCTCTGGTAGAGAAATGGCTGGGAAAGAAGGCAGGCGGTCTGAATGTCAGGAGAGTTGTTGAGAATGACTTGTTTTCAGAGCTCTTGTATTTTTGCTGTGAGCTTGGCTGTGCTGAAGACATCCACAGCAACGGCTGGAGGGACAGCAGGGAGGGAGAAGGAGCAGTTCACATGTAACCACTGCTCTCGGCTTGTTGTGTCTTGCTCTTTTGCCATTGCTTTCAGCCTGTCTAGCAAAAGTGTGAGGCTGACCCCTGTAAACCTGTGATAAACACTCTCAAGGAGAGAGAGAACATCAGAAACCAAACAACTTGTGGTGTGAAGTTTTATTTACAGTAATGAGCTAACACATTTTTAAAAGGCTCAGCAAACTGACCTTGTCTGCAGTACCAAACAGTGGCTGGATACAGGTTCTTTATGTTCAGGAACTAGGCTTGAATGACTTGCCTGAGAAAATGTTTTCTTTTGGTTGACATTTTCCTTAGGATAGGGAAAGGCAGCCTTGTCACTGCGGTTATTGTTTTATTTTTGGTAAGCTACCAAGGAATTTCCGCATGTATACACAGAGGTCAAGTTAACGATGATTTGAGTCTCCAGAATGAAAGTCCGAGCCATCAGGCAACAGCTTGAGTTATTAGTTTGAGTGCTGTTCCCAAGTAGTAGTTGTATAGATAGGATCAGAAGATGAAGAAGTGTTCTCCATGCACAGTGGATGGTCCCTGGATAACTTGTCTGCTATAGGCTAGTTAGTAAAAAGATTTAAAATTGTAAACCTAAAGGCTGCAGTAATAAAACACGGCTGAGTTGTGGAGAAAGATGTGCATTTCGGGTTAAAGGTGTTACTCGGCAGTACGCAGGTGTTACCTGGAATGTGTGACTGAGATGACTCCTGTTGTGTTTAGCGAGCGCTTTCATTGGCAGCCTTGTGAAAGCTGATGCCTATTTAGCCATGCTGTGATGAAGAATTTTAGCATTAACTCGTTGTCGACCGTGCATTGTGTGTATATCTGCACATTTCCCACCCCTCAGCCCTCCTGTCTTGCCTGTAGTGCTCTCAGCAGTGGAAGCCTCACCAAAACCAAGCTTTCAAGGAAAGTGAGTCTACTCTGGCTGTGTGAAGGTGTTCAGTCAAATGCATGTTCAGTGACTTTGAAAAGCATTTGCCATTGAGTAGCCTCTGAGCCACTTCAGAGTCTTAGTTTTCTATGGAATTTATCTGCTGGGGGGTTTTTAAAAAGGATGGTAGTGAATGTGAACCTCTGTGGTCTCCCATGTGAACGGGCATGCACAAACTCTCTAGTGAAACAATAGGCTCTAATAAGGAGTAGTAAATTACAACACGTAACAGTAAAACGCAATTGACCATAATGAGCACTTTGGCTCTGCTGTGCTGCCAGGGCTCTTCAGAAAAGCCAGGCTCACCCACTGATGTTTATTATCCACCAATTCTTTTCGCTGTGTTGTGAGAGTGGGAGTTCAGTTCTTCCACATCACCTGTGCACTGGGGCAGCCTGTCTTCCCCTTGTTGTTCCTTTCCCTGCCGTTTTGGGTCGCAGTTTAGAGATGGTCCTACTGACTTTCCTTTGCATTTCATGAAGCAGAAGCGGTTGTTGTGAGTTCTTAAACTTGTACCAAGTTTCAGCCTGAAGCAAATTTTTTCTAGCTGAGCTTTAAACGACTGAGAATTTTTAAATGGGCCTTTCAAAATGGGAATGCTGGAAGCATTTAAACCAGAGCATGAGAGGCGTTTAAGGAATTTCATGTTGTGTGGAGTAACATTACAGAAAGTGTTTGCCAGCTTTGAGAAGGATGCTGTGTTAAGGTGTGCAGAGCAGTCTGACAAAAGCTGTGGTGGTACAGACTTGAAAACCAGTCCGTGTACGGACTTCCCATCCTGAGCCTCTCGTAGCTCTGTGCCTGATCAGGAACTGAGGTGCTGATAGCAGATGTGGTACAGACAATTCACACGAGCCCCCTCTCTGAGGAACAGCACCGAAATCTGCTACGTGTCACCCGTGAGCCTTGCCCAGTGCCTGCTGCCCCTGCACAGTGGGGATGATCCAGCTGGAAAGAGAAATGCTGTGCCTGAGCTCGGAGAAGTGGAGAGGAGGAGGAGGTCACATCAGCCACTCCAGATCATACACAGGCTGGTGGAAGGCTTGGAGTTCCATTTCCTCGGGAGACCGTCTTCAGTGTCTGAATTGAAAAAGCATTAGGATGAATTAAGAAGTTCTGGCTGGGCAAGACAAGTCCCTCTTTTGTGCCTTGGGGTTGGATGTAATACTGCTCCCACCAGCCAATACCTAATACACTGTTCACAAATTCCGATTGAGATCAGGGTGTAAAGCACTAAAGACAGACAGATTATTGCTGTCCTGTACCTTTGCTCTTCCTCACACTGTTTCTGTTGTATTCTGTAACAGTATTCTGGGTCAGAAAGGAATTTTTAGAATGATCTGTTGCTCTTGATATGTGTAGTTTTGGATTCACAAGACACTGAGCAGAAATAGCTGCTCTTAGAATCTGTGAAAGATAAATGTGGCTGGTTGCTTAAGGTCTTTTTTTGGGGCTGTACCCATGCGTGTGCCTCGTTTCAGATGGTGGCTGGCTGAGCACTTGCTTCCTCCAGTTGTTTCTCTGTAGCTGCTTCTCCCTGGCTGCTGGGAGACACTCTGAGTCTCCCGGCTGCTGGTCTGGCTTTGAGCAGCTGTGCTCATGTATTCCCAGAGAGGAGTGAGACAGGGAAGGCTTGGGAACAACTGGCTTGATCCCCTCTGCTGTGGTATACCCACTCTTCCTGGTGAGAGTTTAAAGCAGTTTAATAAATAAATGTAATTAAGTCTGCGGGTGAAACTTTTTTGGTAGGGGGTCAAGCTTAATGTAACAGAATGTGTTGCTACGCTGAGATTCTGGGTAACGAAACCTTGAGTATAAAGAACAACTTCTCCCAGGAATTATCTGTCTTAAGGGCTGAAATCTGCCCTGGCTGACTTCTTTCCTTGTTTTTGTCTGGCCTGTGGTGGGAACAAGATAGACATAACTGAGTCTTTAAGTAGCTCAACAGCCAGAGCACAGCTGAGCTGATATTTTCTGAGAGCTGTAATTGGCACGCTGTAGCAAGTTAATATGATGGTGTATGTTCAGAAATAGGTTTGTTTTCATTTCTTGCTTAAAGGCTTTCTTATCTTCCCTAGTGATAATATGTACTTTGCATAAAGATTTTAACTGATCTCTCTGTGGCTCATGCTATTTACTTTCACTTTAAAGTTAACTATATTGCTGAGGTGATTTCTACCTAAATTCAGGGCTGGGATTCCAATTTTCTAGCCATATATTTTTTTCTAAGCATTGGATTACTGCAGCAAACCTCCTGGTAGGCGGCATTGCTTAGTGGCTACAGAACTTCCCCAGGTAAGCAGCAAAAATGAACCCAGGTCTTTTAAGTTCTCTTTGGATGCCTTTCTCCTAGAGCACTTAATAAAGCATTTTTGAGCTCAGAGTGAATGCTCTGGAAATTCGCAGGCTTCTTTATTTGTTTAGAATGTTTTAAAGAAGATTATCAAGAGTATCCTCTTTAACCTTACAAGTAAATGTAACATCAGAGCATGTTTATTATGGATGAGCTGAGATGAAACAAATAAACAACTTGGAATTTTTCAGAAGTTATTTTAAGTAACTTTTTTGCCCCCTGCCCTTTTTTGTTTGTTTTTAAACTGTGCACAAGCTTGCCACTCCAGTACATTAGTGAGGACATGAAAAATGAGTAGCCATTGTTCTGTGCGTATAAAACGAAAACAATAAGCTGAAGAGTTTATTTTTTTGTGAACACTTTCAGTCTTGAGGGAAGAGGTCAAGTCCGACATTCTAGAATTTTTGTTGGTTCTTCTTTGTTGCTAATCTTTATGTAGTAAACAAGTATCAGCTCTGGGCTGTTTAAAAGTATTTTATCTGAGTGAGTATAAGTTGTGGTTTTGGTCTTTTGCAACAGAGGAGATTGAATTTACAATTTTTAAGAGTTAATATTTAGTAAATGGGAAAGCCTGAACTTGGTCAACTCCATTGGAAAGCTCTTTATGACTTAAGTATGAGGGGAAAAAATATTTGGATCTGCTGCAGATTGGTTAGATGCCTGCCTGGGAAGATCTGATGTTTAAGTCATAGATGACATCCCTGTTAGTGTAGTTTTGGAGCCCTTCGGAGTGTTGGTGGATACACGGGAAAGTGAAAACCAGAAAACAGCTCCTAAATAAATGAGCATTCTTTGGGAAAGAGAAGTTAACTATGAATTTGGGTTGTGCACTGTGTGGTTTCTTGACATCAGTGTTTGAATGCTCAAGACTAATTTTTTTTAAAAAAAAGCTGTATTGAAATAGTTAACACACAGTTAACTTCGCTATATGGAGTCTTTTATCTATTATAAAGTAACTGCTTCATAAGCACTTTTTAATTTATTTTCATGAGGCCCATTAAATGACAAAATATTTCCAATTGTACTGTTGTAGGTCCAAAAAAAGAGATCAACATGAAAAATCTCCTAATTTTTAATCTGAGATTAGATATGTTGGACCTAATTTTCGGCCTGCAGTGCCATAGAGTCAGATGTTCAGAATGCCTCCCCAGTGACTTCAGATGAGTTTGAGCTCAGCATCTCTGAAAATTAGAAAATGAAATGTGGAAATACAATTCCAGTGTTCTCTCAAAATCAGAATGCAGCATTTATGCTGATGAGCAGACTGGTTTAAATTATTTTCTCAGCATCACACAAGAACTCTCTGGCCGAGATAAAAATCCGCCTGGTTGGCCTTTCACTGCCTTTGCTCTAAAGTTCTCCCTTTATTCTGTCTTTCTTGACTGTTAGGCTTTTGATATTTAAGGACTCATGTGGTAAGAGGGTCATTAGCGTGAGTGTGGGGACATCCTGAGAAATGGGTTGGGGTGGGACAGACTTCTGAGAAACATCCCACTCGAGGCAGATCTTTGAAACTTCCAGTCTTTGATCAGCAGAATGATGCTTTCTGTCCCGTGGTGCCATCACCAAAGTTTCTCCAGGGTTTAACCACTTTGATAGTGAAGGATATCTTCCTGCATTTTCCTGTTGAAGAAGTGAAATTTCATTCCTGTAAGCTCAATTCCAGTTTTGATTCTTTTGTCTTTCCAACCTCCTGCACTCATTTCACCTTCCCCAACATTTTCTTCTTGCCTGCTGTTCGCTTATGTGGTAGATTTGGCTCCTCTGCCCTCAGTAAGAGAGAGAATCTTTACCCTTCCAGATTATTTCAGGGATTCACTCCAAATGGGATGGAAACTTTCTCCCTTTCACTTGCAGTTCAGCTGTCAGCCTGAAGAAGGTCACAATTCTGATTGCTTGGGTAATCCTGTGTAGTTCCCTCTGAGTACACTCAGTGTCTTACAGAGCTCACGGCTGACCCGGTGGAAACTGGAGTTCTGCTATCCCTTCTCCTTTGCTCCTTCTCTGCTTCCCCCAGGCCTGGAATCCACCTAATCTGTGGCCTGGCAAGAGAGCTCTTTTTAGGGACTGTCCCCACATCTTACACCTTTGCTCAACCAGATTTTAGGCCCTTTGGCCAAAGTGGAAGAAATGTTCAGGAGTATTTTGCCTCTGCCAGAAAGAGTTCATATTTCTTAGCTTTGTGTTTCAGAGCAGTTTGGCAGAAATTTTCCTGAAGATTCAAGCAAGTGAAATAATGATGCGTTAAAGTTTTCAGGTTATATTTGGGGATATTCAGTGCCTCTGAAAATCTGAGGCAAACCCAGGAAAGAGCAGTCAGCCTTAATAAGGCAGTGTCATCAGCCCCACCTGTCAGAAGAGCTGAGGACAGAGGCTGCTCTGCTTTTCTTTTTAAGATCTGTTGATGTGAATTTTGACTGCAGCTGTTTCTAAGAAACATTGTCATTATGTGTATGGGATTTATTAAAACACAAGCTCATCTGGCTCGTGGTTGTGGAGTGGAAGGTTCCATCTCATGAGCATGGCCAGGTCATGGTAGTGCTCTGAGATATATGGTCAGAAAGGAGCTAAAGCAAAGTTTTCACCCTCGGAACTTACTATCTTTGTCTGATCATCTTTACAGGTCGGTAGTAGTGGAATGGAGGTGGCACTTTTTGCTCACTGGTGTTAGATGTAGTCTGAGGGACCCTCTCTTAAAATCAGACCTTGAAGCAGTTCCCTGGCAGTCATTTAATTATGGGTTTGTCCATCGATCCTCTGTGCTTGTGTTCTGCTGTGCCTGGCTGGTAAGGATCCCAGAGTTCCTTGTGGCACTTTCTGGGCATAAAGCTGAAACCTCTGTTTAAAAGTATAAACCAAAGAATATTGCTAATGCAGGATTTGAGGTTGGACAGCCAATTAGGAGGCAACCTAATGGAGTAAGTGTAGAACAGCCACATTACTCATTTGAGGCTGCGGAATTAGAGGAAAGTAGAGAATTGGCCTGAAGTCAGCAAATGAAAAGGTGGAGGACTTCTGAAGGTGAAATTAAAAGTCCTTCAAGAAAATGATTCACTTAAGCTGAGACTGGTGTGATACACAGCACATGGGGACTGCCAGGATAGGGCCACTCTTTCTGTCAAGGAATTTGCAGGAGCAGGCTCCTGGAAACCAAGCCACTGCTTGGCACAAGCACCCACAGGTGGCACTTAAGAAGTGTGATAACCCATGGTCATTTGCACCATTGACTGGGACACTCCTCCTTTCTCTTTTTCCTCTACCCCTTGTGGTCACAGCTGAGTTTTGCCTTAGTCATCTTCTCCTGTACCTTTTTTATCTGCTTGGAAGTGCCCCAGGAATCTGGCCTGCTGCTCTAAGGCCTGCTTGCTTTGTTGGTATCCAGAGGGATGGATATAGGATGTAGGCTACTGCACATTTAAGTGTGTTAATTTCCAAACCCCTTCAGCTTTAGAGATGGGCAACACATCTTTTTTTCCTGTTTTATTCTCACTTTTGGATCTGAGCGGGTTAGGGGAGATATGAATGTCCGCTCCTGATTTGTTTGTCCTTAAAGTTTTGTTTGTTATTTTAATTTTCCTCCTCCTCTATTGTGTTCTGTCCGTAACCCTCTTCTTCGGAGTTGTGTGCTGTTGGTCAGTCTGCTCAGGAGACTTATGAGGTCAGCTCTTTGGGTGAGGAAGTTGAATTAATGGACTTCAGGATGCTCATAAATGGCTGCAGGTGTGTCTTATGAGTCATAAACCAGAGTCGTTAGGTTATAGTAGAATAACGTTTGTAAATAAATGCACCAGGCAGTTGTTAGTTGAAGCTAATATCTATTTCAGAGCCTTGAACTGCTGCTTTTCTTGAATGTATATTGCAAAAAGGGTTTTTCAGGTCTTTTTGTTTGTTTCCTGCCTTTGCAGAGTGGTATAAAAGCAAGAGACCTGTCCCAGGTGACAAAGGACTCTGCTTTACTCTGGAGTGGGGAAAGGACTTGCAGAACTGACCCAAAGTTTATTTCTATTCCTCCACACCCAGATCTGAGTGTGGCATTTGATGTCAGGGATTTACAAGAGTGATAATTAGCTTGTAGAGCATATAAAGCATTATGCACATGACTTTTATGGCTGCTGCTGGCTGTGTGGAAGATTTCCTAAGCCATGTGTTGCACAAATACATGTGCAAAGTTATTCTCGGATCCTGTGACAGTGTGGGGTTCTCATGTTCATCAGTGTGTTAATTGTGCTGTGCCTAATGTCAGAGTAGTAGAGTTAATTAAAAAAACAAACAAAAACCTCAACACAACCAAACAGCTTTCTGGAGCAGAGATTCCCAGACTAAGACTCATAATCCCTGTCATGATAAAATTTCATTTATGCCACCTAATAGATATTGAAGGTTCTTTCCCCTCATCCTCTGCTTTCTTGAGTCTGAGTTTAGTCAACATTTTACAACCCACATCTCCAAAAGTATGGCTCTGATAGCTGTATGTCATCAAACACAATTTGGTTTGAAGCAACTGATTTGAAATTATTAACCAGCAAAATTAGTTAATCCTAGACACAATTGCTTTGTGTCTGTTTTGCATTACTTCCTTCTCTTTCCCCCTGAAGTTGCTTATATCTCATCTGAAGGCAGAAGGACACTTAGTCTTTATCTTTCCTCATTTTATATTTTCACACAACAGGCTGCATATGACACAGTGAAATAAGCTTAAAAAGGAGAGGTATGTCTCCAGAGCAGGGAATTTTTCTCTTTTTGAATGGTGGAGGTCTAAGAACCCTTTTGTAGGTGCTTGTGGATACAGGCAGATTTCTTCAGGGCCCAGTATATTTTAAAACCAAATTTGCATGTTGCATCAAACAGTACCCAACTCTCAGGTGTACAGGATGCTAGAAACTTGGGAGAAATGGGGAGGAAATAAGGTCCTACAGATTCTGCATGTCTGTTCTCTTCGGGGAAGAGCAGTGTTTTGATGAAGGGTCCGTGGTGCTTTGTGACAGAGCTGTGGGCCCACCTGGGACATTCCTGTGGCACTGCCTGGCACTGTGCAGCCACACTTGTTCCCAGCCTCTGAAAACTCCTGTGGCACCATTTCCTTGTCCGTGCGCCTGTGGACAGATCCGAACCCTGAATCTTCCAGTTATAAGAAGGCCTTTTACACTCCTGGAAGGGTTTGATCTTGTATTTCCTCTTAGTGTAGAACTTGCCCTTCAATTTGGGTTTCTCTTGTGCTGAGATAAAAATATGCTTGATGCCATTTTCTCTTGCCTCGTTCCCCTGTAGGCTCCTAGCTGGTGCTGGGCCTGTCGCTGAGCTGCTTTGGCTCTCAGTTTTTCTATCTGTGAACGGGGAGTAGTTCATCTTCCCTGTTTCAGGAATGCCCGTTGCTGGGGGTTTAATGCTGTTTCACAAAGGATTGTACTGGTGACGTGACATTGACACGTGTTCTTGCATCAGAAATGACACTTGCAGAAGTTAGGTTTTATTTATTTGTAATAGTGTCACTTCCATCAACTTTCTTTGCCCTTAGACTCTGTACTTAAATATGTTTGATTTAAATTTGAACCTATTATAGCCCATTTTTTCCCCTTAAAGCCATATAAAGTGACTTCAGGACTTACTGCTTTGGAAATAGGTGAATGCTAAAGCTGTAAAATACCCGTAGCACTTCAACAGAAATAGAAATCCTTTCCGAGGAGGAACTGTGTGTTTTGCCTGGGTTTCTGGAGAGCTGAGGCTTAGGCAATTTTTCTGTCTCCTTGTCTTTTTCCCTTCTGTGCCCCTTCAATAACTTCTAAATTGAGTTTGGAAAATGGGTAGAGGTCTTGAGACAGCAGTGTCTTTAACAGATGTCATGAAAAATAGAAGAGAAAGGAGAAATCCTATTAGCAGGCTGCCCTGATGTCAGTTATTGTTAGGCACCAGGGAATCCTGATGGGAGAGATGTGATGAACTCCCACCTGAGGAAAAGGCTTGGGTTGAAGCTTGTGTCTCCTGAGTCAGGTACTGCTGTCAAAAGATGTGAATCTGTAGGTAATAAGGCTGCCTTACTCAGTGTAGTAAGAAATAGGCCTGGTTTTAAATGACCTTGAGCTATGGATGTTACCAGACTAGACAGGTTTTCAGCCAACTTGAAAGTCAGGTGGAATATAGATATATTCCCATTACTAAAATTTTCATAGTTTGATTATTAAAAAAATATAAATTCTAATGGAATGTTATTGACAAAAGTCTTAATGTAAAGAATGCTATTCTGTATTTTCTAGGCAAATTCAGCCTTTGTGGAGGTAAATTTTATAGGTATTTAGCTCATGTTGATATCTGAAGGTGAAGTCAGACTGAGGTGGGCAATGGACACCCAACTATAATTCTTTACTTTGTGGGCTCTAGTTTGACATTCAGGGTGTTATGCTCGTTTAACTTCATCTACTTTCAGCTTTTTGGATTAACTCCCCGTGTTGACAAGTCTGGAGTTATTAGGTGCTGTCTCCACAGTAATGGAAATACGTTATGTCAGAAAAAAGGAGATGAGGCAGGTGATACTGAATTCTTTCAGTGACATCTTGCTAGTGATACCTTCAGGGTAATTTCTAGATGTTGCAATTCATTAACACGGATGGCAGAGCAGCTTGCACGTAATTATGTGTTCTGTGTGCTGACATGGATTTTTTGTTTGTCCTTTCTCTGCCAGGACTCCACTGTTGTGACTCCAATTATCCTCAGAACAGACCCACAGGGATTTTTCTTCTACTGGACAGATCAAAACAAGGTAAGAGGAAAGTTTCTGCCTCCAGAATGGTTCTTCCTTTTTTTCCTGTGGTGTGATGTGCAGTCCTGGCACAGCAGACAAGCATTTTATCAGCATATCTTCCCCTGCTCTTCTGGAGAACAAAGACAGCAGGCCTGTGGCTCATCCCTGGTGCACAAATCTTGGAGAGATGGATGGAAGGTTTGGTGAATTCCAGGCACATTAACGCTGTGGTGCCCAGTGAGGTGTGTAATTGTCCTGGCAAGGGCAGGACGGATCCATTTGGGATGCTGTTGTGGTTCATAGTTGGCTTGTGGTTTCTCTTGCCTCCTGCAAGAGGATTTTGTCTGTGGTGCGTGGCAGGCCCAGAATTCCCAGAGGCCAAAACTCCCTTTGAATTCTTCCTCCTTAGTAGCCACGTGCTCCCTGCCCATGCCTGGTGGGCCACGTCACCAAGCTCTCACTAATCCTCGCTGGACACTCTCAAAAACATTCCGGTGTGCTGAGCTCACGGCCGTGGCTGGGGAGCAGTTGGGAAAGCTCATGGCCTGATTCATTGCTGCCGTGCTCCAGTTTCACATCCGTGTCACCCCTCAGAGCCACCACTGTAGTGTTCCCTGCTGCTGGAGGCTGGAAACTCGAGGAAACGCAGGGAAAGAGCTCAGCACCCTGAGCACTTGGGCGCACTTTGTTTCATATACGGGTTTTTAGTAGAAAATTAGTGTTGCAATCGTTATCGTGAAACACTTTATCAAAACTGGGCGTTGGATGAGTTTCTCATTTTCAAGCAGATCAGTATTCAAGTACTTATCAAGTAAGTGCTTGTGCTGGCTCCCTGTTGAAAATGGTGTTGAACTTGGTAGTGCTTGAGCTTTGGCCTTGTGTGAGTATCTACCAAAAAGACTGAATGTGTGCTTGTAGTATTCTGGCTGCAGAAACCTGGCTTACCAGTTGTGTAGCTGTTTTTCAGGAGTTCCTGTTGATTTTATGTTTAGATACCCGGGCAAAAATAGCTGGAGGAGATAGCAACCATGAAATGTGCAGGCTGAAGAGGCAATTTGCTGTTACATTAGATCGTGTTTACCTTCCTGTGTTTGCTTTTGAGAGGAGATGGAGCGCGGTTTTGAGTGAATATATTTGGAAGTCATATCGTGGAGTTTATAATGAAAATCTCGGCTTTGCCCGTGCTCGTGCAAGGTTGTGGTGGGTAATAGTGAGTTCATCTGTTGACTGTGCAGAGTTGTTTTAAATTACCACCCGGAGCAGCCGAGTGAGTGCCCTCAGGAGCCGAGGGCTGCGACTGATTTACGCTGACCCGGTGGCTGTGCCAGCACACAGTGCAGCCTTTTGGCTTGTTCCTTCCCTTGCATAAACTAATTGTATAAGCTGAAAAATAACGATGAACTTTGTAAGAATAAGTGGAAACCCAGAGTTGATTGGGGAGTTTATTTCACTTTTTAATATGTTTGGCACTAAGACCTCCTTCAGTTTCCTACTGTTGTCTGTAAAAACAATGTCTTGAAGCAATTCTGTGCGGGGTAGCTATTTATAGAATTGTTGTTCTCATATTCATGAAAAAATGTATTTATAATGCTCAGAGCATTTTTTTAAAGGTTGGGTATTTATACAAGAGGTTTAAGTGTCAGTTTGATTTTTAAACTTGCAAATCAAGACTCTGTAAAGAACAAGAGGGATTTTTTCTGGTTAATAATTCATGGCAACTAGGTGAAGCTTGTTTCTAAACACCATTCTAGCAGTGCCTATTTAAAGAAAGTAAATTTATATCTACTGGGGTGCTGCTAGTGCAAGGACAGGGAAGGAAATGCCATTTTCTGCTTTTATAGAGAATATTTGGGCTCATGTTTATTGGGAAATTGCAAATACATGACAAAAAGAAGTTATATGGGAGATTCTCCTTAATTTCCTTCTCTTTGTGTGAAGTGATCCTGTGATGACAGTGGAACTATGTGAAGAAATATGAGGACAATACAGCCTCTGTGATCACTTTCTCTTTTTTCCCGATGTTATTTCTTTAAGCAATTGCTTTTGTCATGAGCAAGGCCTGTTACTTTGCATGTGGAAAGGTAAGCCTTGCTAAACAAAGTGATGAAGTGGGAGAAGCCTGCTGCCAGCTGCCTTGATCAGGCACGTTTTCCTGGGAGCTGGCTGCAGAAGGTGTGGAGATGAGGCCTGAGCAGCAGCCATCTCTCGAGCCGTTTGTGTGTCCTGTTTGCCAGACGCCGTGTGAAACACTGCCTGGATAATGGTGTGCTGCTCAAAACAGGAATCTGCCTCCTTTGCTTGCTGTTGCCTTATCAGTGAAGTTACACAAAAATTGCATGAATCACTGGGAGGGAAAAACAAAACAAACCAAGAAGCCACTCCCCTGTGCTATATTTTTATTTAGCCTAGCGAACTGGTGGTTGTAGCCCTGCAGCGTTCCCGGGCTCCTTGGCTGGTTGAGCTGCTTCTGGCATGTTTTCTTGTTCCCTTCCTTTTCTGTTTCTTCTCTGTTGCAGGGGAGGGCAGATAATCTGTAGTCTCTGCTGTCCAGCAGTGGGTCTGGACAGTCTTTGAGACAGCTCTTTGTGCAGTCAGAGCCCCAGGCTCTGGTGGAGATGCCTGTGGAGAGCAGCCTTCCCTCGGCGTCGCTGGCCCCATCTCGTAGCTCACCGATGCTCGCAGGGTTTGCAGCCCGGTCAGTGGGTCTGGGTGATGCTGCAGGCTGGCAGATGAGGCTCCAAAAGGCTGCTGGGGGTCCAGTTTTATGTACATGACCAGCGTGCACTGTTCACTTGCTTTCCCTCGTAGCTTTCTGATAAATAAGTTAGCACCAGTTTCCAGTTTAGTCTCAGGAGCTGTGTGCGCCTCATAAACAATCCAAGATCTGTAGTTGCAGCCCCATGGAGATCCTTTCCACTTAGGATCCTTTAGCCTTTCCACATGTGAAAGGCTAAAGGGTGGCAATTCTTGTGGTGTGAGGGTCTGCTAAGTAATTTCATTTAAGCTCCGATCTTGTAGTTAGGTAATGCCCATGTGGTATTCTGCATTTTGACACGCTCACCGTGTATTTGCATATTTCAGCTTACACTGCTGTCATCAGTAAGGGTAATCCTCCAAAATCAAGGCATCCATAGCATTTCCCTATCTTCTGATAACAGCAAGAATGTTTGATACCTTTTGTTTTGAACAGGTGGCAGGACAGCTTTCTGATGTTAATTGTATTTTCAAGTATGAAATTCTTTTGTTGTTGAAGAGTCTGGAATATTATCTTCATCTGTATGCAGAGTGCTGGCTGATTCCATATTATTACTTGAATGATTCTCAACATGGGCTTTAGAATGAAAAATTAATTAATGTGACAAGCTTATGTCTGTTACTTATCTTATTGTTTAGGTAGTGTTTCTTAACTACAGCAGATACAGACAATATTCATTGTGGTGTTGTATTTTTATGACCTGATTAAAACATAAGTCGGTTTCTTGATGCTTTTTTTATTTTTAACATGGAATGCCATTTCTTCCATTTGCTCTTATTCTGGTCATGAGCATGGAAGAAAGATAAATCAAAATTTAACCAGGTGAAGAGAGTCTGCTAGAGTAAAAAGGGGCGATAATCAGAAGCATTTCTCAGGAGATGAGCAGGGGCTGGAAGCGTTTGGTGTGTTTAGCCCAGCTAGCAAAGCAAAGCCAGACAAAGACTGGTTTCTGTCTATGGGTAAATGTGTTAATGGATGCATAGGCAGACCAGGAGAAGAAAAAGGTATTGTCAGGCAACTTGTGTGTTATTACTCCTGCATCCTTTGTCTGGAAGTTGTTATGCAATCGGAAGGATGTTGGGAGAAGGCACTTAGCCATTGACTCGGTGCACTTCTAACGCCGTGCAGGGAAAGGAGGAAAGCAGCTAATTGCTTTTATGGTGGATCCATTTAGGGGTTTAAAAGTCTGGGGATGGTTAATATGCTGTCCTCCCTCTCCCACTAGCACATACGGATTTATTCCCCTTTCTTTTAGAAGCTGGGCAGCTGTAGTGACATGGCAGCATGCTGAAAGCAGAGGATGCAGACCCAGTCTCATCCACTGCACCACAAAAAGAGATTTAACGGTCGGTGTTGTGAAACTCAACGTAAGTGCCCAGTTCCTGGGAGTCAGCAGCAATTCCTAATGCCTGCTGTAAACAGATGATGGTCTTGTTTGTCCAAAGGAAGTGTTTGTTGAGAAGCTTCTGCGAGTGCTGAGACACGGCGGGAGGCGGGAGGGGATGCGAGGCTGGAGCTTCCCTCCTCGGCCCCTTGCCATTTGAGCAGCAGCACAGCCCTACAGCTTTAGCTAGAGGGAGAACCAGCTTCAGGGGGTACACAGCACCATTCCTACCTCAGGATTTTAAGTGTATTTGAGGGAAAATGGGGTGGTGAAGGCACAGAAGTGCCCACAGGCAGCCGCTCCTGCCAGACTGACAGGCTGAGGGGGTCTCAAGGCAGAGAGACTCGATCTGCGTGGTTTTTTAAGGACAGTTTTGTACTTTCCAAGAGAAGAAGTGGGGTAGTTTCTCCTCTAATAGGAACAGGCCTGTTTTCATGTGTGAACATCACTGGCAGAGCTGGTGCCAGCGTGCTGCAGCTCAGCCACAGGAGATGAGCTTGATCCACGAGCCCGGAGCAATAATCCTGTGCCTCGAGCTGGAGCTCTCTTGTGCCGTGAGAGTGCGTGAAGTGGTTCCTTATGATAAAAGATAAAAGGATTTTTCTGGCTTGGAAGGTCTTCTCCCTTTTTGTGTCCTGATGTGATCCTGAGTTCCTCTGGGCCTGAAAACCCAGCACAGATGACAGAGGGCATGTGGGAAGTGGAGCCCAAGGGCTGCAGGTAGGATTCGGGAGGATTAGGTTTTCTTCAGCATGTTTGTAAATTCTGTGGCAATCCCACTGCCCTCATCCAAATGGAAGATGATGTGTCATTTTTCCAGCTGCTGGGGATTTTGCCTGTTATGTAAGAGAGTTCTTTTGTGTCTCTTTTGAAGCAGAGCTTTAAAACAATTGGGTCAGTATTTGTATTGCCCTGTGGGTCAAAAATGTTTACATTACCTCTATATATGCTTTACAGTACATTTGGTAAGTGTACAATAAAGACTGAAGTTAATAAATATCAATATTTAAAATACACCCACTAATTTAATGAGAATGGAATATTTACTAGTACCAGGTTTAAAAATACCTGCTCCAAACCTCAACTGATTGGCTTACTTTATTCAAGAGCAAGGTTACTCAGTCGTGCGTCTCAGCACTGAAAACATCCAAGAAGTGCATAATTAAACATGTATTCACACTTCTCTCTGGCATGTAAACAGAAAAAAAGCTAAGTAACTTAAACCCTTAAAAAACTTGAGACTGTAAATGCAATTAATTGAAGGAGAGAAAAGAACACGCATCCTTATGAAGGAGTATTTTAACGTGTGCAGTAAAACTCTCACTTTTCTTGCTCATTCTTGTAGCATCCTTAGCATTTCAGCTGTCACCCTCCCTTTCTGTTAATTCTGTTTCGTAATGAGTATTGGGTACATGGGCCTCTATCATGTTTTGCCATATGAACAGATTTGCCTTTGCTTCAGCTGTAGAACACAGGAGTTGGAATTACTTGGGTCTGTGTCCTGGCATTCTACCAGGCATGAACAAGACTTGTGGGGTTTTTTTGTTGTTGCTTTTTTTCTTTTATCCTGTGTGAGGTGCCTTGTGTTCTCAGTGCTCTACTACTTCTGATACTTCTCCATGGACTTCTGCGAAAAAAAACCCAAAAAACAAACTCACATTTGCACATTCTCCAGTGTCAGACGGGCACAAGGGGAAATAATACCTAAACTGGGAATGTTTTCTATCTACTGGATCCTTTTGATATCATATATCATAATCCTCTCCTACTGAAGGGAAAGTAGAATTGATTAATGAATGGTGTTGCTCTAAACTTGCTCCATTCCTGAACTGAGTGCGAAGCTGAAAGTGGATTGTCCCTGATTTTTGCTTGTTGTATTTCAGTTGGAAATTTAGTGGTAAAGGGTTTCAGGCTCTGGAAGGTGGAGAGGGTCCCGTGGTGGTCCTGCTAATCTTTTCACTGGAAATCTGGATGAGGACTTCCCTGGGACGAGGAGTTGTGGTGATGTGAGGTTTTGCATCTTAATGACACTGGAAATTGGGAGTGAACCTGAAGCAGACAGTGAAATAATAGTGGTGGTGCAGCAAGTAATCTGGGTTTTGCAGTCTTTGTGACTCATGAATTTGAGGAGTAACATTAGGAGGCACCATGGTGGCATTAGGAACTTGAGAACAGCTCATGTTTTCCTCCCCAACCACTTAAAAATCGGCATGTGAGCAGAATAGAAGACAGGGAAAGTGGTAGGAAATTGCCACAGACAGTCAAAATGGGAGGAAATATTTCAGGGATGTCAGCTTCCCATCAGGCTGCTGATTTAAAGGAAATTTCTCTGCTTTCAAAACATGGAAATTGTTCAAGACCCATTAGGGAAATGCTACTACATCAAACACAGATCTCTAATAAGCATTTCCTACTGCTAAATATCTCCCTTCTTGGGAGGGAGGCAGGAATAGAAAATGAGATTTTGGGTTTAATCCACAACACAGGTCCAGTTTCTGAAGTGAGGAAGCCAAAGAACCTCAGGAAGTGAGGATGACTCTGGAGTCAGCCAAATTTATGTACTGCTGAGTTCTTGGCACTGAGAACAATCCTAACTTTTTGTATCATGTGAGAATATAATCCTTGCTGTCTATTGAATATGGGTTGTGACTTTCCTATAAAGATGAGATTGTGGGTTGTCTTTTGTTTAAAAGGACTGAGACTTTGTAAGCTTTAGCTGTAGATGGATGTAAATGTCGAATGCTACAAAAAATTGGAAACTTGAATTTTTATGCAAGAGGTTTTTATGATCTGTGTGCTGGAGACTGTTTTGCTGTTACAATTTTCAATTTGAATATCTCGGTAGAGAAAGCTCGTGTCCAAGTTGACCAACATCCACTAAAGTGCCTTCCTGGGCTGGTGTCTGTTTTCTGGCTGAGCAGGGCTTGCAGTAAACAGAGCCTCTGGTGTGTCATAAGCCAGCCTGCAGTCTCCTTTTCGCCTCCTTAATTAAAAAAAGTCTCTTGTGTTCATGCCTGCAGCTTGTACATCGATTTGGTTGAATGTGCAGCATCAGCTTTGCTGGCTGACCTATTATTAGCAGAGTTCAGAAATTGGCTCCTAGCACATCAGCTTTCCTTCTCTTTGGAAGGATGGCTGATCTCCCGGCGTGCCTGTTGGATTGACTTCTCTGTAATGCTTCACATCCTGGCTGTTTCCTCTCCCTATTATGCTTTCAGGGATTTTTTTGTGGTTTTTTTTTTTTTTTTTTTTGTTTTTTANCAATAAAGACTGAAGTTAATAAATATCAATATTTAAAATACACCCACTAATTTAATGAGAATGGAATATTTACTAGTACCAGGTTTAAAAATACCTGCTCCAAACCTCAACTGATTGGCTTACTTTATTCAAGAGCAAGGTTACTCAGTTGTGCGTCTCAGCACTGAAAACATCCAAGAAGTGCATAATTAAACATGTATTCACACTTCTCTCTGGCATGTAAACAGAAAAAAAGCTAAGTAACTTAAACCCTTAAAAAACTTGAGACTGTAAATGCAATTAATTGAAGGAGAGAAAAGAACACGCATCCTTATGAAGGAGTATTTTAACGTGTGCAGTAAAACTCTCACTTTTCTTGCTCATTCTTGTAGCATCCTTAGCATTTCAGCTGTCACCCTCCCTTTCTGTTAATTCTGTTTCGTAATGAGTATTGGGTACATGGGCTTCTATCATGTTTTGCCACATGAACAGATTTGCCTTTGCTTCAGCTGTAGAACACAGGAGTTGGAATTACTTGGGTCTGTGTCCTGGCATTCTACCAGGCATGAACAAGACTTGTGGGGTTTTTTTGTTGTTGCTTTTTTTCTTTTATCCTGTGTGAGGTGCCTTGTGTTCTCAGTGCTCTACTACTTCTGATACTTCTCCATGGACTTCTGCGAAAAAAAACCCAAAAAACAAACTCACATTTGCACATTCTCCAGTGTCAGACGGGCACAAGGGGAAATAATACCTAAACTGGGAATGTTTTCTATCTACTGGATCCTTTTGATATCATATATCATAATCCTCTCCTACTGAAGGGAAAGTAGAATTGATTAATGAATGGTGTTGCTCTAAACTTGCTCCATTCCTGAACTGAGTGCGAAGCTGAAAGTGGATTGTCCCTGATTTTTGCTTGTTGTATTTCAGTTGGAAATTTAGTGGTAAAGGGTTTCAGGCTCTGGAAGGTGGAGAGGGTCCCGTGGTGGTCCTGCTAATCTTTTCACTGGAAATCTGGATGAGGACTTCCCTGGGACGAGGAGTTGTGGTGATGTGAGGTTTTGCATCTTAATGACACTGGAAATTGGGAGTGAACCTGAAGCAGACAGTGAAATAATAGTGGTGGTGCAGCAAGTAAT
Source organism: Melanocharis versteri (assembly GCA_013397845.1). Lineage (NCBI taxonomy): Eukaryota > Metazoa > Chordata > Aves > Passeriformes > Melanocharitidae > Melanocharis > Melanocharis versteri. The sequence continues at coordinate 541,132 of VZTG01008324.1, read as the reverse complement.
CTGGGTTTTGCAGTCTTTGTGACTCATGAATTTGAGGAGTAACATTAGGAGGCACCATGGTGGCATTAGGAACTTGAGAACAGCTCATGTTTTCCTCCCCAACCACTTAAAAATCGGCATGTGAGCAGAATAGAAGACAGGGAAAGTGGTAGGAAATTGCCACAGACAGTCAAAATGGGAGGAAATATTTCAGGGATGTCAGCTTCCCATCAGGCTGCTGATTTAAAGGAAATTTCTCTGCTTTCAAAACATGGAAATTGTTCAAGACCCATTAGGGAAATGCTACTACATCAAACACAGATCTCTAATAAGCATTTCCTACTGCTAAATATCTCCCTTCTTGGGAGGGAGGCAGGAATAGAAAATGAGATTTTGGG
>VZTG01008324.1:373742-540571 GCA_013397845.1 Melanocharis versteri | reverse complement strand
GTTTTTTTTTGTTTTTTTTTTTTTTTTTTTTTTTGGCTGTGTAAGAGATAGTGCTCCAAAAATAACAGTCTTTAAATAAGATACATTCTATCTCCATACGTGTGATCTTCCTGTGTGAACATAAGCTCTCCACTAGGAATCAGTGCTATGGGATAAATGTGTTAGAAATTTGGGCATTTTTTTTTTGTTTGTTTGAGGAATTTGAAAGATGCTCTTGAAATACAAGTGAGTGGCAATAAACGGCAGTTTTGCACTAATCCTTCCCTTTATTTACCTTAAGGCTTTTTACTATTAAAAATGATCCTGCTTCCCTCTCCTGCCTGCTCCTACAATTTTGGCGTTTTACACACTCTGCACACTTGCAGCTGGCATCCCACAGAGCAGAAATGCCCCTGGCCTGGGTGTTCAGTGGTCACAATGTGCTCCATTGTACCACACTGCCTGCCTTTTTGGTTTGGGGTTAGTGTGTGAGGACAGAAGGCACTCTGCCGCTTCCTCTGCTAGGGAATCATCTCAGTCCTGTCTGGTTTTTTAACTGACAGCTGGTATTAACCCAGCATTGGGAAAACACAGTAACAGCCTCAAATGCCACAAATCGTAGGAGTTTTAGGTTCACAGTGTGTGTCTGTTATTTTTGAATAATTCTAACTGTGCACAGGCTGTTTGCATTGCCAGTCTCCTGCGAATATTCCCCTGGATTAGAAGGTGTGTAAAATCCACAGGCAGACTCCTGGTCTTTTGTGCTGCTGTATCTCCTCCCCGGGCAGCAGCTGTGCTACTGGACCTCTGAGCAAGCTGTGGAGGGCATCAAATCCCAAAAAGTGGGGAGACAGTGCCTTCCCCTGGTTGTGGTTAGTGTAGGTGTGCCGTGCGCGTGCTGCCAGCAGCAAACCTCCTGTCCTGCCTTTCCACAGCTTGGGCTCTACACCAGGCAGGAAGTGAGAATTCATCTTGGTTACTACTTCCAGTTAATCTTTCCACATGGGCACATTTAGCAGTGTAACGTGACTTCCTGGTGTCCATCCTTTAGTTGTTAACAGCAAACCCAAAAACTGGGGCGTGCTCTCCCCTCTGAGACCCAGTTTGTGATGTCGTAGCTCCAATGCTGAGCTGTTCCTCATGCACCCAGTGTGGGCAAGGAGCAAGGGGCTGCCGTGCAGAGGATGCAGATCTGTCCTCATTCATATCCCAGAAACATTCCCAGTGTCTGGATTTTTATCGTGCAGGCTGGCCCATGCCTTTATCCAAGGTGTGCTCTGCGTCATGTGAGAGGAACAGGGTGTTCTGTTGTCCCAGAGCTCTGTAGGTGGCTGGAAAACGTCTGTAAATCCTGACTCTGGGGCATGTCAGACACTCAGCTGCCCAATTATCCCAGTGCAGTTGGGGTATAAATAGCGCTGCTGTTTCAAGGCTGCACTCACACATCAGAAGCGAAATTCAACCCCGGTGCCACATCCCAAAGAGCTTTTGTGCTGTCTGAGGCTGGGGATTACCAGAACCTCCCCCTGCTCCCAAGGCCGGTCACGGTGTGCCTGCGGAGCTTTGCTGAGCCTTTAGCCTCTGCCTGTGCAGTCACCCTTGGGGGGTGACATCCCCAGCTGCCCTCTCACTGGGGTGTGACATCCCTGGCTGCTCCAGGTGGCAGAGCCTGCCCCAGAGCTGGGGAGCTCCGTGGGTTAGGAGCTGTTTTGGGTGATGTTTATTGACAGCCGACTCGCCACGGAGCGAGGTAGACTAACTATGGGAGTTTTAACGTGGTTACGGCACAATATTTCTCACTTAAGAGGCCTGTGGATGACTGGGACAGGTGCTTCACTACCCAGGGAGCTGCTTATCTCTGACTGATAAACAGCAGTAAGGGCTGTAATGAGAATCGTAATAGAAATATTGATTAGCAGGGAGCAGCTGCTTGGTACTGAGTGATGCTTGTTGAAGCCTTGGTAAAACAATAATTCAATTTGGAAGGAAGCTCTTTTTCCTTGATTCTAGCCGCCCTGTGTTTATTCAGGACAGTTAGACATCGGGACTTATTTAATAAAAGGTATTATGAAGTGGAACATTAATGCTTCGAAGTTAGGAGTATGGCCAAAAAATATGCAGGGAGTGCCATTAGAGAAACTTAGGTAGTTTATCTTGGCACTTTCAACTTTGAGACTGGGGCAAATAGAAAATATTCTGTATTTAAGGCAACTTTTAGAGCAGTACAATGATGGCTTTATTCTTTAATTTCCCTAAAAACAGAGATAAGTAAAACAAAGGTGGGTTTTCTGCTTTGAATCCAGGTTTGCTTGCTAACTAGTGAAATAAGCATAGGGCCATGTTCACACAGAAAATCCTTCTAAATTAAGGTAACATACCACAGTAGAGAGCCAGGCAGAATCATTAAAAATCATGAATGCTTTCCCTGACACAGGCTTATGATGATTGTGAAATTTGAAGATAGGGGAACTTTGCCTTTCAGTTCCCTGCTCAGGGCTTTTCCCCTGAAGCTGAGTTTTTTTAGGTGCAGCTCCTCAATTGCTCCTTACTTAAAAAGCAGCATTTCCTTAAAAGCAGTGTGATTTGTTATAATGCTCCAAAAGTCCATAATTCACTGAGGTGTTTGATGAGTAACTGGTTCTTGGCAGCACAGGGAGATGCTTTAGCAGCTGTTTTAAGTGCTGTGTGTCTGTCAGTGCCCTGTGAAAATGGTGCTCAGGGGAGCCCAGCAGGCAGTGCCCTTTCTGTGGCTGCACAGTCCATCACCACTCCGCAGTGTTTGGCTGTGGCTTGGCTGGAAAATGCTCGTTGCAGAGTGAAGCTGGACTATTGACATAAAATGCTGTCAATAAGTGTCGTAGTTTACGATGATCTCGGATAAATACATGGCTTTGCATCGTTCCCTGTTGCAGGCGCCTGAAGACACAAACCTGGGGACGTTTTTGCCAGTGAAAATTTCTGGGAAGAGCCTGTCAGAGATGCTGCAGCAGAATTCTTTGAGCATAATGATGTCATGCATGCTAGATGGATGAGGTGAAAAGCTCCTCTCCTTAGACTTGCATGCAGTATGTTTTAAAATATGGAAAACCAGTTTGAAGTGTGGCACTGCTTTTCTCCTGCCAGAAGGAGATTTTTCAGTGTAGTGACTGCAAATTTGTCTTGTCACTGACAACTCATACCAGCCTCTTTTGCATATCTGTCTGTTGTATACCCAGATTTAGATCCCTCTTTCACATATATTGGACTTGCAATCAATGTTTCTCCTGAAGTTGAGGACCCAGGAAGTGGAGTATAGGTAAGGTGAAGAAAGCTGGAGGTCAGCTCAGCTGTTCTGACTGGCAGACTGAAATATTTGCACTTTCCTCTGCGGTGTGCCTGGATTTCACCAAATTGTTGAGACTTTGCAGCCTTTGTGTAAGGGGAAAATGATCTGCCCTTTTGTAGTCACTGTGTGTGTGTAACTATCTAAAGGCTTATCTTAGTGCTGCTGCAAAGTTGATTGTTCAAACAAGATCTCTTAATTCCTTGAAGATGTTCTTTCTCTTGGTTGAGAAGTGACATGAGGCATTTCATAATGCTGAGTGAAGCTCTTTTTATCTTCTCTGTCTCCACTTTTCCCTGGCATTTCATTCAGTATTTGCGTGGGTTCAGGCTAAAGTTGGGGGTCCTTCTTCCTCTTTTTGCTGCTCCTGCCTCAAATTCTGCTTCATACAGAACTGGCAGGATCTGCATGCACAGCTCTGTCTGGAGTGATATCTGAGTTTCCTGGGCATGTCCTGTGTCCTCATGCAGGAATTTTGCCTGTGCCAGAGGAGGGCTCTTGGCATTTCTGTTTTGTTTCTGGGGTTGCTGTGCCACTCTGATACGTTTGTGTTATGTTAAAACAGCTCTTCACAAATTGCCTTCGGAGCGGGTTTAAAATGCAGCAGAGACTTGGGTATGGTTGGACTGGCAGTGCAAGATGTGACTGTGTCTGGCATGTCACTTTGTGTCACCTTCCTCAGAGTGCTCAGACACACGGATAATATCGTAGCTAAAGATGTGGGCCTGAAAATAACAGTGCAAGGCCACTACCAGTGAAGAATGCAGGAATCTAGCCCCAGCCATCACTCCAGATCCTTTGGATTGATGCTGCTACTTGGTCACGGCCACTCAGCAACTTCCCTGGATTTCTGCCAGGAAGATGGCTAATGGAACAATCTTTTTATGATCTGTTTAGCTGAATGTCTCTAATAACGTGGGGTATTAGAGTAGCAGATGCTGTTGACCATCCTGCAGTAGATCAAAGTTTGTCTATACAGGAACTATGCACTTCCTCTCAGAGTCATGCATATAATTCGGAGCTTCTCATTTGTTGCCATGGTATTATATTATCAGAACAGTGAGGAACAGAAGTGGTGATTTTAATGGACCAAGTCAAAAGTGCCAGTCTGCAGCAGTCTCAGCTCAGCGCCTGAGGAATGGTTCTTGGGTGCCAGTAGTAACACAAAAGGGTGCTCTGTAGGTGGCTGTCAGACACTGGTGGCATCTGAGGATTTCCAAGCCTTGAAATACGAATCCAAACTTGCTAAAACTGTCCTGTGCCATGAGACTGGAGCCATGTTTGGCTCATATGGCTGTTGCGATTTTATGCGACCTCAGGCTGTGGCCCCTGAAGGGCGGATGGCCAACACCTGGAGCTGGCATTTGCATCCTGGGATTCACAGGCCTGAGTCATTCAGCTTTACCTGGCTCCTGCAGAGTGTGGTGGTGGCTGGCAGGTCACTCACCTCCTGATTCCAGCGTGGGCTTGGAGGTGAAAAGGGGAGAGTGGAAGTGAAGCATCCAGCTGGTGACTTGGACTAGGCTTGCTTCTGGGAACCTTTCCTTAGAGACAGAACAAGGTACTGGAGTTTTGCTGTTGTATAAATTATGCCTGACCAGTGTGGGATCCCTCAGGGTCTGGAGAGAGTTCAGCCCTGATTTCACTCTGCCTGATACAAAAGAGGGATTTGAAGCGCATCCATATTTGAGGTTGGTGAAACTGAGCTGTTTCAGACATGTATAAATTTTGTACATTTGAATTTAATCTGCATGATGATGACACCAACATCAGGATAATCTCTGAATCATGAGGGCATTATAAGTTGACAGCAAATTCCCTAGAGACTAAAAAATGCCAATTATATGGGCATGACTTGAAGAATAAGATCTGTGGGAATAAATCATACATAATCTTAATGGACTGTTTCAGAAATTGTAAAATCTACTCCATTGGAGTAATATCCTACTGGCATTAGATAAGTTGTGTAATTGGCTTGGCTTTATGTTTGGAATATAGACTGTTGCGTGGTCTGAACGTTCATATATCGATGTGATTAATTATGGTGCAAGTGATTTACAGAATTAGCCTGAGAACATGGAACAAGCTGTTATGACCTAATAAAATTATATGCCAAAAAAAAAGCGCATCATTTCAAGTCAAAGACTCAAACTGAAAAGGCAGCTTTTGTCCACCACTGAAGGTCTAATGGATGTAGGACGCAAAGTTTGTATCATTTGAGAAAGGAATTGCTGAATGAAAGCCCCTCTGGGGTGTTTGTTACCTGCAGAGGCAGAGAGCTCTCCTCTGGCTGGCTGGGCAGTGAAGGAGCTGTTCATAAATGCCATTCTCACGTGTGGAGTTCAAGTGAATTTACCAGGCGTGCGTTGCTACGTGAGTAGCAAGGACAAGGGACCAGGCTTTTGCAGCTCTGTAGCCTCTGGGAAATGTCAAAACCCAGCTGCACTCCCTTGGTTTCATAGCTGGGTTTTTTTTTCAAAGTATTTTTTAATGCTTGGTTCCGTAGGTGTGTATAAAATTCAATAGGCTAACTTGTGGAATCGTTTATTACTCTGAGCTAAGGAAGCTGCCTCGTACTGAATGGAATGCTTTTGGAAATACTGAATGTCATGTTTGACTTCAGTTATAGTCATGGGGAGTAGGAATAGACATTAGTATCTGCTTACTGTCATGTAAGGAGAATGAACGGTTCTGGTTTAAATCCAAACTTGGATTTTGTTAAAGACAAATATGATGATGTTATTTCTATCTACATCTGTGCTTTACCCTGCACTGATTAGCTGAGGGGACAGTACAGTACTCTAACCTGAATTTGCCTGAAGACGCAGGCCATGCTCTGCTGTGGATTATTAAATTTATATTCTGTTGACTCTGGAGATCAGTCGTATCTCCTGTGTCTAAATGTGCCTGGCTTTTTTTCCCAGAGGTTGTCTAAAAGGAGATTCAGGAGTTTTAAATGTGCCACGAACTGAGCTCTGTGTGTGTGCTTCATTTTTTTGTGGGGTTTTTCTTTCCCCCCAATCCTCAACTCCCAGGAAGTTAATGTACTTTGAAATACGTGATCTCCCAGGAGAGGCCTGAGAATGTCTTTGACTGATATTATGATAAGAATGGCAGTTTGCTCCAGAGACTCAATTCCAGTCAGCTACTGGTGAACAAACCACTGCACAAATCGACAACATGAGAAAAAAACACAGTATATTGCAAGATCCTGTGTGACCTGGAAATCATTGTTTTAACTGTGTGTTCTGTCAGACTGATGTATGCTGACCACAGGGTGAATGATGCGCATTACTTGTTGTGTGCAGAATCTAGAGAAGCCTTTCTCCATTACATAATGGTTTTTGGACCTCTCTTCTTCTTGAATGTCTTCTGCATCCTCTAGATTTTTTTCCATCTTACTCACAGAGCACATGATGGGGTATTGGAGAGGCTTCAGTAATTCAGGCACGGGTTGGAGCTGTGGAGTGGTGGCCAGTGCAGCGATGGGCTGCTGGTCCTGCGGTGCTGGTGTGTGCTGGGGAGGGAGGAGCGCTGCTGGCTGCCTGGCAGCTGGGAGCAGACTTCTGCTTTCCAGGCACTTCAAAATGCTACACTGATGATAAACAGCTTTTGAAATGGAAGCCTTGGATCAGGAGGCAAATTACTAATGAATATTGCATTGAAGTGCAAAAAACCCACCTTTTGCAAACCATGGGGAGATAGCTTAGAGCATTTCGTTTGAACTCCAGAATCTTTTTCACCATTTTCAAGCCGTCAAGCTAAACTGTGTGGGTTTTAAGCTTCAGAGTAAGATGAAGATGTGTGTGTGTACAGTTACACAGCTGGGCAGTGGAAAGGTCCTTCACTGAAGGAGGAAGACGTGTTTGTTTTTCTTTAGTTTTATTTATTTATTTTTAGCAAGAAGCGTAACTTTGTGTCTGAAAATTCAAAATCATGCAGTATTTTTTAAAACGAGCTCATGTTGTGCACACTGTCAAGATAGAAAGCAAGCCAGTTATAGAGCTTGGTCTTTGAAGCTAAATTGGTTTTCAGCGATGAGCTTTTATGTGTCGGCTTAGATTTGTGCCCAGGGATTTTTTTTCTAACAAGGTACCTTCTTAAGAGAAGATAATTGAAGTGATAATTCCCGAGTATCCACATCACCAACACACACTGGCGTAGACATGGGTGTCCTCAGGCCTTTAAGTGTTGTCCAGCCCTCTGTGTGAGTGAGAAGAGTCACGCTGGGGGTTTCTGGCTTTTGCTGCATTTGGGACGTTAATTTGGTGTGCTAGCCCGTAGCAGGAGTGTTCCTGTTCCACGCTGGCTGTTCTCACGAGGTTTCCATGGGCTGTCCCTCCTCTCAGCCCTGGCTGGTGCCTTGTGTTCCGGGAGGTGTTGCTGGTGAGCTGCAGTTCATCCGTGCTGGTTCGTTCCAGGGGCTTGGGGGATTCCACCAGGAGCTCCCACCCAGCGGCCTTCACCTGAGGGTGAGCCTGAGGCCCAAACAGCTCCCTGCAAACCCCCCTGGACGCTGGAGCTGGCAGAGGGAGAGCAGCCTGCGTGGTGCTGGCTCCAGAGAAGGTGACAGGAGGGAGCCAGGAGACTCTGCTGGTTCTGTGGCTGTCTCGATGTGCCGCTGTCGCATCCACAAAAGTTGTCTGGTTGGTAGGTGTGACGCCCTGAAACGCTTTCATTTTCACAGGGTCACACAGAATAGTTAGGGTTGGAGGGGATTCTGTTGTAGATGAAGTTCCAGGTGAGTTTTTAAGGGTTTTCATACATCAGACAGGTGGTGAGTTCTATAAAGTGTCGTGGCTGTGCTGTGCACCGCAGAGCCAGTCTGGGCCGCTCTGATCCAACACGGAGCTGAGCTGTGGTTAAGCAAGCTCTCCTGAGCACCCTTACTCCTGACAGCAGGAGAAAGTAAAGCATTCAGTGTACAGCTGTGTTAAAGCAGAACCCACTGCACTTCATTGTTTGGGGAGGGAAGAAACACTTGGTGGTTTTTTTCCCTTTTTAAATCCCACGTCTCCTGGTGTTCTCGACAGTGTGCTTACCCTGTGTGTGAGCAAGGCTGCTGCTTGTTGACTGATACCGTGGTTGTTGGTTTAACTCCTGCCTCTGTACAGGACAGGCTCTTCTCTGGGATCCCTCCTTTGGGCAGCAGCATTTCATTCCTTGAGAATTCAAAAGTCAATTAAAATGGAGATTTCCATGTGCATTTCCTCATTGCCTGTGGCTGCCGGATCCTGGAGTGACAGATGAATGGTGGCCCAGATAATCTGAAGCTTCCTTGAAGGCTCTCAAAGCAGTGAGCTAAACTTCTTTCCTTCCTTGTAATCCTACAGCAGATGGAGGAAAGGGAAAGTCTGGTAAGGCAATATGGAATGTATTTAAGTACTGGTAGATTATTCAACCCTGACTATAATTTTTCTAGGCTTTTTTGAGTTTTCCAAAGTTAACTTAATTTGTCATTTGGGAGAAAGGTGAGCTGGGCCACCAGGCAGCCTCTAACAGAATCCCCAATTTCTCAGCCAGAAGCTGAATGCAGTTTGCTGGTGGCATCTTCTGGGAGACATTGCTTATCTTCCTGTCAAAGAATTTCTGCGGGGTGATGCTTTGTCCTACCATCTCCTGTCTGTGCGGAGCATTGCAGGCTCCCGGGACTGGGAAATGGGTTTTTCCTCAGCTCTGAGCAGAAGGTAACTCTTCGGTGTTGCTGGAGGTATTGCTGTACCACTGCTACAGGAGCAGACAGTGTTGAATAGTTGGCTGTGAGCACAGCTGCTCCAGGCCCTTGAAGGGTGGGTACAAATGCACTTTTGGGAAGTGGAAATCACGAGTGTGCTTGGGCAGTGCTGGTCTGAAAGCGTGTGAGATGCTGATACCTTCCTAGGAGGGTGTGTTGTTTGACAGGGCCTGTGTCCTGGCCCTGTCACCCCTCTGTGGATAATCATTAGCTGTGTCTGAATCTTCTCCCGAGGGCATTGGGCTTCCTGTTCCTGCCGGTGAGCAGCAGTGAGGCTCAACTGAGCCGAGGAAAGCCTTGCTGCCGGCTGTGGGGAATCCACACCTCTTGCTGCAAGTTGTAATCATTAGCTTGGCCTTTTAAATCGACTGGAAATAATTATCAGGATATTAGGTGCTGGGAGAACTTGCAGGCTGCTTTTGGAGTGGTTGTGCGGCTGATTGTAACCCTGGAGAGGCGTTGAGAAGTTGTGTGCTCAGTGATGCCGAACTTTCCTCTGCAAGCGTGAAAGCCAAACGAGAAATCCTGTAATCCAGGGAGTGACTTCGTCTGGTTCTTTCTTTGTTGTTGTTGCCGTTACAGCTTTCTCTGCAGTTCAGATAATTTCCTTGTGTAATTCTTTGCCTTCTCACCGAAGGTGGAGTTGGGGAGACTACAAAACACACAAGCTGTTGTTGCATAACCCTCGTTTTCAGTGAGCAGAGTTAAGTGTTTGGATGGGTGGTACTGCAGCCTCTTCAGCATCCGTGTGGAGTTGCATTTGGCAGTAAAAATGTGCTGAAGTGATGCCCCTCTAGCAGAGATACTGATGTTTTGTCCAATGCAGTAATGCCGTATTTGAAGAAAAAACAGCAACAACTCAAAATTTTGAAATAGAGCTGTAGTGGAAGATGCAGTGATAGTAGCTTTTCTGTTGTCATTGGGAAAATAAAAAATGTGGGAAATGTGAATGAATTTTTGTTGGGTTGTTGTTGTTTGGCATGTATGGTTTCTTAAACTTCTTTAAAAAGAGGGGGAGAACAGGTTAAAATTTTGGTTTCAGGTTTAAAATTCGTTCATGGTTTCTACTTTGTTAGTATGAGGGGAAAATGACTTTGCTGTGTGATTACAGAAGCAGTTGTGCTTGCTGTGTGAGCTGGTATGAGTCCCAAAGCTCAGGATGCATCCACTGAAGAAAAACTCCAGAGTTAATGAGTATACTTGCTTATTTTTTTAAGAAGAGTGACCTGTTAGTTTTCATGGGTGGGGAGATTAAAACTGAAGCTGCCTCCTGGTGAAAGGGAAAACTGTGTTGGAACTGTGGAGAGCTGGGAGAGGAGTCCTGTGAATGAGCCACATCTTGCTGGATTGCCACCTTTTCATGTCAGTTTGGGACAGGATCAATCCTGATAACCAAATCCGAATTCTGGGCAGTGCCCTGAGGTCATGGATCTCACTGTGAGATTGGTGGTTTGTGTTATTTTTGTGTTTTTGGGGCCAGTAATTAACCTTGGAAGCAAAGTTGCTCCGCTGCTTCAATCCATGTATTCAGTGAAGAAAAGTAAAAGGATTAGGTAGAAAAATTACTTTCTCCTTTTTGATTGACTGGAATAATTAATGAAAATAGATTTCTAACATTAAAGCTGACAGAAATGTAATCTGATGTCTTGTCAAGTTCACTGGCATTACTTTGCAAGAGTCTGATTGACAGCTCTGGGGGAGAAAAGCTGTAACTGTGTTCATATGGAGCCTACAGCATTTGTCTTTAACTCATCAAGCAAAAGTTATTGAAACACTAGACCTTTTTACAACCTTTAATGTTCAAAGGTTTTTGTATTTTTAAGGCAAAATGCCAATATAAAAGAATTTCTTAACTTGGACATGCAAAAGTGAGAAAACTTGCGGGTGCAGCTGAACAAATGAAGTTTAAATTCTAGAGGGTGCTCCCAGAATACAGCTATTGTGGCAGGTATCACTGTGCCCTTGTGAAATCTTAAAGCTTTGATAGATGGACCTCTAAGAGGTAGAGCAGCAGAATTCAGATCCTTTGCTGTTTGAGGTGAGTGTTGGTTTGATATTGGCAGGTGCTTCAAAAGGTAGAAAATGCTTCTAAAAGCTCCTGTTTAATTTCAGTGTGAGTTAGTGGAGTGATTCCATTATTCTGTGTCGGCTGCTGGCTGAGATTTGGGAAATGCTGGATTTGGGCTGGACTCCTTCCCTGCTTTGTGGCAGCACAGACCTCAGGTGAAGCAGTGTAAAGTTTAGTGGTACAACACTGAAGAGTTTAATGCAGACACTTCAGAGTATTTTTAATAGAAATAATAGTGTTTTATAAGGTCTACTTTGTGTTCTCAACACAAATGCTTTGAAACGGTGTCATTTACTATAAAATTCTGTGATCTTTAATGAAGTTCTGGAAAATTCATCGCTAACCTTTACTCAGCAGAAATAAGACTGAGCCTGTCCCTGGTACGGGTTCTGTCCTTTAGATGGAATATTAAACCAAGACCCCTTTTGCCATGAAGAAAATGTTCCTTTGGAAAGGGGGAGTGGTAACATTGGTGGATGGGCCCAGAGTCCCTCTCTGTCAGGCTGTAGCAGTCAAGGGTGTTCTTCTGCTCTCTTCTAGTCCCAACCCTAAAATAATTGGGAGAATGGGATCCTGACCTGTGCCTGGGCATCCTGCAATCCCAACGATCCGTTTTTTTTAAGCAGTCTCTAGTGTGTGTGTGTGTAATACTTGAAGCCTCAAGTCAGAAGTAAAAAGCTCCTTTAATAGTTGTCAGCTAAGTACTTTTTTGTTGGCTGTTAAGCTACTTCTCGCTAGACATTTAGAAACCAGGGGAAGTTCGGAATGAGGTTTGTATTTTTAATGCCTACCTGAAAGAAATTTAGTAAGTAATTAGAAGATGTAGTGCTGTGCCTTGTTTCGGAGAAACTTTAGAGCTTAGCATTTGCATATAATCGTTACTTCACTGATACCCTTTGAAGAATGAAAATGTTTTTGCAGTTCATGCAAGACTTTTCCATTTGATTCAATATATATTTCTGATTGCAAAGTATGCTTTCATTTTGCATAGAGAATAATAGTAAATAAATTTCTATTGCCTTCTGTTATGTATCATCCCTAAAAGTTTCAGCCATTTGAGCTTGTTTCATTTGCTTGTATTGAATGTGTTCCAGCTCTTCATTTCCCAGGGCATATAAAATTGGTGAAATTCCACGGGAGAGGATTGTTTTGGGCACGTAAACATAGTGTCAAGAGTTTTGAAAGCTCAGGAAGTGCAGGCACTAAAAGTTGTGGGAGTCAAATGCATCCAGAAGTGCTCGTGCACATTTTTCAAGGCAGTGTGTTGTGGTGGGACATCAGGAGATGGTTGGTTGGTTGTTTTTATTTTTTGAGATCAGGTTTACCCCAAGAGTTTTATCCATGTAGAAGAACTTGGGAGAAAACAAGTCTGCTGTTATTTCTGCGATTATATGTATTTACCTCCTAGAAAAGTTATGCAATAAATAAAGGCTTGGTCTGGCTGAGGTTGATGGAAAGTTCCAAAGGAAACGTCTGTGTATGGTTAGTGCTTTTGTTGAAGCTCTTGTTGCACTTGCTAAAAAGAGAAGTAGACCTGTAAACAAAGAAGATGCACTGAAGTCAGGCTAAACATAGAGATTTATTTTCCAATTAGTCATGTATTTATTATGAAATGTGTAATTCGCAAGTCCTTGCAAGACAAACAGTAACTGCCACGGAAGGCAGCAGATTTAAGTGCATTCACCAGTGTCCCAAAAATTGTTTTCCAGCTTGCATCTTGTCCCTCAGCTGGTGGCCAAACCTTAACGTGATGTGCTGGTTGGAGCACGTTTTGTCTTTTCCATCTTGTTTCGTTGCTCGGTTTGGCTGAGCCAGCCCGCGTTTTTCCAGTGAGTTTTGTGCACGTGGCTGTCCAGCCAAGCTCTGCCTCCAGCTGGCCCCTTTGGGCATCAGCAGGTGTCCCCTGGGTGCTTGTGGGGGTTTCTGCCAAAATTCTCAGTTCCGAATACTGAGGGATCAGGAGGGAGGGATCCTTGTGCCCAGAAGGCTGCAGCTGTGACGGGCAAGCAGGATGATTTAGCTCGTTGGGTGTTGAGAGGCTGCCAGACCCCTGGGAGAGCAGGGGTGGTATTTGCTGGTGGAGGAGTTGTTTGGGTGTGGAGGTGGTGGGCGCAGGGGCCGGTGGATTGTTGGCTTTGATCGGTGGGGAAAGGGATTCACGGGAAGGCAGTTTGTCTCATGAAAAAATTTGCTTTTGCTGAGAGCCCTGTAAGAAATTACCATAAAAGTCAGTGTGCTGTGAAGTCCTTCTCCTTCCCACCATCCTGCTGCCACTTTCTTATTTATAGAGCCTTTCCCAAGAACCTTTTTGTAGCCCCACTCTCGTGTGTGTAAAAGTGCTGGAGAAGCAGCACACGCTGCTTTTTGCTTCTGTACCATCCTTAGTGAGAAAAGGAGCCTTTTTTCCTGTGTCTTTCATAAGCTTTGGGAAAGTTTTGTACTTGCTGGTGTCCTTTAAAATATTTTTTTTTCCGAGGGAGTGAACTTTGAAGTAATTAATTGGACCTTGAAAATCAAGTGATTATCTTCCAGATAGCATGTCTGAGATGTATGTCTGTGTTCAGAGAGCAGTGCCTCAGATGCTTAACATTTTCAAATGCCATTGTAAGTAAACAATCCTTGGAAGTATTTGCTGGAGATGTCACTGCCAAATTAAGGTAAAAATTGTGGAATCGTAGAACAGGAGCTCCTGGGGAACCATGAATAGGGAATTTCTTCTGGAATATTCTCAGAGGGTTCAGTAGGCTATATAGGGATTTTCTTTGAGAGGAGTAAAGGGTGGGTTTAACAGGTAGAATAGCATAAAAAAGTGGAGAAAAAAAAAAACAATGTATAAATAAAGGTGAGTGGAGCCTGGGATGATCATTGGAGGAGCCCAACACTGCTGGTGTAACTTTATCAAATGACAAGGGTGGGGAAATGTAGTGACAGGTGACAGAGTCCTGACATTTGCAAAATCTTCTGTCGTTTTGACCAGCAGAAAGTGCTGTTTGTCTCTGGAGTGGTTTGGGGACATTTCAGATCTGTGTAATTTCAGCAGGTATTTTTAGAACAGCCACAAGAATCGATGGTAGAGCTTTTACCTGAAGATTTCCAGGTAACTCTCCAAGTCAGAAATAATTATTTACAACAAACTCTTTTGCTGTTTTGTTGACAGCTTACTCATGAGTATTTTTGGTCATCTGATAGTTCAGGTTGGAAACACCAAGGCTTGCAAAGCTCTCTCGCTCCTTTGAGTTTTGTCATTTGTGTCTGTAATCCTCAGCAGTGCCAGAATCAAGTTTATAATATGCGTCCTCAAGTACTTTGAGCAGCGTTTGAGCTCTTATTTACTGGAAGATAAGTGCTCCTTGAGTGTCTCCAGACTTGGGCTGGATCTGGAGTACCAGATTTAATGCGCCTTGTACCGACACCAATAACATTGTTGAACTATTGGGCATTGGCAGAGCTCAAATCCCTGCTTGTGCCGTTCCTGCTCTCCCTATTGCACAGTAAATGCCAGGAATTATCCCCACGTTATTTTAAATGCCAGTGCTAAGGCCAACTGTCTTTAAATGCCAGTTCTACTTAAACTTACAGATATCGTCATTATGTTTAGGCCAGAAGGGGTTTTAATGAAACGATGACCTGTGGCTCCATGAAAGTTTAAATAAGTGGTTTCTTTTGCCAGTAATAGAATCTCATTTACCCTCATGTGTGATTCCAAAAAAATATTAATGCTTGCAATGCAAGTTTTAATACAGGTTTTGTACCTTTGAGGCGTCTATTATAAGGATGGGAAAACAATGATTTAGAATGGTGAAGTTAAATCCTCAAGGTATTTTAGAATTTTCTTTCAAGATTGCCATTCTAACTTTTTTTAATAAAACCATTGTTTTTGAGGAAAAGATAAGCTAAAATAAATCCTAAGCAGACCTGAAGGGGAAGCAAACCACTGGCTGTGTTCAGTGATCTGCCTGGTGTCTTTGGTCTATTCAACTCGGTGTTGCTGGAATATTTTCAGATTCTGGAAGCGTCGTGGTCTCATCCTACACGAAAAATGCACAGATCACTTGTCTGTGTGTGCTTCTTTTCCTCAGTCTGCACTGGGATGGCCAAAGAGAGCATGACCTCTTCTACTGGATTGGGTGATTTCATGGGATGTATGCTCAAATGTAGGAGAAAGGGCTTTGGGGGGTAGGGGAGACAGGTAGGACATTGGTTTTCTTTGGGAATGCATGCGCTGTGAGATGCTGGTTAGGTCAGAAAAGAATCCCCTGTTTGTGAGGAGCAGTGGGGATGGGGGGACACATTCCTTTGGTCATAAGGACAGTTCTGCAAGCTCTTGTCAGTTGGAGCAGCAGCAGCAAGAGGCACGTGGAAAATGATGTTGGAATTTGTGCAATATAATAACTGCGGTGCTGCTGCTTCACTCAGTAGTCAGACGCTTTTGGCAGAATAAAATAACTCTTCTGTCATTAATGTTATGGACTAAAAATGTTATTACTTTTTTAACAGCAAGCACTTTGAGGTTTTTTTCTATATACAGTCCAGGTGATGAGGTGGAAGAGGAAGGAAGAATTGGCACGAAATGTGGAGTATTTCGGTGACAGTGTGCTGGCAATGTAGATGTGTCCTGCATCTTACCTGACAAGTTTCTGTCTCCTGACTCACAGATACTCTCTAGGCCAGTCTACATTTAGGTTCCAGTTTGTGTTCTCAGTTTCTAGGAACTATTCATTCCCTCTGGATGTAGACCAATCTTGACCTTTTAAATGTAGCTGTTTTCAGAAATTAGATTTTCTTGTTCATTTTTCTTTTTTTGTTTACTCCTTGGCCTACCTGGCACTTGCAGCCCATTATTTAGTTCTTTCCTGTTTTAGCAAAAGCATCTCCAAAGAACATGGGTCATTGTTTTCTGGTGCAGTGTGAAATCCTCTGCTTTCGTATGCAGCTATAACATCGGCAACACAAACTCCTCAAATATATCAGATTGATGAATTCACTTCCGTGATAACATAATTCTAGATGAGTCTGATGCCCAAAGGAAGGACTGGACAGGCTTGCAAATTTAGTGTCCAGTCATTGTGTTCAGAGGGATGAGGTACAAGTGTTCTCAATCTGTGAGGTTTTGGGGGGGGGTGGGGTTGTGTGTGGGTTTTCTTGGGTTTGTTTTGCTTGTCCCCATAGGTTCTCAGAGCAGCCACATCGCTCGTAAAGGGCCCTGGGTGTCATCAGTTCACTGCCCCAGAGGTGCCTTAAATGGCATTTTGGATAGGGACTGGTGACAGCCCAGTGGTGTAGCAAGAACTAGGTTAAAGCCTGACCTAATGTAGTTTAAAGCCCAGGAGTTCATCTGAAGGCCTGTGTTTGTGTTCCGTGCTTCCTGGGACTGGTGAAAAGTGACGAATTCCTGGGATTTCCTGTGGTGGAGTGCTGTGCCTTACCCTGAGTGCTCCTGAGGGAGCTGCTGTACCTGTGCAGGGTTCAGGGTCTTGCTGCCAGAGCCTGGCACTGTCACTGCCCCACTGTCACCTCCAATGAGGCTTTGCTCTTCTCAAGCTGATTTCCACACTAGGATCTAGTTCAGGAGAGGGAAAACCCCCGAGTTCCTTCCCTGCACGTAAAATTCACCCCATTGTGCACCTAGGCTTCAGCCCAGTTGCTTCAGTGGCACGTCCTTATCAAATTGGTAGTTGTTTGACAACTTCCAAAACACTTGTTTGAGAGGGAAGGAGACTGCTATGTTACACAAAAAAGGGATTTCTTCCACGAGTGTCCTTCCTGGTGGTGTGTATTGGTATTCATGTTGGTATTCATTCTGTTTGCATCATTCTGAGAAGTGACGGTCTTCTGAGCCGCACACAGCTCCGTCCTTGAACTAAAATAAAATGTTATTTCCAGAACGTCTGCTGTACTCACAAAGCTTGACATCACCAGAAAAAGAAGTTTGCATCCACAGACCTTAATATTGGCTTTCACATCAGTTACGTGACACCGTGTGAATGGTTTTATGCACTGAAATTTGTTCTGCTCCTTGATGCTGACTGCTTAAAAGATCATTTCATGGCACTCTCCACATCACTTATCCCTGTTGTCCATCCCCAGCAGATGTGTGTTCTCGTGCTGAAATGGCAGTAGGGGTCTGAGGAGGAGCTTTTGAAAAGGCTGGAAGAAGGATTTGTGCCGATAGTCTGGACGACAACTGTTCTATCTACATATCTGTCTGCTTTCCAGTGATAAAATTGACAGGCAGTAGTCAGTCAGCTGACTTGGCCAACTAATGAACATGGTACAAGTAGCAAAAGCTGAACTGCTTGTTCAAAAATTTCAATTTCATGTAACATCAGCATGAGATTTGCTGTTGCTATCTCTAAGGTTGAGTGCACCATGGATTTCGGATGGTACTGGCAGTAAGTGATCATCAGAGATTAACTTAAGAAATATTTTTGAAATGTGACTGAGTAAGTTACTGCCAAAGGCATTTCTGGTATTTTGTGGCACTTCTGATCTCTGCCTAATTAGAAACACTGAACTGTTCTGGTGTATGAGCAGACAACTCTCACCATGCAAGTCTCTTTTCCTGACATCTGTGTTCCACTTGGTGCTGTTGTCTCTGTAAATATAAGGAAAATTGGTGTGAGAACAGAACTGGGTTTCGGAGTTTTTCCAGTTTCTGCTGTCTGATACGTGCTGGTCCCTTAGATACGTAATAAGTCACGTTCCTTATAGCACAAGAAATAAGTAGTGTATTAACCATTAATCTAGGATTGCAGCTGAGACATTAATTGCCAGCTATGAGGACTGCTGAATACCTCTTTTAAGTACACTGAATCTCGTCCTGTTTCGGCAGGAAAGACATCTTTCCTTTGTATTGTACACAGCCACTATAGCTGCAAGGACAGTGTAAAATCACATTTTAGAAATGTGCTTTATGTTCTTTAACTCCTGTAGCTCACACAGGCAAAGGCTTTCTTTTATCCTTGCAGTGGAAAGTGTCTGTCAGGCTAAAGTTAATCTGTCAATGACATGATTATTAAAATGCCCTGTTCGATTAAAGACATTCTGATTTCAGATCAATGTTTGTAAAAGTGAGTCTTAGGCATGGAGTTGCCTCAGGATCAAGAAATATGAGCCCGGAGTTGGTTTGCGAGAAGCTGACTTGAGTGATTGTTTATTTCTGTGAAAATTGCTTTTATATCCCATAGACATGATTAAAGCTGCATTTATTGGAATGAACAGCCTCGCTGCCATACAGGTGGAAGACAGATTATAAAGACATATGTGATACTGTAGTGAAGCCCCTGAGAATGAATGATCTAATCAGGATGAAATCAAATTTTCTGGGTGCTATAATGAGAAGACTCAGGTTTGCTTTTATCCCTCCAGCTAGCTGGGAACACTGTAGGCTGCATTTTGCAAGGGGAGATTGTGCTATCATTTGGAGATCATTATAGCAGCAACAAAGAGAATGCAAGCTATTTCCAATTTATTTTGGCCCACTTAGTCCAGCATTTGATGTATCTGATATATTGTTTACACTGTGAAGTTTAAATATTTTATCTGTTACATTTAAATGAAAATAAACAGCTTAAAAGGAGGGAAAAGGCGTGATAAGTAAATACTTGGGGGAAAATATTCCTCTGTTCATACAGCACTTTAATAAGGAAGGAAAAAAAAAATAATGCCTGTAATGCATTCTTGTGATGTTTCTTTTATAATTGTTAGCTCCTCTGAAGAGCAAGTTAGCACAGTGCCCAATTCTAGAATTCTACAGCCCGTGGATTAGGGGAATGGAAGATTTTCCATGCTCCCAGATGGATGTAGCCTGTAGCTGTGACCGTCCTGTGGCTCACACGTGTGGACCTTTAGGAATGTGGGTTCCAGATCTGCTCTGCAGAGCTCTGGGAGCCCCTCTGGGTCAAGGCCTCGCTGCTGCCTTTGCTTGGGCAGGAGAGCGAGGGCAGGAGGGCAGAGATCTGCTTCATTCCATGGCTTCAGCATGGAATTCCTGGCTCTCAACCTCCCCTGGGTGATCCCAGTGGCTGGCCAAGCCCTGGGACCTCCTCCTGGCCTGTCCAGCTTCTGTCCCCAGGCAAGGTCACTGATCACCCAGGGCCAGCCCTGCTGGCTCTGCAGCTTCTGCTCTGAGCCAGGACAGAGGATTTTTAATTGCTGGCTCTTAACTCTGGAGGAGCTAGCATTTAATGGCTTGCACTGTCGGAATATAAAGTGAACTTGTGGAGAGCCTGGGTACCTGTGCTCTTCAAAGCTATGGGAGTTGTAGCTTTCCAACAAGTTCCTTTCTTTCAAGACACTAAATTACAAAACAGAGCTGTCCCACCCTAATGTTAATGCAGCATATCAGCAAAAACTTAAGCATTCAGAAACATCCAGGACTGTCATATTGAGAATTCTCATTTAACTTAAAGTGTTCATGTATTAACCCTTAGCTCTTACCGTTTTCCATATAAACTGTGAACACACAAAACCAGGCACTTAAAAGGCAAAATGAAGTCTGGATCCTGAGGTTGTATGGTTGTAGGACTGCAGCTTAACATTTTGAGATAAAATGTTACTATTTTTGAAGGCACTTCACTTTCCCAGAAGCAGAAGTTATTTAGTAAGCTATGAAACCATCAGATTTATAGGACTATCCAAATCCAACTCCAGTTTTTAAATATGCTGTTTGTCCAGCTAGAAAGGGCTTCAGACTCTACTGGGAATACTGGCAGTGGCTTCAGCGCCGGGCAGGCATGGGCTGAGGCTTGTCTGGGTGTTTCACACATGGCCTAAAACCTTTTGGGGTTTCATTTCCTTGTTCATGGCCCTTAGAAGCATTTTGGGTTTATTGCTGCCAGGTTCTGTCTGGTGGGGTCTTTCATACCAGGCTTCTGGGAAAAAAGGTGCCTTTTTCACAGCCAATTTCATGAATGTGTAAATACCATCTTTGGTGCAGAGCACCACTGTTGTCTCTAGAGCTGCCTGCACACTTTTCTGAGGAAAAGGTGCGCTAATCTTCAGAAGCCACATGCCTCCTAAGCTTGGAAATGAATGGCTGATTGCAGTGATGGGTTTTGCCACCAGAACTTCTAAATACCTGCAGGCCTCTCACGTGCGAAAATGCTTAGGGCCAAATCCTCGTAAGTCATTCCAAATTCTCTCCTTAGTGAATCTGGCTTGCTTTTCTTTTTAATACCTCAACGTCAGCCATGACAGAGAATGAAGTGTGTATGTTTTCAAGCTGTTGGATGGATAATTTCTTCAATGACTGCTGATGAGCAAAGCGTACTCAGCATCTGAGTTTCAGGCTGCGTTGGATGTGTAGGGCCTCTGTTATGTAGCTGTTCTCCATGTTCATGTGAGTAACTCCTGATGCAGCTGGGGTTTCAGTTCACAGACTTGCATGTTCAGGTCTCATTTTCGAGAATCACCAGCGATATCACTTGAATTCAAGATTTCTGTTCACTTGCAGTTGCGGAAATCGTTCTCCTGCAGTGCTCAGGGAGAAGGCAGCGAAGGCAGGTTCACCCTGTTCCTCTGAGCTGGAGAGAAGAGTGGAGGGTGTGCTCCTGCCACCTGAGCCGATGAGCAGCTGGAACGAGTTGGAATTAGGTTTACAGCATCAAGTCCCAAACTACTGCTGAGGGATTGCTGCTGTCACAGGCGTTTTCTGGTGCAGCTCTGATGGGGTAATGCCTGTTCAGTCTGAGTTACTCGGAGGGCTTAAACTGTGACTGGTTTTGGTTGAGCCTAAACTGATCGGCGTCTCTGAGAGACACCATGTACTTGCCTGGGCTGGGTACAGCAGGGACAGAAGGGAGCAGGATGCCCTCTTGGGAATTCAGGGGAACTCTCTGGAGGCATCCCCTCAGTACTGACCTTTCAGGAGGGAGGAAGGAACACTGTGGGGAGATTAAAGAGACTTTTCTGCTCCTTGCTCCTAAAGCTTAGCAGACAAATTCAGTGGAAATTCACGTTACACTGTGGAAGACCTTGAATGAGTCACCTCAGAGTTCTTTGCCTGATGGCATTACATAAGGATGGGACTTGGAATGGGGCTTCATCTGACTGTTGCACAATTTTGTGCAGATATAGAAGTTTTTTTTTTGATTTCACATTTGTTTCTTTTTATCTGACGCTCCTGTCAAACATTTATCTGCAGTTACTTCAGTTTCCTTTCGTATGCTTGGTGACTGGTTCCTGTGATGCTGCAGCACTAAAGCAGAGTTGTTTTCTAGTTGACCCTCTTCCCACCTGCAATTTATTGCTTAAATGATAATAATCAAAATGCCTGAGCATTTGTGTGGTATTCTCTGAGGAACAACTTGTAGCTTAACACAAGATCTGTGGAGTTTCTGTCTTTTGGAGGGATGTAGGATCTGGCTTTACATTGCAGGCAGTACTTGAATACAGGAAATCCAGGCTGAGACGTGATACGGAGTGAATGAAAGATGAGTGCTGATACACCTGGTGATGTTTGACAGGCTGTGTTGTTTTTATGCCTGGAGAGGGGAAGAAGATAAAGACAACATCAGAAATGGGCTGCAGTAAGTAAAGGACAGCAGTGAATGCTGTCTGTGGTATCAATGCACATGTTGAACTTGTTTATTTATAGCTTGTGTGTGTCATGTATTTGGAAATAGAAGAGCTGTTTGGTCACAGCCCTGCAGTAGCGCATGCTTGGCAAGGTGCAATAACTTAGTACTTTTATTTTTAAATTTTTTTAGTATTTATTGCCTCTCATAGTTTATAACAGTTTATTAATTTGGTTCTTCTAAGATGAGTGTGTTTCTCTCAAGACTGACAGTCACATACTGTTTCTAAACCATCCAAACACAAAGCCGTCGCTCTTAATTTTCTGGCCTAAACTTGAGATGCGCTTTAGCTTTGGCAAAGGGATAAATTCTGGACTGAGTCCAAGGTCTCAAGATTTTACCATATCTGGATGTCCCCTCACCTGTGTTTGTTCCCCCTTGGCTTTCGTCTCCCATCAGCTCGCTGGCAGCCAGGCTGAGGGAAAAGGCCAGTGTGAGTGACAGACGTGGGGTGCTCTCAGGGCTCCTGAACGAGTGACTGTGACTGTTTGCATCGGGAGTTCTGATTCCCAGAACTCGGCTCCTTCGTTCAGAGAACGAGGAGGGTGGTTCAATGGCTGTGCAGCTGATCAGGAGTAACTGGGGCTACCCGAATCCAGAGCTGGAGACAGCTCTCAGTTGCCAAGCGAGTTAAAACAGATTGTTCGCCGGCGCTGTGCTGATTTGATTAATGACCCGAATCAGCTGGCTTGGAGCATATCACTGCCAGAGCCTGTTAAACAATGAAAACAGGAAACTTGTGTGTCTTGAGTCGCTGTGCTACCGTGGTGTCCCCAGACATAACAAATGGGGGTTTTGCTGTGCCTGGGGAAGAGGAGGATATTTCGGAACTGGTTATGCCCCAGGCACACCCAGGCCATGGACCGAGCTGGGATGTGGGAGCTGGCAGTGGCCTCTGAGGAACCACCTGCTTCCTTGCGATTGCAGGAGAGACCTCAGCTCTCTCTCTGCCCCAGCATGTGTTTCCTGCTCGTGGGTTCGGCCTGTGAAGAGAGCGTGGCTGGAGGAGAAGGGATTTCAGAGGTGCCCTTGGAGTGTCTCGAGCTGAGTATCGAATGTGCAGGGCAGCTGGGCTCCCTTCTCCTTCTGCTGTGCCAACAGGGAGGGAGGAGGGGAGTGGAACAGAGCAGAGAATGTGCCCTGCTTGTGGCAGATGCTGGGAGTGAGTGGCAAAGAGGAGGAGGAAATCAAGCTTGATGGGGAATATTCCTTATCATTTTGGCTGTGACTGTATTAGGAGATTTGCACCAGCTCTTGTGCAGGCAAACCTCTTGTGAAGCATCCCAGTGTTCCCAGGACAGCTAAGGCTGTTTGCCTCCTCCTACGGTTGCCTCACAACAGAACACGTTCAGTGTTGGCTAAAAACTTCTACCACTTTGTTATAAGTGGCTGAGGCTGAAGTTGTTGTTGTCCGTGGCTGTGGTTTTCACAGAGAACTTTTGCAGGGGTGATGGGGCAGAAATGAGTGTGGGAGATGACCCTTCTGATCCCTGCAGCTCAGCGTTGACCTGGTGACTTGGGCTGTTTGCTTCCACATTTATTTGAAGTTGCTGTCAGTAGAAGGCAGAGGATACTGTGGGTGTATCTCCTGTATCTTCTTTGTCTCCTGTGATATCATTTTCATCTGTGTTAAATGTTATCGCCAGCTTCTGTAAAATACTTTGTATTAAAGCACACTGCTAAATGCAACAGTGATGATTAAGTAATTTCCAAGGTTATTACAAGTGTAAACCTGAGAAAGCTTAAAATTATTTTTATGTCAAATAAACACACAGAATTAATAAAATACTCTTACATGAACATCTGAAAGTAAGACAAATACAAACAAGCCTCCTGCTGCTAAGCCAGGACCAGTGAATTCGTGAAAGAACTGGTCAGCCTGTTAGTGTGGGGATGCTGAGCACTTTCTTTTCCCAGAGGAGTTGTTTTGTGAAACCAGTTCCCTGACAGACCTGACCAGCATTTATCTTTCTGTGCACAGTAGTAGCAAGCAAGGTAGGAAAGTTATTTTTCTTGGTACCAGGTGAAAAACTTTTATTTCTAGGCTGTTAAGCCAAATACTCCTCCATTTTAAGTTTTAACTAAACATTTTCAGTAAAGCTTAAATGTCTTATTGTTTGGGTTTTTTATTTGAATAAGTGGGTAGTTTGGATCAGTATTTTGCTTGGAGACACGTGGCTTGCATCAATGAACGTGTTCTGGTATTCATGCTGGATTCACGAGCAGCCAGGCAATAAAGCAGATTGTTGTACGGGATCAGGTGGAGAAGATTTCCCCATTCACCATTCCAAACACACATTCTCTCAATTCTCCTGGTAGATGTTTTACAGCTGTGTAAATACTCAATTTATGTGCTGCTGCTTATCTTGCTTGCTTGCTCCATTTTTAAAACCATGACACTGATCTTAATTCTGTGTATAATGTCTTCCTATCACCTCAAACAACTCCTTCCCCTGGGCTCGTGTTTCTAATTGCAGCTTTAGATCAACTCTCTGGTATGTAACATTTCTTTCCTTTTGATCTTGATGCCTACTTCAAACATGTTGTAACTAAATATGCATCTGCCATGTCCTAAGCATTCAGCCTGGAGAGCTGCTGTACAGCTGAAATGGCTCTCTGTTCTTAGTTCAGTGAGCCAGGAAGGTCTAAAGAAAAACTGGTTTTGTTTATACTGTTATTTGAGGTGCTACAATAATTTTGAGCCTGCTAGTTTTAGTTTCGTTGTTTTAAGAGCTATGAACTTGTATCAGACTGCAAGGGCTGTTATCAAAGCACTTAAATAACTTGTAGATCTATCCAGCTTAGTTTTGGATGTGGCTGCTCCGGGAAGACGTGAAGAAAGTGCAGAGTTGTGGGATGTTCCTTGTTCTGTGCTGCTGTGCCCCGTTTCTTCATGATACATGAGCGTCTGACTGCAGGGTCTTCATCCCAGTAGTGGTGGGTCTGGTTGTGTTCTGCTGGGAGCTGGGTGTGCTGATCCTAGCTGTGCCTGACTCCTTGTTCAGGAGCGCAGGGAGTGATGGGGAGTCACTTCCTTTTTGTTACCTGGTCAGGCACCTGAATGTCTGTAAAACGCTTGACGTGTTCTGCTGCAGGCAGAGGTCGACAGATGCACGTGGTGCAGTAAGGTACTGTGAAAATGCATTTATGTGCCCTGCCTGCTTAAAATCTGTTCTGGGAAGAGATGCTTCCCTTACAGATCTACTGAGAGACCTCTCTGCTTTTAGTGCAGTGGTGTCTGCAGGGTTTCTGTGCGAACGTGGCAGAAGGGCCGAGGTTTAAAAGTGTCTGGGGAAAAAAAGTGATACTTTCAGAGTGTTAGAGGTTACCTGAGACCTCACTCTGGATTCTTCATTCTTTCTCTGCCAGAAGGAGTTATAAAATCCAGTGTCTAGTCTTGAGATAGTATGTGTCAAAACATCCTTTCAGCCTTGCCTGCCTTGTCTTTTCCTCTGAGATGTTTGGTAATGATCTAGCCATTGTTGTTTGACGTTCCTGAACTGGCTTGCATGGAAGGCTGGATAAGATGTTAGAGGCCATTTATAGGTGGGAATGTGCTTTATATATGGATCATGGCATGTTTATATATGGAACACGTCTCTGCTAGTGAAGTTATTTGGCTTTAAAGCAAAACCAAACGGTACCTCAAACCCCCCTTTCCCACCCCCTCAAATGCTGCACTTGATGCCACTCACTAAATTCTAAAAAAGGGTGTTTTTCTGGTCCTCTAGTATAACTCACTGAAATACCACAGCAAAAATACTCTTTCTTCTGAAACTGGATGACTTTTCCAGGGAGCTCACTTTAATTTAGCGATTTCTTCACATTAGCAAGTGGTGAGAAAGTGAAACTTCATTTAATCAGGTTAATAGTGTTAAAATGATAGCCTTCCTAAAGGGTTAGTGAGTGGAAGAGCACATGGGAAAACTAATATAAGTTAATTTTCAAAGCAGCTTGTTGCACTGCATCAAAACTGTGTGGATGCTTTTCTTCACCATTAAAGTGGCCTAATTCAATTGAGTTCACTTCCAAACTTAAGTAAAGAAATCATATTAAAGTCACTTTCATTCTGAAGGAGGGCATCCACATAGAATTTAACTAATCCTCTTTAAGTCCCATGTTAAACTAATGCCAGATGACTTCCCTGAGCATCCCTGCAAGGTCATGTCCTGAGAGCTGGAGACCTTGTCTGAGAGCTTCCCTCAGCCTCAGTGACAATTTTATTTCAGAGAAATGTGGCAGTTGGGTGCCTCTGTATAACTGTGTAGTGTGACAAAAATGCAAATATGTAATTAATTTCTACCCCGTAAATATGCTTGCTATATCCTAATTTGGTTTAATACTGACTTAATGAAGCTTTAAAGAAATGTTTTTCAAGTAGGATGTTATAATTTGTTTCATCATCATGCATATTGGCTATTGCAGCCTTTTGAAATAAAAAGACATGCGAAGTATTTCAAGTGCGCTTTACATTTCTGTTACAGGTGAGACAGTGTACCTGTTACTGGTTAGAATGTAGGAATTGATATTGGTTGCACTGAAGTAGCTGTAACCTTCCTCTATGATTGATTTATAGGTTTTAAAAAAGATAATAAACACGTTACAAGATATGAGAGGCTCCTTGTAGATACTGCTTAATAAATGCACTCGTAAATGTCTTCTACTGGTAGAACACACTGTGCAATTGTCATAATCACGTAATGATGTGATCCAAAGTGAGATGATTTTCTAAATATTGGTGCTTTTGTCCCAGAATTTTTTTGCAGAGGACAAGCACAGGTTTGTTTCAGAAGTCATGTGCAAGTGTTCAACTTTTTCTTTCAGTGTTTTTCCCAAAGTCTGGAGCTGGAGCTTCACAAAGACTTGCATTGACCTCGCCGATGTTTTTGAAGCAGACTTCAACCCTCAAGAAAAATCCTTGTGTTTTGATATATTCCTTTCAGCAGACTCCAGAAAGAAATAGCCTGAGAATATCCTGGCAGATAAAAAAGTTAGAAGTACATGGAATGAAGCCTCTAAGAAATCCTGCTCTGGCCGAGCTGGCGTTCTGTTTGGCAAGCAAGAATCCAAGGGGTCACATACTGTGTGTCCTGATCCCAACCATTTCCAGCAGCAGCTGTGGTCGGTCTGGTTCTTTGGGTTTGCATCATCATGTGTCACAGATCCCCTCTTTAAGACTGTGTTGCAAATGATCATCAGAGGAAGGGAAGGGTGCTGAATTCCTGGATTTGAAATATTTACAGGAATCTTGGCTCTGATTGAGCATGCTGGGACAGGGGCTGTGTGTGGAAGTCAGTGTTTTGAGGCATCCATCGAATTGGGGCGTGAGCTGCTGGTGTTTCAAGAGCTCAGGGTGCTTCTGTTAACTTGCTGAGTGTCCAGGGCAAACACTGGCGTAAGAATTGGTGAATTTGGGCCCTAATTGATCGTCCAGGCTGGTTTGTGAGATGTTTTCAGAAGTGGGAGGCTGTCCTGGAGTTTGTTAGTGGCTGCCCATGTGCCGTGGGGTTTGCCCGGTTTAGGGGCAGTCATAGCACTTGATCTCTGACCTGAGGGGAGGATTTACAGCCTATTGATATGTGCTAATTGCAACCATCAGCAGGCACGGCCACATCCAGAGGTGACATGGTGGCCTTGAAATCCTGAAATGGGTCAAGAGCTGTGTCACATAAAATTGCCTTTGGAAGTGCAGAGCTGTCTGGGAGATTTACCAGGCAAGTGGGACAGAATCAGCATCTCCTCCTGGCTTAATCCACACGTGCACCTGCTAAGGGGCTGGAAAAGTCTTCCCTTTTTTTAGCAGGATGGTTACCTTGACCAGAGCAGACCAGATCCAGCACAGCCCTGTCTGGCAGCTACTCCTGCTGACAGTCTTGTCATCTCTTTGAAGAGAATCCTCTCTGTCTGGTTATGATGGCGATCCTCCTCCCTGCATTGCCCCATCTGTTCATCACACTCACCCACAGATCCTGAATTTTTGTTTGCTTGTTAAAAAGTTGTTCCAGCATTGTCAGTGGAGAACTCACATGTTTTATTCCCTTTCTTGGAGTTGGTCAGTTGTTTCCTGATGTGGATGATCAGCCAACAGGGACTCTTCCAGGCTTGTAGAAGCCTCCCATTTCTCCAGATTGTTTCCTGTGTGCTTGTTGTGTTTGAAATGTCTGTTGTTTCCCTGGGTTGTTAATGGTGCCATTGGCAAGACTGGATGCCAGAGTGAAACTTCCTGCCATTGGTTTAAACCTGCATGATACTGGTATTTTGACTTCTAGGGAGGTTGCGTTTCCCAGTAAAATAATGGAGGGGAAGAATGTTTAGCAAGTGATTCATCCTTTGCTGAGATGATTATGTACCTTCTCTTCTTCAAACTCTCTATCTGTTGTGAATGATTGTCATGCATCCCTCTTGAGGAAAGAGGAACCTTCCTAAAATAACAGGTACAGAGCTAAAATTGTGCACCTTTAGAAATGCTGTGCCAGCATAGAGGGGTTTGGTCTTGCGGGTCAATCCCTGAGACAGCTGAACAGACAGCCCTGTTTTCATTTCAGCTGCAGAGCTTTGGCCTTACCTTCAATTCACTTTATCTGTGGCCTTTTTCCCAAGAGGGGAGCAAAAGCAACACTTTCATTTTCGTTCTGTAATTCTTGCTTTGATTTGAAAACTCCTTGGGATAGGGGCTGCTCCATATCCCACCCAAGTCAGTACTTGCTACGTTTGTCTCATGACACTGAGATGGGAGAGCCACAAGGATCCTTGACTCTGTTTTTATCACCTTATGCTGATGAAGCCCTGACAGACATTGCCATGCCAGCTTAAAGATGTTTTGTTTAGTTTTTCTTGGTCCGGCTCGTTTTGTGTTGCTGAGTTGACAAAGCTAGCCCATAAATAATTACAATAAGTTTGTCTATAATAAGCATATTTCTTGATGAGTTGTTGTGGCAAAGTTTATTAAATGCAGTCTTTACTTCATTCTAGTGTCTACACAGAGCTGAGAGCAATTAAGCTGTGTCATGGGCAAAGCCTTATTAGAATAGCATAAAATCCTGAAGCTGGTTTTGCCTTTTAAATTGCACGCTGAGCGACAAATAATCCAGTCCTTCACTCCAGCTGAGGTGTTTACCCAGCCACCTTCCCTTCTCCACGAGGCACTGTTTAAGGTGGATGTGCTCTGCAGTCTGCCACCAGAGCTGACACAAGCAGCAGGTATCCTGTGGTGTGAAATGCTAAGTTAGTGGGTTCCCCCCGGGAGCATGGTGCTGGCAGCACGCTCTGCCCTCTCTGCCACGCTGCGGTCCAGCGTGGTGGCCTTTGCTGGGGCACACACAGGAGCTCCATCATGTCTTGGTCTGAAAAGACAGGAGTCTGCTAAGGAAGGCAGGAGCCTCCCTTGGAAGAGGAAATGCACCCCCCTTCCCTCCGAATTAATATAATTCGGAAATTAAGGAGCTTTTAGGCAATGNACCTATTTTTAATCTAGGACACATCACATCTGGGCTGGGCCCAGCTGGTTACATCTCTGAACAGTTGCTTAGTGCTCGGTTGCAAATCGTGCAGTTCAGAAAGGAGAAGTTGTTTTTTCCTCGGTCAGTGGGATGCTGCGCTTGCTGGGACACCAAGCAGACTGGTGCTGGGAGCTCCTGGGAACAGGAGCCTTGGGTCAGGCCAGCCTGTGCTGCTCCAGTGGGTTCCCCAGGCAGCTCTTCCTCGCTGTAGCCCAAAGATTGCTGTGCAGAGCTCAGGTGGAGGCTCTGGATCCAAGCCTTGGAGGTGGCTCCAGAGCACAGCAGCCTCCAGGAGCTGGGAGCACGCGGATGGTGTTTGTTGTGCTGGGAGCAGGCGTGGATGTGGCTGGTGGGTCAGCGGAGTGTGACACAGGACTCTTGTTGGAGGCAAACAATCTCATGCTTCAGCTGGAGCCTTCACACATTTCATTTAGCAGTACCCACGTGGGAGGGGAAAGTGCCACAGTTTGCTCTCCCGTACTGCAGAGTGCAGGTGGAGCAATTCCGTGGGTGTCCTCAGAGTTCTTCCTTGTCTGTGTGGGTGATGCAGACAAACCCCCCCTGGTTTTGAGGTAATTTAAATGATTTGCTTCTGCTTTGTTCCTTGTGTCCAAAGCAGAGAGAGAAGAGGGTGGGAGGCTGTTAGTTCTGCTGGGAGAGCATAAGCAATTTTTCATAGGGTTTCAGTGCTTTCTGGCTAGGACTTCTGCTGGAAAATTCAATATGCTCTAAGCAGGTTTAGTGCTGGAAAGAAATTAAAATGCTATACCAAGGTAGGAATGTCAGTGTTGGTATTAGACAATATTATTGTTCCTCACTTTACAAAAAGCCTTTGGAGTTAGTTCTGAATTTTCTGCTGTGCTTATCTACTGCATTTAGCTCAACAGAGCAATCCTGTGCTCTCATTTCTAAAGCTGGGCTTCACTGACATCCCTTGGAGTTCCTCTGTGTGCTGCAGACTTAGCTCAGCCAATATGCAAGGCCATACTTTGGCTGGGAGTACTTTCTTTTCAAGAAAGACCTGATAAGATCTAATTTCTTTTATCAAGTCACAAACCACTATCTGTTTATTCATTAAAAAATGAGCAGATAAGATTGAGGCTGAAGCCTTGGCTATGTGACAAAACGTCCCTTAGAGTGAAGGCTGTGCCTGGGGCATCTGCTGGTTTATTGGGAAGAGCTGGAGTCCTGAATGCCCCAGGGCTGTTGGTGAGTCTCTGGGAACCCCTGGCTTTCAGAGGGGCTGGGCCAACCCAGCTGGAAGGAAACAAATCCCTGGCCTGGTGACTGGATAGAAATGCTGTGAGCTGCATTTCAGTGCATCTTCAGTCTGCCCCCCATGATGGCATTTTCTCCTCTAACTGTACCTCTCTCTCTGTGGCAATGCCATCTGCTCTCACCCAGTTTGTGTGATAGAAATAGGCACAATTCTTTCTTTTACATGCTTAGAATTTACATTTTTGGGAGGCTGAATAATTTCTGTGGCTTAGACAGGGCTTTTGCACGGTAAGGACCCAGAGTCTGACGATTACTGTGCCCAGTGTACAGATCCCATAGAATACACAGACCGTGGGGCGGAGTTCTGCTTGAGTGGGAATCTCAAAATGATGATTTCAATATTGCACCATCTTCAAAAAACATTTATTTGGACTCTTTAGCTTCGAAGTTGAATAGAACATGTGTGAATGCAGTGCATTTATGCAGTAGCCCTGCTTTGAGAGGGTGATTAATGCAAGATTTGTGGAAGGAAAATGATTTCTTCCAGTGGCTTGACTGTAATAACTGAGAAGAATAAATGTCCTAATTTAATATTTATGTAGGTGTCTCAGTAATAGGCATCCTACATCCTAATTATGTAAGAAAGAAAAGTGTCGGTGCTGACACGAGCTCATATATACTTGTAGGATAAGAAGCACAGATAATCTATCTGTCCCTTATTTTACCATCTTTCATTAAAACATCTTGAAATGAATTAAACCTGGTTTATGATGCATTAAATTACAGCTGTTTCATGTTTTGTTAAATAAGAGTCGGGCATTGTTGTCAGCATTTCTCAGATAGCTCACAGATTGCACTGCCTTTCTTCACCCCTCCAGGATATTATTAGAGAAAATACTTACTCATCAAGAATTTGTACCTGAACACATCTTAATTTTGAAACTCTGATACCTTAGGAGTTTTGTTTCATGTTGGATTTATTTCTTCTAATTTTCTTAATTTTCCAGTATTTTTGATGGCGAGAAAAGAACTCCATCTTGTATTTATGGATAAACAAGAAAATAATTAGCTATTTTCTATTGCTTAGTTTTGTACACTAAGTTTGAGAAACATTGGACCTTTTCATTTGAGGGAAAACTTGAGAGAGAGAGGAATGTTACCAAACTTCAGTGTTGTCCAGTAAATTGGAAGGGGTGAGCATCTCTAGAGTTAAAGTTCTAGATGTAACTGGGTATGAATTAAGTCCTCCTGAACCAGAAATCTTTTTAATTTCATTCATTGCGGCCATTTGTTTTAGGAAGGAATTTTTCAAGGCACACATGGCTGTTTTCTGGGGAGTGCAGGCTGTTTAAATGTCCTTTTGTGCCTTTGAAACCTGCTCTAAAGTTTTTATGAAGCATAAAACAGAGGCAATGCAATTAATTAGTGCAGTCTCTTATCATTCAGTAGCAAAGAGGAAGTGTTAAATGCTTCTAGAGCACTACATTATAATAGAAAATTATTGTTATTCTTTAATACCAAGCTGACAAATCAGAGAATGCAAGGACTAATTATGAAGGATGGAAAACAAACACAATTTACAAAGGCTTTGTTTGTGGCACAAGTTCGCCTGTCAAAGCAGACAGGAGAAAGCAGATGAATTACGTAGAATCTTTTGTGCTCTTAGTCACCGGGTTTTTTTGGTTGGAAATTGATGCTTCTATGTGATTTAGATAATTCCTTTAAATCTCAGGTGCTCTAAAAAATTGTCTTCCTTTTAAGCAGTGCTTTGCAAATTGAAGTGTACCCGGTGGAGCAGAGCAGCTGAAGGGTTTGCTGCTTTTAATGGGAATAGGCAGAAATATTAATCGGGGGATGGTCTGTCTGCATAAGGGTTGATGCCTTGACTCTTGTGTTTTTAGAGACTGTAGCATCCTGATTGAGAAATACTTCCCAATGTTGGGGTGTAGACGGCAGTTACGATCTGTTTAACATGCTCCTGGATAGGGGATGGATTGTGTCCATGTATTTTTCTGGGTGCAGGCTGAGAATGAAAGACAATTTGATTTTTTAACAGGCCCAGGTAATAAGCCAAACCCATGTCACACGGAATAGCTCTAAAGCATCTGCTTTGCTCCTGGCTAAATTACAATTTTAAAAGAACAAGCTAATTTCTCTCGGTGTTCTTCAGCAGTAACAGTAGCAGTTGCTTTCTAAGCCGTGTCCATCTGTTGATTTTGGAGGAGCTTTCAGGGAGGTGAGAGATGATCGAGTGCTGCTCTGTGGCTTGGATTCTGGTGCTGCCCCAGGCTTTGTCAGTGCTGAGCAGCTCCTGAAGGTGCAATAAATGTCCTCTTCTTCCATGAAGGCTTTTAGCACACCTAGACTGCAAGGTTAATGCGTTGGGGTGGATGAGAATAGAAATGGATGAGAGTAAAAAGAACCTGGATGATGTGGATGCAGTAGGGAAAAAGTCAGGCTCTATTCAAGTCAGGACCGAAATTCCCACGAGCTTTGCTGTTTTTTGTTCACAGTACTTCATGTGCACCTTGATGTAACAGAACTTGGGGCTGGGGCTGGAGTGTTTGCATTTTAAATAATTTGTGACCAAGCGGAGCTTTTTCAGTTCAAAAATGCAGCGGAAATACATAATCAAGGTCAATATTACATATGAAGGGCAATATTTTTTCCTAGTGAAAGGAAGCCTTGAACAACTGGCTTTGCTGTTGGGGCTGTGGTTCAGATGCCCAGCTGAGCTCTGTGTCACAGTGGCTGGAAGAGAAATAATGTTTGAAATGTTGTGCTCCAGATCATTTGCTTTAAACAGTTTTACATTTTGAATCAGCTATAACGCTAGCTTGGACCTACAATTAAATTTAATTATCAGTCCTGACTAATTCCTGTGAACTTTAGTGTTTCTGAAAGTGATGTTCTGTACATTTGAAGAACTTTACTGTGAGGTTGCTCCTGCCTTTAAGTGGAGCTGGTAGCAGATGTTTTCTCCTCCTGTTTAAGATGGTAATTCTTTTTAACAGAGATTGCTTAGTTCATCAAATAGCTTATATAAAACACTTCTGTTTTCATAAGAAATACGTACAGTTACGCTGGAAAACGTGGAGCTGTTCCTCTTCTGGGCTGCCAAAGGGAAAATGTTTCCTTTTTCCGCAAGAAAATATTTTTTTATATAAAAGCCTGACAACGTGTTATTTCTCACCAAAATTTCCTGTGAGAAAAATTCCTGCTCATCAGCTCTTCCCCTTACCCAGGGGAGGGACTTTTTGTGCTGCAGCTTCTCTTCATGGGGTGCAGCCTGATCAGAAATGTGGTGCTGAGCCACGCTGATGTTCTCTTTTGGAAAGCAAGGGTTTGTTCTGGCACGTTGGGAAGGGACAGAGCTTTAAGGGGGATAAGTTTGCAGTGACATCTGGCTGTGGAATAAATGGGAATGGTTAAAATCCGCAGCAGAGGATGTAGTTGGTTTTAGGAAGTGTTTGGGTTTGTCAATAATAAGCCACTTCCTTGAGTGCAACATGTACTTCTTCAAGATGCCCCCTTCAAAAGTAGTTGCTTTCTGGTGTTCTCCATCCCTCCATATATTTTACATTTATCCTTCTGTTCAGAAGCATAGACTGGGACTGAGATCATTGTTGAGTAAGTGGCAGTCATGAACTTCAGCTGGTGCATATCAATAAGTCCATTTATTAGCAGACTCTTTGCAACTGCAGAACTTCAGATATTACTTCTGTCTATTCACTTACTTATTTTTTTTCTTTTTTCAGTGTACAGCAGAGCTTGTAGGTGTTTAATGGCTTTTTATAGTTTTTTCTTTTTAAACCTACTTAACGTTTTTTTAAGAAGTGCAAGGGAGTATAAGCAGTGAAATTGCCTGAGTGTTTGGAGCTTTTATTAACATTCTCCATCCCACAGACAAGAACATGTCTTCAAGTTCTTAAGTTCAAGTTTAATCTGGGCATGAGACCAAGGACTTCAAATTTATGTCCAAATCTTGTAGCTGATCCTATGTTAAACACATCCAGATGGAAGGTGATATTCTAATGTTAACAATCTGCTTCCCCTCCCTCTGCTGCCTTTCTAAGAAGTTGCTGACAAGTCTTTCTGACAGTCTTTTTTTAAGTAAATGAGATCAAGTCTATTGAAGGTCTTTTATAGCAACAGCCTCTGAGAAGGATGAGACTTTGCAGTAGCACTGCAGAATGTGGATTTGCTGGTATTCTCCCCCAAGTCCTGGGTGGCACAGCTCATCCCAGGGCTCCCAGAACCTAAGGCTTGTTCTGGCCCTTCTGTTCTGTGCATCCCGTGCCAATGGATACCATTTGTACGCTTTACTGTTAGTAATTTACAAGGATTTAATAGTTCAATAATTTCTTGATAAATCTGTACAGCTTTTCATCTGCTCTGTTGAAGAACAGGTTGGTTTTTTTTCTATATTGTGGTTTTGGATCATCCTGGACATGATGTCTTGTGCAGCTTAAGTGATGTTAGTGTAGTTTATTGAAGGATGTGGAAATAAAACGTTTCTCCTTTATGACCAGGATATAAAAGATACAGTGTGTCTTTGACAATGATAATTGTTTGTTTTTTCTAATTATGTGCTGATCTTGCTGCATTTCAGCTCTTGAATTCCTTATGTGTCTGCACTTAATGCGTGTTAGCTTTCCTGCTTAGCACAGTCTGATATGTAGATGTGTGTCAGAAGAGCTGCATTTAAATTATTTGGCATCACTGATGGAACCAATTGGTTCTTTCTGTGTGTAGGGTCGGGCTGCCTCCCATCCCATCCAGACTCATCCCACTGGGCAGTTACAAAGCCTCATCTCTCCTCAGCCTTCCTGCTCTGCAAGTCTTGAGGAATCCTTGTCCAAGAGGCAAACAGTGCTTGGGCGGAGCTTAGGCTGGATCAGCCTTTGCCTGGTTTTTGACCAGCTGTGCTCAAAAGCATCAAACCCCTTTAGGATTCCATATGAGATTCTTCACAGCTGATATCCTCTGCCTTCCCTGAAACCATTTGTAATGCTGGATGCTGCATATGTTAGAATTGCCTGGTCTGTGTGTGCTGTGTAAAAGCCCTTCTTTACCAAGCCCCACGTGCAGTGCTGTGACAGCAGTCTCTGTCCATCGTGTGCCTCCTGCTCCTACTTCTTCTTGAAAGAAATGTGGTAACATTAATCTGTAAAAGCACCAGCGAACAGATCCTGCAAAAGATCATTTATTAAAGTGTGTTTCCCACTGTGTAAAATTTGCATTGTGGTCTACAATAGAATTCCAAAGGAGTTTTACCAGTTGTTTTATAAAAAATATTTAGAGATGCTTAAAATTATTCATTTTAAAATGGTACTTGCGTACCTTGGAGTCTGACTTGAACTTTGCAAGTGGTGATGCCTGAAAGTCTGCAGATGGCATTCCCTGCTGCTGGACTGTGTGCAGGTGTGGTGCTGGGTATGTCCAGGGTTTCCATCCAACTGGCAAAACAAACACTGGTGGTGGGCTGGGAGCAGAGCTCAGGAGCTCTTTGGGGCATGCACTGACCCCTTTCAGCTTTCAGCAGATCCCAAGCCATGGCTGTAACAAGTGTTCCCTTTATAATCCAAGTGCAGGTGTCTTCACACACAGAGAATATTTTAACTTGACAATGTATTTTGTGTAAATAAATAGGCATCACCCTGCTGGGCCTGCATTCCCACTATGCTGCACGTAAAGGTGTCTTGTCAGCAGCAGGGGCAATGCATCAGTGAGATGGGGATCTCCAGCTTTTACTTTGCAGCCTGAGCACCCTCTGTCCCTAGACTGGCTCTGCAAACCATGTCAGGCCAGCAAAGAGTTAAAGGAATAAGGGTTTATTCACTTCTGTCCTCCCGGGGTGAAATCGTCTCACCTGTTCAGCTGACAGCAACTTCTCACTTCAGAACAAATTTGTATTGATTGGATTTCAGCCTGGCTCTGTGGTTGCCTTGTAAAGCTCAAAAGCGTGTTAGAGCTCAAGAATATTATGCTTCCATGATGGAATACAGGCAGTAGGTGATGCCCAGGAATTTTTGTGATCCTTAGGGAGTATCTCGCAGCTTGCAGCCCGCGGAGCAGTCTGTTCAGCTCCTGGGAAGGTGGCTGCACTTGCACAGGGCCCTGAAAGCTCTTCAAACTAATTCACATTACTGTGATCATCTGTCTAATTGTCTTTCCTTTAACTTTCATTAGCGGGTTCTACATCATTCCATTTGTCTCCCTGAACAAAGATGAAGATAAATTCACTAGGGTTACGACAGTGCAGCAAGAGATGCGAGCTGCGTGTACATGATGTGGAGAGATGATGATTTATTGGCCTGTGTGGTGGCAGGAGAGGGTGTGCTGGGGAAGGGCCAGAAAAAAAAATGCTTTAAAAGACCATCTCAACCAGCATTTTTATCTATTCCTTTTTTTTTTCCCCTGTGTACATCTGCACTCTGTCTCCTGCTAGGAAAGATGTGCTGATTTGCCTGCGTGAGAGCATCGAACTAAGATTCCTGTAAGCTTTTATTAGTTGGAAGGAAGTCTGTTCTGTGGCTAAGAGGCTGGGCTGGAAATTAGGAGACTTGGACTTGTCTTCGAGGCTAGATACAGACTTCCTGGGTAAACAAAGAAGGTTCATTTAATCTTCCTTTACTCCAGGTCTTGATCTCCAATGTGGGGATTAAGAGTACTTCCTTTGTCTCTTCCTGAATATCCACTCTGTTGATACCTCTCTGAAATCCTTTTGATGATGTAATTGAAAATGTTTTGTGGGTTTTTTCCATTTACTCCATTGTCTTAGGAAAAAACTGTCCTCGAGTTTCTGTGGAGAGGTATAAAGTTAAAGCAGGAGCAAGACGGTCTGCAACCGTTGCTGTTCTCTGGGCTGTGGCTTGTTTTACTGATAGAACGCAGAAAACTGGGTAACTAGAGGCAAGAGAATTTCAGATACGATACCATGACTAGCTAAAAAGTGGTTTGGAGCGCATGCTTTTGATCCGCAACACATTTGAAGAATCCTTCAGGAGGTTTTGAGGACGGAATATGAGGAATGCAAGGCTGGTGTTGGGCTTTAGTGGGTTGTTGACAGCTATGATAGGAGGAGAGTGAGAGGCTTCAGCTGCTGCTGGTGAGAGTTCCTCTGCAAATACTGGCAGCTCCCAAAGCAACGTGCCTGGCAATATGCAGAGCAGACAATTGGGGTATTTTGGCATTTTGTGTGGAGAGCAGTGTGGTCCCAAGCCTGCACTTCTGGCCTCCGCAGCAGTTTTTGTGTTAAACTTAGCTCAGTGCTGGTTAATAGCAGTGTTCTAGCCTGGCTCTGTGTCGGTGCTGCAGTTCCAAAGCTCCATCCCGTTGCACTTCTCTCCGTGTGGAACTCTCCTGCCTTCAGAGTGAGGTGTGGAGTTAATGTGGAGCGACCTTTGTCAGAAGTCACAGTGTGTAAAGGAGCACTCCTGCCTGGTTCCAACTGATGCACGTGGAGAGGGAGGTGAGGCCTTCTCCCTCCCACGGTCCTGGAAGCACAGGAATGTGGAAGGCTCCAGAGGAGGTGGTGAGGAGCCATTTGATTCAAACCACGAGCAGGTAACAGCAGGGTCTGCTGTCAACTACCCAGGCTGGGTTAGCAGTGACTGCCTGCAAGCAGAAAGCTCAGTGACTCATCTTCATCTCTCGAGCCTTCTGACTTCTTCACCATGTTCCCTGCAGTTGGGCTTAAATTAACTGATCGTAATTATTTCAGAATCTTTCCTCCCTCTGAAAGCTTGCTTTTACCTCTGCAAACACACCATCAGCCCCGAGTCTCTAGAATCTTCTCCTGTTCTCTGGAGAGGAAACAGGTGAATTCAAAGTGTTTACTTTAAATTTCTTCCTTAACACCATTCAAAGCATTATTTTTGTCTTTACAGGGTGCATTATTTTAAATCCTTCTTAAAGGAATCTGCCCAGTGTTTAATTTCCATTCCAGTTCTGAGTCTGAGGTGGAATAAGATTCACTTAGGCTTTCATTAGTGGTAAGGGTAGAAAAACTCAAGTATTAACCAGAATCAACCTCTGCTTCCGTCTGTCTGACCTACAAAGTAGCCCGGCCTGAATTCCCTGTGGAATACTCCTGCTTCCTTTCCATCTGGGCTAGCCCTTACTGGGCAGTGTTGCCAGGTGGGTTAAGTAGAGGCTGTGGGTGAGCCCAGCTCAGGGCAGGGCTGTGTGTGCCCACGGAACACTGGCACAGCTGGGAGGCACGGCCTGAGCTGCTGGGTGCAGGCACAGAGAGCCACGGCCAGAAACACAGAGTTTCTCCCAGGCTGCAGCACCCAGGACATCCATCAGCCGAGGTGATCCATCCTCCCTGACTCTGCACGCTTGTCTCCTTCTTTGGACTTTGTCAAAGTGCTGGCATAATACTTCAGAAATACTTTGTGCTGTGATCAGCAGGATGGAGGAGAAGCTGTTTGCCCCCAGCGCTCCTTGTCCTCTCGTGTCCTTTGTCACCTGTCACAAGCAATCAGTTTGCTACAGTGATGAAGTCAGGGCTGAAGATGCTGAAGGCTGCACTGGTTGTGTAGGGGTTGGGATAGAG
This sequence comes from Melanocharis versteri, assembly GCA_013397845.1. Taxonomy (NCBI): domain Eukaryota; kingdom Metazoa; phylum Chordata; class Aves; order Passeriformes; family Melanocharitidae; genus Melanocharis; species Melanocharis versteri. The sequence continues at coordinate 501,611 of VZTG01008324.1, read as the reverse complement.
GCTGGATAATTTGCATCCTGCCAGGTCGCTCTTACTGTCATCAACTGGCCTAACTAAGGTCTCTCTCCAGAAAGAGGTATCTTAAAGGTTTAGGAATTGAAATATAACCTTTTCCCCCTGTTCTTTTTTCTTTAAATACCTCCTTTTAATTCCTCCTTCCCGTGCTACCTGAATTTCTGCCAAACCATTTCTTGTTAATTCTGTGGAGTATAGAGAATCTTGAGAGGTGATATTTCATTGCATATTTGAAAAATGAGATCCTTTTAGTGGACTGATGGATCTTGTGACTTACTTCAGACTAGGGCAATCACTGGATTTGCTGAAAGTTGTTTTTTTTTCTTTCTTTATCCAGTGTTTCTGGACATCATGGCTACATTCCTTCTATTCATAAAAGCAGCATGGTGGTGTGTTGCTCTCCAGTTTGCAAAATTTGGGTAACGTGTGTATTGGTGATTAAACGGGAAATAACTGAGAGGCAGAGAGGCTTGGAGGAAGCTGGTGGTGCCAAATCAACATTTTACATCTCCAGAATTTTGCTTTCCAAGATATCTGCTTTGTATCTGTTTAAAGTGATACATCAGTCTGATGGTGGGTTTGACTGTGTATAGGAGTTTGGTTGATGTAGGATGGTACTCAGTCAATACAACCAATTCTCCATTGCCCAGCAGTCTGTGTTTTTAAAAGAGAAAGGAGGATGGCTGTGCATCTCTCAAGTGAGCATCCTCTCATGCTCCAGATTATTTAACTGTGCTGAAGGATGGAGGTGGGAATCTGCAGTGCTGAGGGATGTGCAGGTGGGGGGCTCTTTGGGGTGGCAGTCTTTCATGCATCGCCGTGGGGTTCAAGTTGCTCCAGCGGGGTGCTCGTGACCCCAGGCTGTGCAGGGCTGGGGCAGGACAGGCGTGGTTCGGGAGCAGACAGTGATGGAAGCGGGCTGGGGCAGCTGGCACCTGCTGAGTGTGGGATGCGGCTTCCTTTGGCACTGGGGCAGAGCCCCGAGCTGCAGGTTGCTGCTGAGCAGGCCCAGACAGATGGGGCACCTCCAGGAGCTGTGGGGGAATGCTGAGATGGAGAGCTGAGGAGGCACCAGCAGCCAGCACATCGTGCTTGGCTCCCTGGTACGGCCATAGTCCTGAAAGTCTGGGAAAGGCAAATGTGGCAGTAGCACAGGAGGTTCTAGGTGCAGGTTTGGGCTGGCTTTTTCCTCTGAACTGTTCTTTCTCAGGAGCTGGAGGGAGCTCCTCTCTCGCAGTCTTCCTGGGCTCCTGCTGCCCTTCCCTGGCTTGCAGATGCTGTAGTCCCCTTCCTTTGGACTGAAAAGTGCCAAGAGGGCAGCTCATCAAAACTGGCCTTTTTACAGCTGCATGGGACAGCCCAGAGTCCTGTCACAGTTTGCTTGGTCCCCAGCCTTCCCATGCTCCACTTCAGTGATGCAGCTTGCAGTTTTCAGAGGGCAGGAGGGCTGCAATGCCAGAAGCCCACCTCTGCTTCCCGTGCAGCTATTCCCTGTTGTCCTGTCGTGCAGCCCTGTTCCAGCCTCCCCATGGCTTTGGGGGATTGCACCGTGATCTGGTGATTTATGGGCAGAGCCATCCTATACCAGTGGCTGCCTGGCCATCAGTGCAGTCACATCTGGCCTTGGCTGATGTTCTCCTGGCAACAGGCCTAACACAGACAAGGAGCTCCCCCACCAGTTGTGCAGGGCCGGGATGAAAGGCTCCGGCTTGGCTGTGGTGTGTGGCGAGTTCCTGGTGCTGTTAATGGAAGCTGACAGTCTACATCCCGCTCCATCTGCTCTCAATTTATACCTCGAGATTTACTGTCTCTGGAAAGGGTGAAATAAAGACTTGTGGAACAGAATTAGTGGTCCTGAAAGCTGTAGGGGAGGTGTAGTGTGTCTCTCCTTCTGTACTTTCCAAAATAGGGGAAGAAAGGCATTTTTAAATCAAAGCAAAGCTCCCTCACAAGGTCTGCCTGGGATGGACCATAACCTGTCCCTCGGGGTGTGTGGCTGTCACTTGGTCCATGCTCGGCTTCAGCAACAGAGGGACTTTCAGGTCTCTTGTGTTTCTACTGCCTGAACTTGGGAATTCATTCATTTACAGCCATAAGAGATGCACAGAGTCTCCTGGCCAGCCCCAGAAGCCCGGCTGTTTGGGGGAAGACGCCACAGCTCTTGTTTCTTTGCCATTTCTTCCCCTGGAAAGGGCTGAGCCCTGCAGGTGCAGAGCAATGGAACATCATAATGGTCCTTTCTGTCAGTAAGAGCCACTTCCTGTGCTTGGGGTGGAAAGAAAACCTTGCAGTGGTTTCTGTCAGGAGGCAGCCGTACTTGGAGTCTGCCTCCTCTAACTCTGGAGCGGAGTCCAGCCCACTGTGGACTTTGTTTTTGTCAAGGAAAAATCCCTGGAACCCTCAGCACCAGGGTGGGGGCAAAGCAGCTGCAGCCAGGACGGCTGGAAGCAGCAGAGGCTGCTTCAGGAGCTGCTCATGGAATTTGAGGGAAGTGTGGAGGGGCTGAAAGTCTGCCAGAAGGCTTTGGTGCTCTTGGCAGGTTTCTACAGCTGCAGGTCACCTAGTGCTGCTTCAGCTGGGGACGTGCAGCCGTGACAGTCACAAACTGGGGGAAGAAGCTGTTCGATGGGCTTGAAGGAGTGGTGCCAAACTGCTCCAAATTCTGCTTTTCTGGCGCTGCAGAGGGAGGGAAGGGCAACATTAATCACTGAGGGCCATGGACATAACAAATGAACAAATGAGTCGGGGTGTGAAGGGAAGAGATGACATGAGAAAGTTTATTGTGAAAGTTCTCATGATTCTCACCTCCATTTTACCTTCTTGTCTCTATGGCTGTGCTTGAAAGTTTGATTTGTTGTGCCTTTATAACAAAAGAAACAACCTGACAATAAAACTCTGTCAAAGCCAAAAAAAGAGGGGGGGGAAGAAGAAAATGTTGGAGTAACCACTTCTGAGTTTTTCTCTAAAATCTAGGAAATCCAAAAGTGGCATCTGGGTGTAGATATTTGCAAGTAAAAGCTGTAGTTTTTTGCAGCCTTTTGAGATAGTTCAAAGTCAGAGAATTGAGGATATGGGTATGACAATTATCAGTAGTATAGAATGAAGCTGAGAAATGTCACGTTTGCTGCTAAAAGTTAATTTATTCACACCCATCTGAAACACCTAAGGCCATCTCCCCTCAATGCAGGACTTGGGCATTTGGAAAAAAAACCTCAGTAAAATTACTAATCTAGAATTGCCGAATGACCAGGGAGGGAAAAGTATTCACAAAGGAGGACAAGTGTTTGTCAAAATTTCTGATTTGTAGGAAATGTCAGGAATTTGCTGTTTCTCTTAGAGCTGTGTGTATTCAGCTCTGTTGAGCTGCTTGTGTAGCATTTAATGTGTTTATACTACTTATTGTCCATTATTAAATGACACCATTTAAAGTTTATCTATTCTGCTGTAGGAAGTAAGCAAAATTTCTATAAATAAAATGTTAACATTTTTACTGGCAGAACAGCTTTAAATTTTTTTCCCTAGAAATCCAAGTCTTAAATGTGCAGCTCTGGTTGTAAAACCTCAGGACAAAAATCTGCATTAAAAACATAAAACTACTTTAATGGCCCTGATCACAACTGACTGATAGCTTTTCCAAACTCTGTGGCATTCCAGGTGAGACAGGTGTGTTTAGTATTCTTCCTTGCAAAAGATCTGGGCTGTCTGACTTTGTTTTGCAAATAGAAATAAAAAGTTTGTTACCCGTAGCCATGTACATTTTGTAATGTGGAAAATACCTTCAAATTTTTTTGTTAAACTGAGAGATGTGCTACAGGACATGCTTTCTTATAGTTAAAGAGGTTTTAAAGAAATGATGCTTTTGGAACGTAACTAAGAAAATGCTGATACTTTATTTTCATATTCTTCTTGTGGATGACCAAGATCATGCTGTTTACAGCCCGTATCCATCAGTAACACAGGAAGTGAGGAGTGTGCTGGGCTTCTCCAGACCAGGCAGCCAAATTTCTTCAAGAGCCTCTCAGCTGGGCAGCTCTTGGCCAAATAAGCAGCACTTGTGTCTGTGAGCTGTGAATTACAGAATCTGGGAACCTTGGGCTGATAAAGGCTGAAATCACTTTCCGTTGGCGTCAGGGGAGATCTGAATCAGTCCTGTAGTGAGAGCAAAACAGGAAATCACCGATTCAAAAAGCCAGATTTGTTGAGTAATGATTGAAATTTAGCCCCTGGTCATTTCGCTGTGTACTGTATAAACAGAAATGGTTAAAAGCCTCCTGGTGCAGTTTTTAGATAAACATGTTATTAGAGACTGTTAGGAGAAGGTGTGATGAATATAGCTCAAGTTGCAGCATCACGCTTTTATTTTGGGTTATGGTAAAAGACTCCTTTTATTTTTTTTTCTTATTGGGCTGCTATGATTTGCAAGAAAAGAGAAAAAGGGGGACACACATTCACAGAAAGGGAGGTTTTGACAAGAACAAATATTCATTAAGGACCACATAATGAAAATGCCTTAATTTTCTTTCAAATCATAGTTCTTCTAACCACTGCAGGTGTGCTCTGGGGTTTTCCCCCTGCCACACTCTCTTTCGGAGATACTTTTCAACACTTGCTCCAGGTAACCTCTGGGACAGGTGCTGTACCTGCAGGATTTCCAGGTGTTTGTGTGTCAGGTGTGCTGGAGCACAGCGTTTGCTTCCCTCTGGAGAGCCCAGTCCTGGTGCAGGGCTGATGTCTGGATTTCCTTTGGATCCTGTTTTGGCCATCCAAAGTATTACAAGTGTGCTTTGAACTTGAAGGCAGTAAATGTCTGCACTGAGTTGGCTTAGATTAGATGCTTTAGGAAAAAATTCTGTACTGTGAGGGTGCTGAGGCCCTGGCACAGGGTGTCCAGAGAAGCTGTGGCTGCCCCATCCCTGGAAGTGTCCAAGGCCAGGCTGGATGGGGCTTGGAGCAGCCTGGGACAGGGGAAGGTGCCCTCCAAGGCACGGCATTGGAACCAGATCATCTTTAAGGTCCCTTCCAACCTAGACCATTCTATGATTATATACGCAGTATCTAATTTGAAGATAAATTTTCCAAACATGTCAAAGGCTGAGTCCTTCAGGAGTTCTCACTACTTCACAATAGCACTGGTAAAATAGTGGTGAAAAAGCTATGAGAGGTGTATGTGGCTGGTGTTATGGCTGATTTCTCTGGTGTTTTTGGCACGTGTGTTCATTAGCATTTGAATGGTTGGAAGATTGTGAAACATGATCAGATAAATAAGGCTAGACACGCTGGATTGCTGCAGCTGCTGTGGGAGCCCGCTGAGCTCAGAGCCAGTTTGTGATGTCTCTGCTGAAGTGGCACAGCCGGGCTCTGGCCGATGTCCTGCAGGGAGTCTCGGTGGCTCAGGACTCCACCGATGGCAGAGCAGGTGGAAAGGCTGCTGCAGGTCAGTCTGGCCTGAGAGCTAAAATTCACCTTCGCCCCTGGCTTCAGGCCCTGGGGTGTGCCTTGAGTATGGGGCCTCAAATCTCACCTCTGTGGAGTGCCCTGTTAACCTCCGATGGAGCAGACATCCGTGGAGAGTGAGGTCTGACACGTCCATGGCGTGTTTCACCGGAGAACATCTGGCAGAGCCCGTGCCTGCCTCTTCAGCATATGCTGCCTCTTTATCTTCACTCCCTCTCTATTGTGATTACCTCTCTCCCATTCTGACAGCGTTCAGCGCTCACTTTGCAGTGCCAGGAGTGATGAGAAGCAGTGCTGGATGGTGGAGGAGCAGCATTCCCTGAAGGCTTTGGTTGGATGTGACAGGAACCTGCAGGAGACAGCAGCAGATGTTTGCATCTGTGTGGAGCTGGAGAGGGAGGCTGTCCTGCTGCAGAGTTGTTTGTGGATCTGCTTCAGAGGATATTCGGTTTCCAAGCTTGGGAACAAGTGCTTTGTCTGTTATTAAAGTTAGAAAGGGCAGTAGGACAATCCACAGGCTGCCCTGTTTTCTTTTGCTGTGAAACAAAAAGTTTTTAGCTTGTGTTGTGTAGAAAGGCGTAAAATTACAGGCTGCAGAAAATAAGTAGAAATGGCTGTTGAAGTGAAGAGATAAAGCTAAAGCTGAATCCTTTATTTCTCCAGCCTGCAGGTCACGCCACTGCCCTTCGTGCTATCTGTGTGGGCAAGTGATAACGTGGTAGCTAACGATGAAGTAAGAAATTCCTGCCCAGGTTTTTAAATACCATCCTGCAGTATTAATGAGAGCTGCCCTGTGAAAGGCAATCTGTGTCAGTAATCCTGCTGACAGCTGTTTGCCTCAGCCCTCGATTCACTGCTCATCTGGTGACGGTCGGTTGCCCTTCTCGCCGCACTGGCATTGCTCTGTTTCCATGGCACTGCTTTGCATGTGGAAGCAGTGCTGGAGTGTGTGCCTGGTGCATTTTACTGTCTTCATTGTTCTCATCTGGGAAAGAGGTATCAGCTCAACTGGCTCAGTGAAGTTTGTCAGAAATGAGGTATGAATCAGTGACTGCAGCTACCCAGAAGCCTGATACGGGGGTCTGAAGACTTTCTGCAGCATCTCTAAAAAAAGTGAAAAGTAGTTTCGTCTTACTGTGAGCCTTGTTTTGCTCTTTCCTGCAGTTTGGGGATTAAGCTGTAAGTTTAGGGTAGTATCTTCAAGAATCTTGATGACTTAGAATTAGACTAAAATTCCAGTTTTAAAAGCGAATTTTTTCTTGCCAATGATTCACAGTGTTGTCTCTGGTGCTTTGATGAGAACAGCTGCTGTGCTGGTGGGCACATGCAGCAGATAGGAGGGGATTAAAACTTCCTAGAGAAGTCTTTGCCAGGGACACTTTGTGGCACGTGTAAGTGGACTCCAAATCTTTCATGTAAAGAGGGACAACTGTGGATGCTGAAAGCTTGGTGGCAGAGAGATTTTTCAGTGTCTGCCTGTGTCTGTGAGCATTCTTACTTTCTCACGGAACTAGCTGCAAAACAGCTAGCGGGCTTTTGTAAATAACTTGCCTATCTTGCACCTGCGAGATGTTTTTTGAACATTGTTATTGCAACCATGGTCTCTTTAGCAAACGTGTGTGTTCTGGATCTAGCCAATAGCCCTGGTGGGTGGTCAACTAAGATCCAATGGCTTTCCTGTAATTCCGAGTATAAAACTCTACTGTATGTAAATAAAGAGGGGCATTTCTCTCTAGTCACTCCTGAGTTCGGTTCTCTCCTTCCTCCCCGGGCCGTGTCCGTACTTGCGACAGACAACTGCCGGAGTACTTATGAGTCATGTTAATTGGCTTGTGACAGTTTTACCTGGCAAACCTCACTGTGGTGTCAGAGAGAACCACCACAAAGATTTGGTCTGTTTACTGCACCACTGTCATGCAGGAGACGTTTCCACCTCAACTGCGTTTAGGGAAAGTAAGGCACGGAGTAAGGAGGCAGAACGTGTCCCTTGACTTCTGCACCTGTAGGTAGGATTATTTTACAGGTGTCTTGGTTTGCAAGACTGCGAAGGAAGGCGGGAGCCTCCCTTGGAATAGAAAATGTGACCCCCTTTCCTCCAGATTATTGTAACTCTGAAATCAAAGGGCCTNCAAAAAAGCCCGAGGCAGCAGCAGCTGGGCTTCTCCGTAAACGCCCTTTGGGAATAGGGAGGGGCCCGGGGTCCCCGGTTTTCCCCTGAGGCGCCCGAGTGGATGGCGAGGGTCCCTTCCAGTCAGATCGGGTGTTAATAAGGTCTCAGTGCAATGGCTGCTCTAGCAAGCAAAGGCTCACCCACAGTAGGAGAAGCAATGGGAGGACGAAAGCTCTGTAGTGGCAGCGAACCCTCCAGGCCGCGACCGCAGACCGCCGTGCCGCCTCAGAGCCGAGAGCCAGAGGAGCCGAGCCCAGCCCTCACCGCCCGGCCAGAATCTCACAGCATCTCTGCCCTTCCGAAGAGAAAACTCTCCAGGTAAGAGAGCAGCGAGCTGCACCCTTCCTGCACCTTGGCCATTTCCTTTGTCTCTCTTAAGTGCCGGTCGCTATTGTCTCAGCAACAGATGGGACAAAATTCCATGAGGGAGAAGAAACAAAATGAAAAATCCTAACTCCCAACAACAGGCTTCTTGAAATTAGGCAGCATTTTATATGCTCCAAGCACAGCTACCACCGATTCTAAAGATACTGGCCCTGCAGCAAATCAGTCTTATGTGTCCCTGCCGTGCATCCTCTCTCTTTGCCCTGAAGTGGGGAATGCCATTGGCAGCCTTTTGTGCAAGGATCAAAATTCTCCTCACTGCAAAGGTTCTGGGGTGTTTGGCACCCAGACTGCAGGGCCCAGATGTGCTGAAACCCCCATGTCCTAATCCCCGTGCCCCTGAGGGTCTCCATGCCATGGTAGGCTGAACCCAGGAATGACGGGATAAATGCTCACCTTTCCTAAACGCCAGGGAGACTGGGATGCCACTGGAGAGCTGATGTATGTCTCTGCTGCTGGGGGGCTGGCTACGAGCCAGAATAGAAATGGATTTTGGGCATGTGCCCATCGTGCTGCCCAGCCAGCTCAGCAAGGTCGCACAAGGGCTGTGGGAGTCCATGGGCTTGGGAGCAGCCTCTGCACGCTGCACTGGAATAGCTTGGTTATTCAGGCCTGCCCAGGGAGGCTGCCCGGCTGCTCCAAGAAACTCTGGAGAAAAGAGGACTGCTGAGGGCAAAACTGGGATTTTGACCACAGGACTCTTGCTTGTCTTCCTGCATTTCCCAGCCTCGTTTCCCTGTCTCCTTTGAATTCCCCGAATAAATGATGGGGAGATCAGATGCCTCTGTCAACTGCACGTCCCCTGGGTGAAGGGGGTCTTTCTTGGGACAGTCTGGTTGGCAAATCCTCCAGTGCAATCTGTGCCTCTCGGGCGGCACAGCCACGCATGAATCCACAGGATTTATGGGGATTGGTCAGGAAGTCTTCAGCATCAACAGAAGAGTTTCCAGTTACCCCCCCCAAGAAAGGAATTTTTAGAGAAACCCGTAAGTAGTGTTCTCTAATCAAAAGTACTAATTCTGCATTAAAAATGTATTAACACAAGAGGAAAAAAAGGCATTTGAAATGCCTTGTTCTCCTTGTGAGAGCACCCTATAGATATGGTCCACTTAATTGTGTGCTTAATTGAGACAGCCACTTTTACTGGGACATCTCCCAGGGAGCCATTGTAGCCTAATGATTATCAATGCCAATGGTTGTTGCCTAATCAGGTCAGTGCCATAAATCCCTCTTAACAAGAATACATTCAGTGAGTATCCAGTGATCAAACAGTGTTTGAACAGGTGTTAAATAAGTGTGGGAGGCCATGTTTAAACACAGGGAAAACCAAAATAAAGTGGAAAGCAATAGGTGCGAATCTCAAAAATACTAAGTGCTATTTTTGTCCTTTCTTTTCATTTAGTTCAGGGATTTCTCTGATCAGTCTCAAATCTCACTTGGAATTTTTCATCTTTTGTAATGGGATGAAGAGTCCTGTGAATGAAAGCTGGCCCGAGGCTTAGGGAATCGGCACTAACTCTCATTAGGTTTGCTGTTCGTGTAGGGCTTCCCAAAGATCCTTAACTACTCTAGGAATTTCTGTATATATTCTGGGATTGACTTTGTTTTGTGGTGGTGGTGGGGAGGAGGAATGTTTTTTAGTGATAGTTGCTATAGCACAGCTGTAAAATAGAGTGATGGAGATGCTGCTGGGACAGCTGAATCTTCTGTTGCTATTGATTTAACAGTCTTAGGATGATGTGGAAAGCCCACAGTGTGTGTGGACTGCCAGAATGCTTGTGGTCCCCGTGTTCTGCTGCTGTCCTGAACACAAATGGCAATTGTCCACCTTCGTCGCCCTCCCCAGCCAGAAAAGCAGCTCCTTTTCCCATGACACAACTTACCCTGTGATGGGAAGGTTTGCTGTGTCAGGATATTGCTGTGCAGGCCGTGTTCTTCTCCATTTTTGATCTGATTACGTGCCCTCCAGCCCCTATTGATTTATAACCAAATCCAGTTGTGACACATCTGATGAGCTTGCAGTGCTGAATTAAATTCGGGAGAGAAGCTTAGTCAGCTCTCTCTGTAAAGATCCAGAGGTGTGGGCATTTTCTGACAGAAAACTGCTGTTCAATACCTGGTAAGAAATTTTGTGGCGTCAAAGTGAAGCCTTTGTGTGGGGAGTGTGGGGAGCTTGCTGGGAGCCTGGAGGCTGAGTCCATCCCACTGGTGCCTTGTGAAATCCATACAAGTGCATTGAGCATCCAAAACAGCTGCTCACAGCTGCCTTTTCCTCATCTTGGTTTTCTAAGAAACAGGTCCCTTTTCTGAGCATTTTCACGGCCCTGACTGCTCTAACATTTTGTTTGCAGACTTCTAGGTTTTCACAGCTGTTTTCCTGGCAACCATGTGCTCGTGAGAGGACTCATTCCGTGTTCCTTCACTTGCAGAGCAGAGAGAGTCTTTGGAACTGCTGCTGCAGGTTGAAAGGCAACTATTTTGTTATTATTTCTGTTTTGACATGAGGTGAGATCCCAGTGCGAAAGAGCTGGAGTGCAAGGAAGTACCGACTCTGTTCTCTTGATGCACTTCCCATTCATTAATCAGCAGCTGGAGCTCTGTCTGCTCCTTTGGTGAAAGTTCATTTCACCTTTGGGTCTGGTTTTGTTTTCTGCTTGGCCTTCAATAATGTAGAAAATCAGAAAATGTTCATCTGTTACTCCAGAACAAATTTTATGCATTGAATCGCTCCACTGTACTAGAATAACCCTTCTTAAATTCACAAAATATCCCTTGAAACCTGACGTAAGGCTTGGCAAACTTTTTTTAATTACACTCTAGCTCTTATTGATGTTCATAAAAATAAACAGCAACAACACCACCCTTCCCTCCTCATGCCATGCCCTCATTTAATGGATCATTAGGAGTTTGAGATACAAATAGCCCTGTGTTTTGTTACACAGCAAGCTCGATGTCCAAAGATATTTTGGAACTCACAGGAAGCACGGCTGGCATTACAGCAGCCACTTGAATTTTGCAGTGCTTCTCCAGCTTTGCAGTACACAGCCACCAGATGCAAAGGGACAGGTTGTGATAAATCTTTAATTAGAGCTGTATTTAATATTGCAGAACTAAAAACTTCCATAGAAATGGTAGAGTTGTTACTGGCACCTATTTACAGCATCAAGGTATGCTCCCGAACTGGGTGAATTTCCATTCTGGCACAAAATTGAAATCTCTGTTATTTAAAGTGTTCTAGTAAAGTACTGAGATATGCAGCTTCTCTTGATTTTTCTCTTTTTTCAAATTTTGCCTTTTTTTTTTTTTTTTTCATTTGTAGATAAAGTTCCAAACAAGCATAGAAATTAGCCCTTATTCTGGAAAAACAAACATGTAAACTCATAAATGACAAAGCAAAGTCTGGAATGGAAGAAACTACTATTGTTATCATTTTCATCCTGTTAAAGTGAGTCTGAAACAGAGTGCAAGTTCGTGGTCTGCTGATGGTCCTACCAGGGGTTTAGCAAGGACAGAAGATTAATGTTAACCTGAATCTTGGTCTAGTGCTGGAGCTGTAAGCCCAGCCTGCCTTTTTAACTGGAGGTCAGTGGGAGTCAGGGTGTGAGTGCTCCAGGAGAGCTTGTCTGGCACTGCATCCAGCCCAGCTGCAGCAGGACGGAAGGGAAGGCCGTCAAAATTCACCTTGTCAGGCTCTCCAGAAGCACCTTTCCCCTCCACAGTAGATCCCACTAAGGTGGCCATCCTGTGCTTTCCTCTTTCTCCGTGCCATCCTTTGCTTTCCTCTGTGCCATCCTGTGCTTTCCTCTTCCTCTGTGCCATCCTCTGCTTTCCTCTTCCTCTGTGCCATCCTCTGCTTTCCTCTCGCTTTGTGCCATCCTTTGCTTTCCTCTTCCTCTGTGCCCTCCTCTGCTTTCCTCTTCCTCTGTGCCATCCTCTGCTTTCCTCTTCCTCTGTGCCATCCTGTGCTTTCCTCTCGCTTTGTGCCATCCTTTGCTTTCCTCTTCCTCTGTGCCATCCTCTGCTTTCCTCTTCCTCTGTGCCATCCTTTGCTTTCCTCTTCCTCTGTGCCATCCTTTGCTTTCCTCTTCCTCTGTGCCATCCTGTGCTTTCCTCTTCCTCTGTGCCATCCTGTGCTTTCCTCTTCCTCTGTGCCATCCTCTGCTTTCCTCTTGCTCTGTGCCATCCTTTGCTTTCCTCTTGCTTTGTGCCAGAGCCCACCTTGCTTTAGGTACCCCAGGAGCACAGGAAGGAAACTTGCAGGACTTGACACTGAGTAAAGGCAGTCCTGTGTTTTTCTGTTCTCGCTTCATTCCCAGTGTAGTGGCTCTTCCTCTCCTTCTGCTGTGCCCCAGGTGTTGGCCAGCATAAAAGTCATTCCTGGTCTGCTCCAGTGCAGTGCAGTCATTCTTTATGCATGAAAACCCTCTATCCCTGTTCCCTCCTGCAGTGCTGGTGTACATCAGGACTAGGCTGGGTTAGACCTGTCACATCCATTGGTTATGAGGTGCCCACTGAGGGACATCATGATGGGAGAGGCGAGGATGTGGGAAAGACAGCACAAACCTCCCTGAACTCTGCTGTTGCTTGCACAAGCCACAAAATAACCTCTTGAAATATGCAGGAAGGTCAGGGAGGTAATGGAAGGCTTTTGCTACCTGAGCACCAGGGGCAGTGCTCTATTAGAAAGGAAATAGGGAGGGATGGGTGTGCAGCTGGCCTTGGCTCCCTTCCAGAGTTGGAGCACACATCGAGTGGAGAAGGAGAGAGCAATGCCCGCAACTGGGAGAACAGTGACTGGGAGCAGAACAGCTGAGAAGGAGCTAACAGGGAATGTTAACAGGCTGGATATTGGGCACAGCTGAAAGGTGGGGTGGAGTCAGCAAACTCAGGAGAGAGACAGAGTAATGGCAGAAATACAAATTAACCCCAGATTCTTCTTAATAGACGTTAAAGTAGCTCACTGCCACATGTCCAATTCTTTGTAAAATTTGGCTACTTCCTGTCTTGCCTAAATGGGAACGAACTGAGCCCTTTTTGAAGTTTTGGTCCCAATGATGAGTTGAATACTTTTGAAGTAGTGGATGAGATCAAAATGCTGTAATTTATTCCGAGTCTGAATTCTCTCCTTGGCAGCAGCCATCCTTTGGGGCATGGCTGACTTGCTTTATTCTCCTCCATCCTGCTGGTCTCCTGCCTTTCTGTATTAATGCTGTCTTGGTTTGTAACTGATTTTAAGTGCTGCTTTGGGCTGTTACTTGGTTCCCATTGTAGAGGATCGATGCTGTTCAGTTCATCCAAATATCAAAAATCATATTTTTTTCCTTGGCCTTTCCTCTTTGTGTTGTTTTGTTTATTTTTTCCTGAGTGAAGAATTCAAGAGAACCGATCACGCTGGTCCCCCACAGCAACATTCTCTTTCTAGAGCGGGAGAGAGGTGATTGAAGACAAAACACAAATAAACCAAACAAAGCAAGAACAAATCCTCTGCCCCCAAACCTTGCAGATTTTCAGGGCTGTGTGTCTCGGGACCATGCGGATAAGAGAGGAAGGGCACTTCTTATTAAAGGAAGGAAATCAGCCGTTTGGATGACTAAAACAATGCCAAAGAAAGCAGATGAAAGGGTAAACAGAAGAAAGAAAGAATAGGTGCTATTGACGTGGAGGTGTAACAAATCCTGGGAATAGGAGGCTGGAGGTGCTTAGTGGAAACAAACACAGAATGAGAGGAAAATGGAGAAAAGATAATTCTCCCTTCCCTGGAGCTTGATGAACCTTCCAGTCTGTCAGCTGCCTTTCAGGAAACCCAGAAGGATTTTGGCACCCAAATTTAGGGCTGGATTTTCAGCATTACTTCCGTGGCATCCCAGGTTTGCTCCCGTGGCAGCTTCCCTGGATGGCTCAGCAGCAGTGGCTGGACATGGAACAACTTCAGACCAAGCTCTGTCCTCAGCTAGACCTACCCCAGCCCCAGGCTCCTGCTCATGTCAGATGAGGCAAGAGCAGGTAGGATTTACAAGCTGTAGCTGTTGGTGGGTCACACCAGCCCCAAAATCAGCATTTTCAGAAGACCTTGGTCTGCTAACGGGGGACACGCCTTATGAAAATAATCTTAAAATTAGACCTGACCTGATTTGAGAGTAGCTGGTCAGGGTCTTGTTGAATTTGTGTATTTGAAGACTGGTCTGAGCAGGTTACAGGTTCATGGGCATCTTCTCACAGTGCAGATACTCAGTAATGTTTATTGAAACCAGTGTTCTTTATAGACTCAGTGTTCCGAGCCGTGTGTATTTATGTACCAGGCTTTTGTCTGGAGCTCCTTGGACGTATTGTTCTGGCAATGTGGAGACCTGTATTTGCTTTATTCTCAGTTGGTGCTTCCTGGTCAACAGAAATGAAAAGCTGGCTGTGTTAACAGCTGACAAGGTAAACTGTGTGGTACAGGGCCAGCAAGCCGAGTATCCTTCTCTCCTGAAAGGTGTGCTCCGTCAAATGCTGGCTTCAGTCTTCTCTGTTCAACCCCTTCCTTTTCTTTTTTCAGAGAGAAGTTGTTGACTTGCACTTACGAGTTTAATTGCCTTTGACACAGGAGGTGTAGCTCTCTTTTCTTGCCAAGATGGCTTTTTGCGTGTGCTTTATAACGCGAAAGCTGAGCAGCCCAGCTGGAGATGCAGTGAATTCCTCAGGAGTGTCTGTGTCACGGGAGGGGGAGGCTCGAGGCAGAACACAGCCGAAGTCTGGTCTTCCTGCTGTCACTGCCTCCTTTGGAGGGGGTGTAGAAAGGCGTGGTGGCAAAACAAAGAGAAAACAGGTCTCTGGGTTAGAGGTGAGAAGTGAAAGGAGCAGGAAAACTCTCTGCTGGAGCTGGTGGCCAGAATCCACTTCCATGAGGTGCAGATTCATCTTCCCAGTGTTTCAATCCAGAGTAGAGAAGATCCGAACACAGCGTTCAATATAACCCTGTTCTTCCTGCACTGGAAACAATTCCCTTTAATGGGGTAAACAGCAAATACGAGTCAGTTGTCTCTTTGGTGCATGCTTAATGCTCTGCCTTCCAGAGAGCCTTTCCATCCTTATGGTAGCAGGTATAACTTATTCTTAGCCATGGAAACCCAGAATTGGGAGGCTGATGTCACCATCTCTGCAGTTCTTTCTGTGTTCAGTTTCCTGCTTTTTCAGATCTGTTTCCAACCTGTCTGTCTCCAGATACTTCTTCCTAAAATAATTCTTTGTGAAGTGACAGGCACACAGGGACCTGAAAAAGAAAGTAAGCTGAGGATGAGTGAAGGTGCTGATGAAAGGCAATCAGCTGGAGAGAGCAAAGCATCAGATGTGATCTGTCTGGCATGTGCCTAATTATCCTGTGCCTTCAGGCATGCAGCCGGGCAAGAGCCGGGAAGTTCACTGAGCAAGTTCATGTCCCTGCGCTGCTTTTCACACATAGGAAAAAAAAAGTGGAAAAAAAAAATGTTCCTTAGGATAAGCAGCAGGACCATAAGAGGCAATGTAGAAAGGAAAAAGGCTTGACTGGTGTAGTGAAGCATATAATGAGGTAATTAGAACTGTGAAAAGTTGACAAAGCACCAGGCCAAGATGAATTGCATCCCCCAAGTGCTCAGGAGATGGCCAAGGAACTAGAGCAGCCTCCCCGAATGAAATTCCACAAGTACCCTCAGTACTGTTTTTGTCCTTTTGAAGTGTGGAGCTTCCATAGGGCTGTAGGGGGGTTGGCATTATGCGCACAGTTTAGGAGGAAAACAAGAAGGAGTAAAAATAATAGAGATGGCTTTGCTAACGATGAGGAAAACTAGGGAGGGAGGACATTGCTTCAAGTTGGTGGCAAGATTCATTTGCTCGGAGTGGTAGAGCTGCTGTTGAAGACGCTGTAAAGTCAACATTTAAGTACAAAATATTTTCATTCCCATTCTGTATCCGATTGGCAGCGATTAAATGAGCACCCCTGTAATCTGTGTCCTTGTGAGGAGGGTCTGTCCTGCAGCGTTTGTGTTGGACCCAGCAAAGACAGTGCTGGTTCAAATAATAACAGCCCTGTCCATCCTTGCAGGTTCTCCTGGCGTGCTTTTGGTCTGATGCAGCCCTCCCTTCCGCCTATCTCCTGGCCATTATTTAGTATAAAAACAAGAAAAGCTCTAAAACTGGTAAAGGTTTATCTGTGGGGATGCTGCCACTTGCCACCCTTAAGTGAGGGTAACCAGGGAACACAGGAGTCCTTTGTTGTAGCCAGAATCCCAGTTGGGGTACCTGTTAAAATGCAACATTTGCAGAACTTGTTGGGGGGAAGGCGTTGTTTCCTTTGTTTTTCCTTCTTGTAAATGAGTGCCTGAAACTAATCAGGTGTTTCTGCTTGGGCAGTTTCTGTAGCTTTTCTTTTTAAATACTGTATTTTAGTTTCCTTACGTTTATAAAATGAACAGGGCTTTCTTTTTGTGACACTGAAAGGCTGCCCTGCCCTGGAGTTCTCTGCACACACTCCGTGCATGCACATGCGTTCTGTCAGTACCTGCTGAGGCTTTTCAGATTTTACGTGATTCGTTTAGCTTGAAGATAACCCTGAAAAAAGCAGAGTAAGGGAAAATGCAGCTATTTCCCACTGACATGAGGCATTTCCATGTGAAAATGCCCTCACTGGTTGTGTATTCTTTTCTTCTGACCTGATTTGACTAATTTTTGTGTGCTGAAATGGTCCTAGGACTCCTCAGAACACAGCAGATACTTCTGTGAGGCAGAACGAGCGGAGGGTTTTGCATTCTGGCATTACAAAAGTTGATTTGGGTTCATTAAGATGAATGGAAAGCCTGCCATTGATTTCAGTGGAGTTGAATCAGGCTCATATCCTCAGTCTAATGAAAAACATTATCCACATGACTCTCATTAACTCTGTTTGCAAAACAGACAGCAAGATATGACTCCAGATTTCTTCTGAGACATATGACAGTGATGATGATGATGATGATTATCCTGTAGAACAGACAGAACCTTGTGTTTAGAAGAGAATCACTGCCTGGATTTGTCCCTATTGCACCTGCTTTGTGCTCAGGCTTTTTTCTGTGGTGAGGGTGATGTTTGGGGTGGCTGCTCTGGAGCACCCTGTGAAAATACAGATGTTGAGCTGCTGCTGGAGCCGTGGCTTTGGGGGTCAGCACATCTCCCTGGCTGTGCTGGGGTTGTGGTAAAGGGCAAATGAATCACCTGTCAGAATTTATTTTTAAGGTTTTCTTATCAGTAGAGTGACCAGTGTGTACACTTTTGGGAAAGCTACTGCAATACTTCATCGTGATGTTTGGTTGGCAGTAGGAAATCTCATTTCCTTGCACTTTTTTTTAACCTTGAAAACTAATTTACAAATTGTGGCTTGCAACAGGAGGGCAAAATGCCAAGGCATAATCGACTGACACAAAAGAAATTAAGTTTGGGCAGGCAGTATAAGAACCTGGTCCTGTTGAAATCAGTGCTGCAATTCCTGTTGTTGTTATTTTTTACCATTGGTTTCACTGATTCCTTCAGATGTTCATAGATCCTCTGAAGTCTGAACCCCATCATATTTACTGTTTTGTTTAAAGCCCCAGTTTCTGCAGCCCCATCATGACGTAACAGATTTTTTCGCTTGTTTTGAGAAAGGAATTGTCTTGCTTTTGTAGGTGAAAAGAAAAATTTAAAATAGTGTAAAAAATGGATCAAGAGCGTGTAACAAAGAAGCTTAAATGCATGATTTAAAGAATCTTGTAACACATAAGCTTGTTTAATTTTTTTTGTTGTTGTTTTGGATCACTGGACACAACTCTAAAATACAAGGTGTCACGTACATTGTCGTGTGTATGCACATGCCCTGAATGTGTATTTTTTTTTGGTGATGTGGAGAATACCCAAACCAGCATTATTTTTTCCAGGTAATCTAAATGATATTCTGGAAAATTCAGGTGCGACTTGCCAACTTTAAATACCAAGCTATAATTCAAGCAACATTTAATATCTTTTGAAGATAGCAGAATCTGTCAACACTGTAGGTCTGCAGATACACATGCAAAAGCCTCACTGGTTGTTTTTTTGTTGCTGATGGATCTCTTAAGTATCACAGTAACTCTCAATTTATTTCTGCAAAGGGAGGAGATATATGGGCTGCATGTCCTCATTTGTTATTTTGAAGTGGTTGCCAAATGTTCTCTTTAAAAGTGGTACATTTTAAGGAATTTTATTCTTGTTTGGGTTTTTTAATGTTTATTTCCTCTGGGGCTATTGTTTGTTTGGCTTTGGGTCTTTTGGTGTGGGTGTGAGGAGGAGTGGGTCTGGAGGAGTGGAGTAGGGCTGTTTATTTTTCTTTTTTACCGCAAGAAGAAATAACTTCCTCTTCTCCCTTGTGGCTAAACAAGCCATCAAAGTCTACGAGGAGTTGAAGCTGATGGTCCTTGACATGCACCATTGGTTTAAACAAACCAAAAGTATGTTTCCATATATATTTTTAAACACATGTGTGTGATTTAAAATTACCCCCCCAGATAAGTTTGGCTTGCCTGGTCGTGGGAGGACAAGCATAGTTTCCTTTTTTCTTAGATTCCAAGTACAGGCACGTGCTGTTGCTTGCTGCAGGTTACTAAAGACAAATTCTGTGAGTCAATACATGTTGCAAGATAGCAACTGGAAGGAAATCAGTTTGTTTAGAGAGGCAGAAAGGAGAAAACGGGGTTAATTTTCTTCTTGTACAAAGTGTTCCGTCAGCATAAAAGTGACTGTCTCAATATCTTTATTTTTAAATAAAGTCTTCTTTTGCCTTGCCCTACCTGTTTTCCAAGTGAACATTCTGAAAGCAGCTTCATTTTCTTCTTGCTCCAAACTCCCCCCAGAGTAGAAACTGTGGGCGAGGACAGGTTTGGGAGGTTGTCTTCCAACAGCCTTGTCTTTGCCTCTTCTCCCATGTGCTGCTTGGTCAAAAGCTGTGCTTCCTACACCTCACTGTGTAATCATGATATTTCAGTAAACCCCAGGCACTTCACGGTGGCCAGAGCAACCATCAAGCCTGAAATCCCAGCATGTTTGGGATTGCACGAGGAAGGAGATGTTATTTGCAGGAAGGGTCGTTTGTGAAATCCTACCTTGCACAGATGACTCCAGCCGGGGCTCCGTGCAGCCGAAATTGCTGGCAGAGAGCTTTAAGTGATGTACGGAGTGATGATGTGAGGGCTGCCAGCAAATTTGCTTGGCTGCTGCAGCAATGGCCCCTCCTGCACTTGGATGGCCAAGCTTCCAGGCCTAATCCAGTCCTGTGACAGGTGTGAGTTATGGACAGCCTTCCCTTAAACCCTGCAGGCAGCAGGTGGATCCACCAGCCAGTGCTGTGTGGGGACAGAGGATGCGAGTGAGCAGGAATAGCTCAGGGAAGAAGGGTTCCCATGCTAGCAAGTCAGGCTCATGCTACGGGCAGCACTGGGAAGCGTGGGTTTGTCTTCTGGCTGTCCCTTTGTGTTGTCAAGGTGACTTTTACAAGAGGTCACGAGGTCCCTTTTGTAAATGCACAAAAAGCTTGGGATAGACAAGTGGTGGCTTGGCAGGGTTAGGAGATGGTGAGCCTGAGGAGGGAATGCCAAGACAGAGGAGTCTTTGGAGGAATGGCAGGAAAGGATGGAGGAGAGTAAATGAAAGATGAGCAGTTCTGCCAGTGGCAGTACAGGCAGCATCTCAGGGATGCTGTTAGTCAGGAGGCGGAGCTGGCAGGGCTACTGGAGCTGGACAGGGAATTTAGTCTTTTTGACCCTTAGCATTTTCTCACTATTCAGCCTGTCTGCAACAAGCCCAGAAGTATTTTACCTTTTCTTGGTGGTTTTTTCTTTTTTTTTTTAAACAAATACTTCTTATCTGCAGACAGCAAAAAAATGAAAGGAAATGATGGGATCTGTTGGCTCAGCATGCCAACAAGAGCCTGCTCAAATGCTTGTCTGCTTGGATTGTGTGAACGTTTAATTTCTCCCACTGGAGCGGGACTGAGCTCATCAGGTTATGTCGCCTGTGGCGGCAGGGAGAGAGGGGCTGGTGGGTGCTCTCAGCTGAGCTCCGAGCAGAACTGGCAGCCTGTGGGTGTGCAGCCGCTCCTTTCCCAGCCTGGAGTAGGTGTCTTGCAGCCTGGTTTAGTGGGAATGCCAGCCTGGTTCTGCCACGGCTGCAGGAGCTGCTCAGATGTGGCATCAGGGAGGCACACGTGAGCACAGGAGGAGAACAATTCCTTCCATCACCTGTTCAGCCCAGGGGAATCAGAACTGGCACGGGGTTTGTTGGGAGATCACTGCACAAGTCCATTCCTGTGCCTGCTGAGGAGTGATTTTTTCTTCCAGTTTTCCTTCCTGTAATCCATTCATGAACAGTGCATGAGGCACTGAACTCTGCTGCCTCTTGATTATGTAGGAATGGTCAAGTTATTTGTGTTGGTGTGTCAGTCTGCACTTTTTTTGCTCAAGGATTGCAAAAACTGGGCAAAACCTGAACCTCCATCTTTAGTAGGGATGTGCAAAGAAAAGCGTTGGAGGGTTTAGAAGTTACCTTTTGCTTTTTGTTAGAGTTGCGTTTCAGAACAGAATGCACATTGTTGTGCTATATTTAGTACACAGCCAAATTATATTGCTGAAGCTTTTTCTGGCCTGCCATTGTTCATTTACACTAATTTGGCTGGCTTAGAGATGCTGGAAACGCAGCTTTGCCAAAGCTTCTCTGTCCTCCAAGAGTCCTAACAGGATAGGTAATTCAGACAAGCTCATGTCTCAGAGGAGTCGTTCTTGGCTGCCTTCCTCCATTAGCACTGCTGGTGCTTATACCATTTATTCCAGGGGGAGCTGAGCAACTCCCCCACTCGGTGCATTTGCAAATCCCAGCCCAAAGCTTCCTCTTACCACTCGCTGGAAGATGCTCACAAAAAGGAGCGTGAAAGCAAGGGAAGGGCATCGAGATATATGGTTACTTGCAAAGAAAAAGCAAGTACAGACAGTGTATTTTATGTCATATATTTGATACTGAAGCTCCTGTGGCTCCACCCACCTCTCCTTTCCACAGCAAATATCTTTGCTGTCCCCAGGAGCAGAAGAGAGAAGCTTGGATGTAGCTGGATACGAAACTGCTACCTGCCTGATCTGCCCTCAGCTGTTCGAGGGAAAGTTCAGGGCCGGTGGCCATTAGATGATTTTGTCACATGGCAAACTTAATCAGCTTACAGTAAGTTTATCACCCTCTTGAAATACCGCATCAAAAATTTGTCGGCTGAAAGGAACTCCATAATCTGCTCAGCTGAACTGAATCAAGCTGAGTTTAACTTTTGGACTGTAACTTTTGGAGGCAGCAGGTCCATGCTTACACCAGGTCCTGTCCCCCAGCCCTGTCACTCTGGTGTGGAATGTGGGATTTTTGTTTAAAGCATGGGTCTGGGGGACTCCAGCGATGTTGTGGGTTTTGGCCCTAAGCAGGATCTGTGTTGTGGGGTGGTAGAAGTGGGATTTTGCAGTGCAGGTCCAGGCAGCTGCTGCTCACTACAGATCAGGAAAACAAAGGGTGTTGAATTACTGAAGGAAACATGAACTAAGAGAGGTTTTAGTAGAGGGTTTTTAGTGCTAGCTTACCATATACTTTCTGTTTAGAGACATGCATTGCAGAGTGCTGTTAGGAATGTAATTTCATACTGGTATTATTTTCCTCCTGTATCTTCCATCTGCATCACTTACTAAATGCATTTTGAATAATTATATGCCAAAGACCTATCTGGACTTGACAATTAGACAGAGATACTGCAGCGGAAACACACACACACACAGTAGCATAATTGTAAATAATGGATATTGACTGGATCTGCCAAAAGTTGCAATAAAAAAGCTTTGCCTTAGGTCAATTGTTCCTGGCATATGGATGGAAAAAGGAATCCAGCAGTGTGTGTTATAACATGAGCAGCTGTACACCAACATTTGCCAGTCTTTTTTCCTTCTCATTTTTTGACTTCTCATGGAGCTCATATCTATTACAAAGGTAGATACAAGCTTTTGAAAACATTCAGCACTTCTGCACTGCTTGCTTGTTTTGGGCTTTTTTTGTTTGTTTTTTTAAATAATGAAGAGTGAGGTAATAGAGATAACCAAGCTGACACTTGCTGTTCATCCAGCTCCTGAAAATCAGAGCTCTGTTGTGACTGTTGTTGATCAGGACTTGCGTGTCACCCAGAAGGTTACACCTGAATAGGAAGGAGCCCTCCACAATGGATCTGTGGAGTTCTGCAGGGCAGGGATGCTTTCCCCTTTGCATCCGTAACTCACTGTGGTCCCACAGCCTGTCCTTTTCCATGGCAGCTGCATCCCAGAGACCTGACTGCTCTCAGCTGCTTGCTGGGGCTGCATTACACTGCGGAATCAGAAATTTTCTAATGAGGAGCTGTCCTGTCATTTCAGCTGGGAGTTGGCCTTCGGCTTCTGCTCAGACTCTCAACGTAGTCAAAGGAGAACAAAACTCGGAGGAGTCTTGCTGGCTGTGCAGCTTGGGCTGTGGATTAAGGCTATCATGAGCTACAGGAGGTTTTGCAATTGTTTATGCCAGTCCTCGGAGAATAAGTGTGAAATTAAGATCGTGGTCTGATTTATATATATAATTTCTGTGATGTGCTCCTGTGATGCTGCAGAGCCAATTATAGATAACTATAAATATGCCATTGGGGATCTTTTAAACATTTATTTTAGTGCTTTTGAGGAAGCCTGTACTAAGTTTAATAGACTGTGGTGAATTATTGACCGAACAAATTATAACCATGAACTAGAGTATGGTATTGACATTAGAGATTGTACTGTCATCTTCAGGAGTCATTACAGGATTTAATTTGGGGCATGCTGAACTTTGAGATTTGCACTGGGGGGGATATTGACTCCATAATGTGAGAGACGTATGTTAACCTGCATGCATAGCAGACCACTGTTAACGTGTCTAACATAAAAGCCATAGAAATGACATAATAAATTCAAATCAGATTTTTTTTTCTCCTATCTCACTATGCTCAGGGAGCTGTAAATGCAGATGTAGGAAGGTCTGTGGTGAGTGGCAGTTAGTGCTGTAGAAATACATCCACTTTTCTATCAGATACTAGAAGTAAGTTTTGGTTTTGTTGTTGTTTTTTGGGGTTTTTGGGTTTTTTTGTTTGTTTTCTTGGTGGGGGGGGGGGTTTGGTGTTTTGTTTGGTTTTTTGTTTCCCTTTTAAAATAGCGTAAGGCATTCTGGAAACTAATTTTGGGATTGAAAGAGAAGAGAAACAAGGACTTGCTCCATGCACATCTAAAGGGAGAAGTGATGATTCTGCGCAGGGCACATTTTATTACCGAGTGGGGGTTGGTTCTTGGACTTGTAAAGCAGTGAAAGGCACGAGATGTGTGTGTTTCCCTGTCCTCTGAAGCTTCCCAAAGGCTCGTGGCACGGCGGGGAGTCCCAGCAGGAATGAGCCATGGAGCCAAGTGCAGGCACTCGGCACGTGCAGCCAGCAGCATCCACACAGCGGGGTTTCGAACGGGACGGCTCGGGAGGAATCCCTGCATCTGGTCCTGAAGGGGAACCCGCTCTGCAGCAGCTGCCAGAGGCACAAACACACTGAGACAGTCCTGAGCAGCGTTTCTGTATTCCAGGGAAACTTCAGGACGGTTTATGTAGCCAGAGTAAATGTGAATGCTCTGGCTGCTTCCAAGGTTTCCTTTAGAAATCCATTTGGGAAGTGGTTTTTCCTGTTTCTTTGTGGTGTCTGGTGTTTAGTTTGCCTTGGGTTCTGATGGAGCATGAAACTCCTCCAGAAACCAAATCAATGAGGCAGTAGTGGCCATTGGATCTATTCCCTGTGTTGCTAATGTCTTTCCTTGGGGTTTATTGCTGGGGGAAAAGACAGTATGCAGATTCCTGTCCCTGTGTGGCAAGTGCAGGAAAAACAAATGTCTCCAATATTTCTGAAGTGAACAGAGTCAATATGCCCAGCCTGCTTCTTTAATTATGAATCTTGGAGGGGAGGTGGTGACTATGTGCCATCAATGGAATAGTAATAGTACGTTATTTAGGCTGCTGCCTGATAATGGACCATTCAAACTCTTCTGAGAATCAGAGGTGAGCAATTATTTATGAGATGATCAAATGTAGATTCTATATCTGGGGCAATAAAAGTCCGGATCTGTTGATTTATTTGGTGAAGGTTGGATGTGCTGCTCAAATATTGATAGGATCTTCGTGCAGCACAAGTGAGTCTGTTAAACTCGTAACAAAAGTTATACAAAACAGTGGAAAAAGTATTAAAATACCATTCCTAACCTACCTTTCCCAGTGCCTGAATGATCTGTACTCTTCCTTCAGGGCTGTAATGACAGGGACACGCAGGATTGTGGCTCCTGAGTTCTCCCATCTTGGGCACATACTTGTTCAAGAAATTAATCTCGTGTTTAATCTGGTTCGAGACTGTATCTTAATTTGTTTTGCTGCTGCAATAATTGGCTAAGGTTTGTTTATCCATAAGGGTAATTTCAAGTTGAATATAAAACCCCAGCTCCTTCATCTTTTTAATTGGTCACGTTATTCCATTCTCCTTTAATTGAAGTGGTAAACAATCCTTTTGAAAGGTTGAAGCTTCTGAGACTAAGCCCCTACCAGCCTAGATGAAAACTTATTTTGAAAAACAGATGCCCACAGTTAGAATATAAGAGGCCTTTCTGTATAGAAAAAGGTAAATTTAGGTCTGGACTGTCAGTAAAGCCAGATTTTAAGAGAAATTGAAGCTGTTTCTGCGACTTTTTTTGTGAATGCAAAATTGTATTTGCTGTGGGAAGGTAATGCCATTACATTGTCATATACCCACATTCCCAGAGCTGTCGATACACACATTAGTGTTTTGAATCAAGTTTGGAAGATCCTGGAGATAATCCAGACTAAAAAAGAAGTATAAAATACTGTATCATGTGTCTGAGGGGGGATTTTCTTTGCTACAGAAGAGGCAAATTTTGTAACAGGAGTATATTTAAAGGTGTGGAAGAAAGAGGGTCACAAGTCCCTGTGTTCATTTGCTTGTTTTTGAGAGAATTGCAGTTTCTGCCAGTTTTGTGTTTGCCCATTATTAAGTAAAACATGTTAGTCGTGGTCACTCTTGACCCTTCTGTGAGGTGCTTTGTGGATTTTCATATAAAACATCCTGCAGAAGCTCGGGGAAGGTGGTGAAATGTGGCCTGTAATTAGTTTGCTTATCCTGGGGAAGGACAATGAGAATTTGAGTCTGGTTTAACTGGATAAAGTATTTTTTATTGGATACGTGGGCCAGGAGATACGTGCCTAAAAACTTGTGTGTCCCTCTACGCATCCCAATCTGTTTAATCCTGTAATTCTCATACAGGACCTTGGACTCACAAATAGTAGTAGAAAAAAAACAAAAATCACCAAATACAACCCTAAATATCACAACTGTCATTATAAAGCTGCGAGGATTGACCACAAACCACACAGACATGACCTTCTAGCAAGTTCCTGTTTACTCGCTCTCTCCCCCACCACGTGTCTCTTACAGGGCTCAGCTGTCATCCAGGTTCTAATTTTGAGTGTCTTGTGTCATCACCCCTCCTGTCCTGACTTACAGCCAGCCCGGCTACGTGTTGTGGGAGGGATTTTTGAGGGTGACAAGCCGCAGTTAAATTCTTATCAGTAAAATCCCTGTCCTGATGTGTCCATGCACTAAAATCAAAGTCGATGATGCCACTGACCCCAGCCTCTACCCAAATACTGTTCTCCTGAATAGGTTTGTTGTCTCGTTGTTGGTTTTCAAACCACTGTTTCTCTGAGGGGGGAAACTGTTGCTTTTCTCACTTTCCTCTGTTTACTTTCCATAACTTGAAAAGTCTCTTTGAAGATGTTGAAAAAAAATAGCTGTTTCTCAATCCACGTAATTACGGAAAAAGCATTCCTTTTTCTAAGTGTGCGAGCCTTTTTTTCTCCCAACTATCATGCTTTTTGCTCAATACTAGCACTTTCTGGTGTTATTCTGGAGGTAGCCTAGCCTGCTTTGAAAGACATGCTAAATCATACCCTTGATTCCTAACAACAATTTCATTACACGTGAAATTTTATTTAGAAAGAAACGAGACACTTGTTAAGACATTGCTTAGGCTGCAAGCTTAACCACTTAGATGTTGTGAAATGCTAGATTAAACATTTAATTTCCCTTGTGCATTTTGAGAATAACAGTATGCATATATGTTCTGGTTATTTAAGTTCATTATGTGCAAAAGGAGATGTTTCAGTAGTTTGTCCAAACTTGGCTGTACCCTCACAGATGGGGTAGTGACAACCTTGCTGGCTGTTGAAATCCAAAGGTATTTTTCCAAGCAGGAAGGCATTAGATCTTCCCACATACGAGAGGTGGTTGGTATTTTAGAGCATGCATGAAACATTTCCCAAAGCATTTTGACTCCCATTCATCTCCTCTGCTGGGATGTGCCTTATTTCAGAAATTGCAGCTTCATTGGAGAAAATTGGTGAAATCACCTTGGCTGCTACATTAGGAATAATAACAACCTACCCACCTCAGCCCCAGGCAATCATCCAGCAGGATTATTTCATGCTGAGTGGTTCAAGTTTGGAAAAGAAATGCAGAGCTGACATCCAGGTCGTGTCAGGGAGAGCTCTGGAAAAGCGAGACAGTTTTTCTGACAATACGAGATACAGATGGATTCAAATCAGTGTGTCTGGGTGTTAAATGCCCTTCAGGCTTGCAGGTTGGTTGTGCCATGCAAACTGGCCTTGAGGTTTTTAAAAATTGTGCGTCATAGAGGCTTCGGGGACCTGCGAAGTATTTAGGGCCTCTCCTTCTTTTTCATTTCCCTGCCAGGATTGAGTCCTTCAGTACTTTCTTCAAGTCGTGCTTCAGTCACCTTCAAAAACACAAACTTTCTTCTGCAAAGTCAAGAAGTCTTGGCGTGCTGCTGCTGGGGGAGAGGTACTTGGAATAATTATGCTCCAGAGAACAGAACTGAGAACATTTCTGGGGGAGAAAACAGCAGAATGCAGTCGAACGAGCTGCTAAATAAGGAAATGTCATTAGACAACAGGGATAACCTTGGGTTTGCTGCTTTGCTTTTAGTTCCACAAAGCAGGAGAACATATAAACAGGAAAGAGCCAGAGAGTGCCGTGATAGGAGAGAAAAATATCTTCTTGTGCCTGTGCTGCCAACAAGACAGAGTTAGCAAAAAAAACCCCACCTTGTAACAGCCCTGAAGTGCTGGATTCAGGCAAGGAATAAAACGCAAAGTTGAGAGCGTGCCGAGTGTGATGCTGAACACAGCCACCAACTCTTGGCACACTTCAGGTGGAGGCTGAAGTGAGTGAGTCCCTGTTAGGAAAAGTGTGTTCTTCAGTTTGATGAAAGATAAGAAGAGCTAATCACTCATCTCTACAGGTTTTTTGCTGAATTACAACTTGGTTCTGTTTTGTGTATGTGCCTTTGATGTTCAGAGCAGCTGGCTCCTGCAGGAGAGAGTAGCTGGTAATTGAGGCTTGAGTGTGGTGTAGGGCAAAATATTTTGGGAAACGTGGCTTGGCAAGAATTCAAGGTCTTCCAACAAGTTGCCATTGACTTCATCTCGGTTGTGTTTGCGGAATGACCCGTATTTCCTCATCCAGTGTAAATTCCAGTTTCAGGCACAGCTGCCAAGACTAAAAGAATCTGAGGCATGTGCATGCAAATACTTCAATAAAAATAATTTCCCAGCTCTATCTAGAGATTTATAAAATAATGGTGAAGAATATTATGCATTCAGATTAATAGCAGATGAATGTAAATTAAATCTGTAGAGATTCACCCACTGATTCTGATCTGGGGATTTCTTTTTTTTTTTTTTTTTGCTTTGATTTTGAAGATGAACTTATCCATAAACCCTGGGAGCATGCAAAAGTAATAATGATTACAGCTTGTAAAGAATAAATTAGCAAGAAATTCTTACTCCCCTCTAATTAATTCCCTAATAAACACCGAACAAAAAACTGTTTTAAACTCGCTTATATTTACAAGGCGAGCAGCAAATGGAGGTAATAAGGGAAATTAAAGTGTGGCAGCAGCAGGTGAAGTGAAAGAGGCTGTGGGAGAATGGAGTGAGAGTTTCTGTGGTGCAGCACACGGAGAAGAACGTGGAAAATTGATGTCAAATTCCTGCACTAGGGACTGTGCACATTTGAATAAACAAGGTATGATTTCCCTCAGAACAAACCAAGGCTTCCTTACAGATCTGTTGTCCCCTCACCTGCACGTTTCTCATCTCTTGGGTGTGTGTCGACATCTTCAGCTGATGCTGTTTGTGTGCTTCATCCTCCTTGAGAGCAGCAAACAGTCAAGGATCTGGCTGGGAAAAGCTTTTCCCTCTGCGTGTGCAGCTCCTGCTGCCTTTTTCTGATGTTCATGTAAAGAGCCCAGAAGTATAAATCTCCTCTGAAATTGCTGAAGTATCAACACCTGCCAGATAGGTCACTTACAAATTAGTATTTAATGAATTACTCTCTGAACTGTGCAGTGGTAACTTTGGAGATAAAGCTGAGTGGTGGTTGGAGTGGTGAGAATGCAAAGATTTAGCTGTAAATAAATAAAATTCCTTTAGATCACCACTGTAGAAGAACATTTCCTGTGCTCTGTGTTTATGGATATTGTGTAGTGCATGTATTAATATTCAGAAACACATCAAACCCCTTTTTAAAAGTGATTTTTGCTTTCAATATCTGAAGAAAAATAGTCCTAATTTTGCCCACACTTATTAGAATCCATATAACTGAGTTCTTATTTCTTTCTAGACTGAATAGCTCCTCTTCCTCTCAGCTGATTACACAATGCATGTATTTATGGACAATAATCATGCCCCCCGTGTGGTGGAAGCCAAGCTCTCTGAGTCTCCTCTAACAAGAGCCTGCTCTGGGTTCTGTGATGGCTTCTGGAACCTTCTCTGTAGCTCCTTCAGGTTACATTCGTCTCAGAGTACCGGTGACCAGAGTTTGGGATGGTGACTTGTCAATTCTGGCTCATGTCATTAATCAGAATTCAGGCAGAGAAGATCTTCAAAGCTTCCTGTGCCAAGTTAAAAGAAAAATTATCAGCTTAGGTATGATCTGCCAGCAAGCTCATGTGGTCTCTTTATTTTTTTGTTGTTTTATCTTCATGTGATTAATACTCCTTTCATCATCTTGTCCAAAGCTTTGCCTATCAGACTAATGTGCCTGCAGCTGCTGGGGTTATTTCTCCTCCCGTTTCTGAAATTGTAGATGTTTTAGGTTTTTTCTAGCCTCCAGGTTTTGCAGGTTTTCAGCTGTTGTTGTCAGTGCTCAAGCATCATGTTATAGCTGGAGTCTCCAGTTGGAATTGTGCCTGGACTGTGGATTTTCCAGTTAAGTAACACGTGCCAGGGCTGTAGCTAGAGGAGCTGCCAGGGATGTGCATTCTGCTTCCATGTAGTTTTCAGCTGATTCTCTTTATCCATCCATGGAAGTGGCAGGTGTGTAAGTAGGGCATGGATTGCTGCATTTGTGCCTTAACATTGAAACTCCCTGTATTATGTGGGGAGCAGAGCAGCTCCAAGGTCCTCATCTCGCAGTTGTGTTACATTTAGATCTGTAAAAAGCATTTATTGTTTCACTATAGGCAAGCCAAAAGCTCTGTGCTGTTGGCATGAATGTGCAGTCTCCAAACCCAGCTAGTCAGAAGGAGAACTATTCCAAAGCAGTGGAGTTCTGCCAAAAACGCCCTCACCTGCTGAAGTAGTTTCTAAAATCAGTTAGAGCTGTTACATGTTGATGTCTGTTTAGATGCCCCCAACTTATGCTGCATGCATAAAAAAAGGACTTCTCTAAAAGTTCAGAAGACTTGAATCTCATTCACTCACCTTTTGTTGATGGACAGATTTGCCTGAGGAGGAGCTGCACTGTCAGGTGTGGAGGAGGCAGGAGTTGTACAGTGGTTTTCCACATGGGATGAAAGTCTCTGCTCCTGCTGTTCACTGTTTGGGGCACTCTGGTGAAAATAGTACATTTTACTTGCTTCAAAGGAAAAACCATAATAATGCTCTGTGTGGTCTGTGATCCCCTGTCAGTGGGAAATAATGGAATGAGAACACAACCCCCAAAACGTGATACGTCCCTTCTTGGGCAGGCATTTAATCATCATAATCATACACGTTTGAGCTGTGATTTGAAAAGTTTCTTAATAGAAATACAGCTTTTTAATAGCTTTTTAATATACTGCTTAAAACTTCAATTCGCTGTACTTTTCCTTGTGACTCTAAAGCTACAAATTGCCAGGTTATTCTCAGTGATGTGAATAAAAATCAGTCAAGTACCATTATGAAGGCTGCCTACAAGGTGCTTTTGTATTTTCTTCTGGAGCAGGTCCTCCCCCAGCTCTTTCATTTTTGCATATGTGGCTGCACCTCATGAATTCCCCTTTTCCTCCTGTTCTTCCCCGCTTGTGTGAGTGGGACGAGCAGCAGCATGAGAGGAATTTTAGCAGAACCAAACCAGTTTCAACCAGGTATATTCAAGGTGTTCCTGTCCATACAATTCCCACTGCCAGCTGCAACAAATCCAAGTTGTTTGGATGGGAAAATTCTGGGTTTGAGTGTTCTTGTGTTGGAGCTTTTCCTGGAAAGGGAGAGCACTGGCAAAGGCAGCTGTGGGATGCCATGTTAACAGGTGTGGGATTAGGACAGGGAGGTACCTCTCCAGCTTTGTTTGCCTTTGTGTCTGGGAGATCCCAAACCCCTTGCTCCTTTCATTCATGGATTGTCTCCTGTATTTAGGCTGTAAGGGTAAGGACTGTGGCTTGGTTTTTTGGCGTGTGCTGACCCTGACTAACAGAGGAAGCAATTCTTTTTATAGACCAAACTGTGCATATGCCCTATCACCACTGGTGACTTTGGGCTAGAACTGTGGCATCAGAATGGCTGAAGTCTTACCTGGTGTGGAAATGTTCTCTTTTTCCAGTGCATTACCTCTAACACCTGGGATGAGGCTGATCGTAGCACACTGAGGCTTCCCTGTGTCCTTTGCCTATTTGTAGTGGTCAGTTTGCTGGGATGAAGGCAGGCAGCAAATCTTCACTGTGTTCTTCTGCTTCCTGTTTCTTTGCACTAAGATTCTGTATTGTTAAAATCTCTGTGCCTGTTTCTAGACTGCTCAGCCACAGCATCTGTAAATCCAAGTAAATGAAATTTTCCTTTAATGAAGCAGCAAAGAACTCTATGCATAGCTGCAGAAGAATTGTTTCGCTTTCATTATTAAAAGGGCACTTAGCATGAAAATTCCCTCTCATTTTTTCCCTAATAGCTCAATGTTTTATGCTTTATATAAACTGCAGATCATTTTCCCTGTACTAGAAAATGTTGCTGTTCTTACAACTCCAGGGATACATTGAGAGACTCTGCGTTATTAAGACAGCCAAAACTTTTCAGTTTGGGGCTTGTTTTTCCATAGGAATGCTTCCTGTAAGGGCCTTGCAGGAGAGATGTCATGTAACTTTGCTTGCAGGTTCTTCTTGAAGTGCCGGGAAACCTTGCAAGGTGTTTAGAGCTCATTCCCAGAGCAGCTGAGTCAAATGATAAATGCTGCTTCTCACCCTGCCCAGGTCCCCCAGTTCTCCTGGAATTAAGAATTAGTGACCACCCAGTGAAGTTTAGCACAAGTTTACATCTACAGATAATACATTTTGGGTAGTGAGAAATCATTCTGTTTGCGTTCTGTTCAAGTGATTTTTTTAAAAATTTCCATTCCCTGTGATACCAAGTCCCACGGTTCTGCCAGTTGTTCAGGAATCCTAATCCAGACCTAGGGAGCCATGTGGTCAAAGCAGAGTTTAAACCCATCCGTTCTTGTTTTCCAAGCTGCTGCTCTGTGTGCTTTCTCCCATCTCCGTCACTCCCTGCCTCGGGGGGTGTCCCTTGTCATCCTCAGGGGATGTCCCTTGTCACCGCAGGTGACAGAGCAAATGGAGCAGTGCCTCCCCAGCCCCGTGGGGAGCTGTAGCGCTGCTGCTGACAAGCAGTCCCCTCTTCTGCACCCTCCTCTCCGGCCCTTTGGAAATTCCCCTGAGGGTGTGGTGAAGCATGCCCGGCCTCATGCTTGGAATGGGCCTGATGGGGATGAGGCTGCAGTGATTTTCTGCCAGTGCTCATTGGCCAGAAAGGAAAAACTTGAAAATAAGTGATTTTGAGTGAAGTAGTGGAGGCAGCAGAGTGTTTGCTGTCTCTCCTACCCCTCAGGAACAGCTGTGCCTCTCACCCAAATTTTCATTCCATCTGCCAGAGTGGTGGATTTCTTTTGGGCTTTGGATTTTGTAATAGATGTTTAGAATGTGGAGAATTCAGAAGCCACTTTAACCAAGTTAAGATTTTGTGTGTTTAATTGACCCTTTGAGTAATCAAGGGCTACTCTAGGGNTGGCCTCATGCTTGGAATGGGCCTGATGGGGATGAGGCTGCAGTGATTTTCTGCCAGTGCTCATTGGCCAGAAAGGAAAAACTTGAAAATAAGTGATTTTGAGTGAAGTAGTGGAGGCAGCAGAGTGTTTGCTGTCTCTCCTACCCCTCAGGAACAGCTGTGCCTCTCACCCAAATTTTCATTCCATCTGCCAGAGTGGTGGATTTCTTTTGGGCTTTGGATTTTGTAATAGATGTTTAGAATGTGGAGAATTCAGAAGCCACTTTAACCAAGTTAAGATTTTGTGTGTTTAATTGACCCTTTGAGTAATCAAGGGCTACTCTAGGGATTAGAGCTTAACCTGAGCCTTTGTTCCATCATTTGAGTGCCTTGCTGCTGCTTTACCCATCACCTGCAAGGAGCTAGAGGACATCTGGTTGCTTTGGGCACCTTGGTGAGTTTTAGCATTAATGATACAGTTTTTAATTTTTTTTTTCTTTGAGAAGAGCATGTAGGAAGGTAACAAAATACTTTGGACTTGTGAAGGACAACTGTGCAGTAAAAGACTTCGCTGTTGTTGAGGAGAGTTCTCCTGTTGATTTGAGGTGTACGTGCTGCTCTGCTGCTGCCTTATTGACACAGCCCATAATTTTGATGCCTGATAATTGAATTGTGTGCTGCCAGGAGGAAGCATGGAGACAGCTTGTTCAGGGACCATCTCTCTCCAGTGGGATGCAGCTTGTGAATTACATAATGGGACTTTCGGGGAAGCACAGCACTACCTTAGCACAGCTCTGGTTACAGTCATTGATGACCTTGCTGTTCTTACTTGTGGCTGTCGGTGCAGGTTTCTGTTACATCAGTCTCGCCAGTCCTCCACGGTTTTCCTTTGGGATGAGGAGACAAATTGCTGTGTTTCATGCAATTTATTCTTAATGATAATAAGGAAAAATAGATATGTTCTGAACAGGGGAATGATACGTGACATCCCCTAGATCTGCAAGCATCCTTTTGGAACTGGCACTGAGTATCCACTCTCACATGGAGAATTTCATCTGAGTGTGGCTGATGGATCACTGTCAAAATCCCTGAAACCTGAGTGAGGAGTATTCCATAGGTGGCTGTAAATTGATGAGTTTCCATACGTGTTTGCTCTGAACCTATAGGGCCTAAGGCAGTTCTTCAGCACAGCTTGCATTTTCTTTGTAACTTGTAAATTCTTTACAGAAAGGGTGATTAGACATTGGAAGGGGCTGCCCAGGGAGGTGGTGGAGTCACCATCCCTGGAGGTGCTTGAGCAAAGACTGGACATGGCACTTGGTGCCATGATGGTATTTTGTCAAAGGTTGGACTCGGTGATCTCAGGTCTTTTCCAAACTAAATGATTCTGTGATTCTGTATTTGTTCCCCATCAGATTCAATTCTTGTTGTTAATATTTTCTTTATTACATGTTGTTAGGACAGTAGTTGTGTGGTTTTATTTAAAATAACATCTTTAAAATTCAGAATAAAAATAGCACAGAACTGCATACATTTTTTCTTCCAGAGATATTCAGTGCTTTCATGTTCAGAAAATGATAAAACAGAGTCTTTCTACATTAAAGTACCATTTCGCTTTAACTATTCCTAATAGAAAGTGTTGTTTCAGTCTGTTTGACATTTGTTTCAGCAAATTTGCCTTACCCCTTTGAAAACTTTGACCAGGTGTTGCCATCCAGTCACACTAAATGATGCTTGTTTAGAAAACTGGCTTAGTTTTCCAAAGTTTATTTTGCTAGTACTGTATTGGGCAAACTTTGAAGGCAGTGTATTGTAGTAGACTGACTGGGTAATATTTAGAAGTAGATAAGCTTTCAGGCACACAGTTTCTTATTCAGATTTGAAACTGTGAAGCCACAGCTTTTCCAGCTAAGTGGAAAATGAGTTTACAGAGTTTAATTGGTTAGACCTTCTCCCTAAGTGGCACTGGCTGAGAGCTGTGCCATACGTTGGGAAAAAAGAACATCCAGCCGGAAGGGACGTGGAAATAAATGGAGGTTGAACAGCTGAGGTCAGAGCAATACAGGACTCCGCAGGCACAAGGAGTGCTTGCAGAAGAGTGGAATTGTTTTTGTTAGGGATGTCTATAGAGCAGCTGGCTCTCTGGACTAACCCGTGCAGCTGCTGCAATGCACACCTGCTCTTGCTGGGTCTCCTTGACACAGTTTTGGGAGGTTCTGTAGGACAGCTGATCCTGCTCTCAGCCTGCCCTGCTGCCCATGGCTCTCCAGAAGAGCTCTCCAGTGGGATCCAGAAGGATTCCTGCTTTGTGACTGGGGTTATGTCACAAGCACGTTCCCAAGGCACCATGACTCAGTTGGCATCATTTTGGGCAGTTTAAAATAGAAGTGAGCCAGGTCCTCAGCTGGTATAAATTGGTGTTATTATATTAAATTCAGATGGGCCTAATTACAAGTGCTCGGGCAGACACTGAGGGTTGCACAATCCATTGCTTTTGTCACTCTGCTCACCCATAAAAGTGGGATTGCACAATGCAGCTCTCTCTGAATGCATCTCTGTCTCAGCTGCTAATTGAAAACAAACACGGCAGGATCAATAATTCACCTCTCCGGAATTTTTGTATTATAAACGATTGGAGGGATCTACCACTTGCATTAAGAGATGTGACTCTATTGCAGGGTTAAGTCCCGGCAGCAATGGCTGGAGGTCTCTAAACAGGGAAAAGTTGGAGTTGGAGAGGATTTGGATTTTTTCTTCCCCCACCACCCCCCGGTGCTATGGCTTCCGTGCCTCCTGCAAAACAGGGTGAATTTTCCAAGCCTGGATGGAAGAAGTCGTTAACAAAACTCCTGTTGACTGAGGCAGAGGAGGGCTTGGGCTATTTTGCTGCACAGGAAATGGGGCATTTCTTTGGCCACTGCTCAAGTGTGTTTTCCCTTTACAGAAATCTGCTCATGTTTTGCAGTGGGGAAATAGGAAATTGTATTTCCTCTGACTTGCAAGGAAGTTGATCTCTGCCCTCTTAATTAGTTGTTTGAAAGATGAAAGCAAGTGCCTGGGGTTAGGGAATTCCAGGAGGTTTCTTTGAACCAAAGAACTAAGAAATGGCCTGTTATGAATTCTGATTTATCCAAGCCCCACTGAAGGCTGCCTGCAGAGGCTCCTACATGGATGCAGGTCCTGCTCTTGTCTACTTATATTAAGTGATGTTGTCAAGTAGGGATAGAAGGGATTCTGGGAGTAGGATTACAAACCCTGTGCTGCCTGTCAGAGGGGTAACAGGGCAGGAAGGCCATGAGGTGCGTGTTCAGGGGTCAGCCTTTCCTACAGCCCTGGCAGCTGGGCTGAGCCCAGCAGCCCCACAAAACTCCACTTTTCCCTTACTCTTACACTGCCCTTGCCAGTTCTTGGGTCCTCAGGTGGTCACATTTTCTGCACATGGCTTGGTGCCATGCAAGCAGCTTGAAAGCAGTAGTCAAAATTCCAAACCAAGCCTATACCTGCTCATCCTCCTCCATCTGGGAAGAGGCAGACCTGGGCAGGGTTGTTCAGCTCCTTGGGGGGTGCTGGTCATTGCCTTTTCCTTTTTCTGTGTCTCTTCCGAATGTGTGTTATTCCACTTAAAAGGGTCTTTTTGTGTTTGGGTTATGGGAGGTCTAGCTGCACTTTTGTAAGTGAATAAATTACTAATTCTGTTTGTTGTTCTTCTCTTTTTTTAAAAACCAAACTACCAGACAAACAAAAAGCTTTTGAAATTCACTCTGTGTGGCTCAGCATCTCTGTGTAAGACCCATTTTTGTTCAGCATATTTAATTTCCCTCATGTGTTTGCTATTAAAGCCTTTATTTTTAGTGCTTGTTAGTCCTTTCAGTTGGTGAAATCTGATTTTTATGACACGGTCTGCATGTGTTTGGAGCTTCTGTGGAACATTTCACAGTGGTCTTGAGACCACTTCGGGGTGTGGGTATTATTTGGTGTCATAAATATAACTCCTGTTTCCTGCCTCAGTTTTTGCTCTGAGTGTGATAAACTCATGTGTAGCTCTGCCATTTTCCATTGTTTTCATTCCTGCCAGGATCCTAATGGCTACAAGGTTTATCTCAGAAGTACTCAAAGCCAAAGCCCTCAAGTGTGCTAATTGTAAATTGTTTTTATTTAAAGTTTCACCTGCACTGTCAGAAAAGGGCTTGTGTCCATATGCCCTGAGTAGTGGTGGAGTTTGGGTTATTTCCACCTTGTATGACCCCGCCAATGCTTCTTTGTAATCTTGGCAAGATTTGATACCCTTGTCCTCTTTCAGTAAGGGCAAAAAATAACCATCTCAAAAGTGCAAGTTTCCCTTAAACAGGTGCCATGAAGAGGGAAAAAGTGCTCATGGAGTTCAGCAAATACTGGAACAGAAGGGAATTGGGATTGCTAGGGGGGACAGAGGGGAATGTGATGAATGAACAGTCACGTGAAAAATTGTTCGTAGAGTTGGTCTTAGTAGAAAACAAAGGTCTGCAAGAGCTGTGCAGGAATGGGTTCCTTAAAATTTAAAAAAAAAAAAAATCAGGATCCCAAGTAACCCATGGCAAAATAACATGCCCATCAATTAATTTTTTTCTTTTCTCCTTGGAATTAAAAAGAAAAGGAGTTGTGGCGTTGGCCAGCACAAAGATTTCAAGTTCTCTGCACAGCATTTGCAGTTACTACTCTGGAAGGCTGAAATGCTGGGAAGTGGGGTGGCTCTCCCTGCAGGGTGGTCAAACTCCTGCTTGATGTAGTTCAGACTGCTGCTGGCAGCTGGGAGTCACACTGCTCTGTCTGCAGCATCCATCCTCCTTCCAAACCCTCGAATCAGGGAAAGGGGGTTCTTCATGCTACATGTGTGTAGGGGAGGGCAGAAATTTAAACAGAAGCTGTCATGATGTGCCAGCTTTATTCCAAGCATGGCGTGTGTTGCATAACCCATAACTCAAGAGCAGCACATCAGCTATGAAATGCTTGTCAAAAAGTGCGTGTGTTTTACTGAGCAGCAGTCATTAAAATGGTTGAGCCTTGTTATCATTATAGATATAACACTTCTTGGGGTTCATGTGCACTTTTCAAAGTGTTCTGGCAGTAATAAAGCAGGTTTTCTGTCGCAGAGGTAGGGGTTTCTGTTTGTGATACTGCCTTTGTCACACTGCGACAACCATTGAAATGCTAAAATCATATTGAAAAGATTAAACCAACAGCACAGCAGCTGCTATTTAGTGATCCAGGAAATCAGCTTGACTCGTATGGCTTCTATATAATCTATATATCCCAAGAGACCTGCACAGCATTGCTCTTGGAATTGCCTGGGTGCACCTGAGCTCTCCTTGAAGCTGATCTCCGTTTGGACAAACAGATGTGGGAAGTGGGACACTGATAACACAACAAGGCTTCTTGAATAATGTAATAATTACTTTTGTTGCAATTTCTCCTTCTAGGAGACGGAGCTGCTGGATATCAGCCTTGTCAAAGATGCCAGATGTGGAAAACATGCCAGAGCTCCCAAGGTAGGAATTCTTGCTGCATGCTTTCCTGTTACATTGGTGACCTAGATAAAAAAGAATGGCAATTATATGCAAGAATTGAAAAGAGGAAAAAAGGTTCCCTAAGTGAAGAAGTATTTTGCCTTTTCTTTGTTTAACACTGTTTCTGTTGAGAAGTGTTGGCATTGTTGAGCTGTTGTCATTGGATTCCATGTGTAAAATCCTGCTGGAAGCTCTGCTGGCAGTGCAGGAACAAAAATCCTGGTTCGTCAAGGTACACTTACACAAGTTCTTGGCTTCCCTGATGGCAAGGAGCTGATAGTTGTTTGAGTCCGTGTTGTATTTTGTGCTGGTGATTTTCCTCTTTCAGTGCCTCTTGGGGCCAGAAAGAGATTTTTGGGGTTTTTTTTAAACTGCTATCAGAGAGGTTGGGATATCAGCTCTCTTTGGGCTTGCCCTGAGGTACTGTGCACTCCTTCACAGTCTCTAAAGACAGTAGGCTGTAGATATAGGTTCTCTCTGGTGTTT
This sequence comes from Melanocharis versteri, assembly GCA_013397845.1. Lineage (NCBI taxonomy): Eukaryota > Metazoa > Chordata > Aves > Passeriformes > Melanocharitidae > Melanocharis > Melanocharis versteri. The sequence continues at coordinate 463,136 of VZTG01008324.1, read as the reverse complement.
TTGTTTGGGCAAACAGCACATCAGAGGAAAAACCAAAGCACTCAGCTCCAGAAGCAAGAGAGTGCCTCGGGGAATCCCAGGAGTGATAGGAAAAAATGAAATTTCCCCAGGGGCTGGGAAGTGCGGCCTTGCTGCTGCTTAGCCCTGGTTGAACAGACCAAAAGAACGTTTCTCCTACTTTCATCTTGGAGGGGGGAATATTCCTGGGTCTGGATGACCTCTCTTCCTTGCAGCCAGCCCTGGGCCCAGGCACAGCCCCAGGGGCTGCTCAGCCCCCCGAGGGCAATTAGGAGTGGAAAAGGTTGTTTTTCCGTGCCAGAAAGCAGTTGTAGTTATCTCTGAACAGACTATTCACATTTGGTTTTCAAAGCTCTCCATGTAATGCTGGCAGCATTTTAAAGGCTGAGTTATAATTGAAATGCAACAGAAGTACTTTATGACAGCCACATTAATACCAAATGAGTTCACCATGATTAATGGTTCTATGATGAATAGCAATAAAGTATTAACAATGTCTAGAACATTATTCTAAAATGCTACCCGCTTTACAGAGGACATTCATGTTCTTCTAACCAAATGTTTTTAGCTAAAATTTATGCGTAGCTATTGCCTTGGTGACTTTTATTTATTGGGTTACATAAAGGCTGGTTTTGTTACGGCACGTTACAGATTTGACAGCAGTGGCATTCAGTGAAGGGTAGGAGAAAATCCCGGCTCTCGGGGTGCTGAAATGCACCACCTGTGTGAATGAGCTTGCTTTTTGTCATCGATTGTGTGTGGGCAGCAGCTGAACAGCACCTGGCTTGGCTGTTGATGGCATCTTGCAAACAGTCTGGAATAAAAGGCTGCTTTTGGGGCCATTCGTGCCAGTTTTGCCCTGCTGGGTGTTGTGGGGCTGAGGTGAGCGGCGCTGCAGAGCCCTGCGTGTGTCACTTCCACAGAGGATCTAAAGCTCAGCTTTAGAAGGCTCGGCTCCAAGTCAGGCAGCAGCAGCTGGGGTTGCACAGAGGTTTACAATAAAACCCCTGGGATTTTGGCTGAAGAGAGAGCACTGGGAATGGAGGATACTCACCAAAGCTTTTCAGGGGCTCTTTTCTACAGCTCTGCTTCCAGCTGGGAGCACCCCTCGCCTTCACTGTAAACCAAGAGACTGAGGTGATTTGCTCTACATCATCCCACCACTCCTCCTTCTGCCCATAGTTCTGTACAATTTTTATACTGCATTAGGGGATTTCTGCCAGTTCATGCAAATTTTTAATCTACTTTCAGAATTCTAAGAGTAGATTTCACCCATGGGCTGTCATTACGAACTTAGCTTAATGGGAATCTTTAAACCTCATTTGGTGTATTTCTGATCTGCTGCTGCTTTTTGATAGAAATAAGTGTCTTTTTCAAGAAGCCTTGACTTCTCCATTAAATAAAAAAAGAGTAATTCCTTTTTATTTTTATAGTAAGCTAAGTTTCAGTGTCATTAACTTCACCCATTGTAAGCTACCAGAATGTGTGAGATGTGCTGCTACACAAGGCCACCAGCAAGAAATTATTTTAGAGGACTGTAGGCAGTCCTAGTTTCCAAAACTCAGTCTGTTCTCATGCTGCATTCAGTGCACTGCCATGAGTATTCTTCATTTCTGAAAAAGGACTGAGAAGCACAAAGGATTTCACGGTTTCTCTTCCAGCCTTTTTGGTTGATACTCAGTTCTCATAGTATTTTTCTATAACTCCAGTCCCATATATTTTGTGATTGTTCTTGCACATTTTTTGCATCTTTCTGGGTTTCTCACCCAGCTGGTCTGGTTGCTTTCTCCATTCCCTCAATATTTAGCCTCAAAAGTTCCCTCGAAGGCCCAAAAGTGCAGCTCTCACCCTGCAGTCCTCACATCAAGGGCAGCACAAGGAGCGAGCTGAGAACACACTTTTGGGTGCTGTAATGAATCTCTGTCTGCCCCTGAGCAGTGCTGTTGCCAGGGGGGCAGGAACTTGGGTTTCTGATGATGTAGAAGGGAGTTTTTAGTGGGCAGCAAGGCACTTGATGCTTGGGAGATGAAAAGCAGTCTACTCAAATGACCCTGAGATCCTGAGAAGCTCCAGCATCGCCTTCTTTTTGCACATTGTCAGGGATGGCTCCTTCTGTCTTCAGCTGCTATTTTCAGATATGGTAACAGAGTTTTCCATCTCCATGCAATATACATGCAGAGGCTGATTCCTCGGTAGAAAGGCAAAATCTCAGGCAGCACAGAGCACTGCAGCAGAGCTCTGCATGAAAACTAAAATTAAAGTCATGTTCTGAAGGGAACAAGAAAAGACACATTAATTGTGTATGCTAAGGAAAAGTGCCTCCATTCAAAGTAAAATGAAATTTATGAAGAAGTGAGAGAATTACAAAATGATTATCAGGACTTTGCTTTTTTTAGTTGGCATTAGAATCAGGTAGGAAAGGGAGCAAGAGGAATTTTGAGAACAGAAGAAAATCATTAGTTGTGATGAAGCAATGATTTATTTCCCTTTATTCACACATTACCTGGTAATACTATCTCAAGCTTGGGTTTGATGTGCAGACTAAGAAACATCTTTTCCTTTGTAAAGTTCAGTGACGAGGTCTGCAAAACAAAATAACGCAAAATGTGCTTTTGTACAAGGAATAGCTATGAATATTCACATGCCTTCTGGAAAGCATGGAAGTGCCTCTCAGAAGAGTATCCGTGCTCTTTAACAGGAGCTGTAGCTAAAAATGTCAGGCACCAGTAAATACTGGGAAATGGATAGTCAGGTGGTGAAAATTTGGCAGCTGCAAACATGCTCACAGCCCCCGGGGAGGTCACACTTTTTACCATCTTGTATTTACCTTAGCCAATAACAGTTTCTATGGAAACTAAAATCTTAAGCAACTATATGTGTTTTTACTAGCGAGAAGAAATATCAGGATGAGTTGACAGGGAGAAGGAAATAACCCCATGGTAAATGCTCATATTGAAAACTTCTGATGCATTTGATCAGTCTGTTTTCCCTCAGCATCCTGTTTTCTCTCATAAATCATTCAGCAGGAAATGAATTTCTTTAAATAACATATACTGTGAAACCTGTAGGAGATGAAATTATGAATGATAGAATCTCTCTCATGCCAAGATGTGTTTAGAGAGTAATCCCCAATTTTAAAAAATCTCGTGGCTCCTCCGCCCCAAGTTTTTTCATTTTAACAAGCAAGCTCTACAGAGAAAAATAATTCAGATGTTTGAATGTCAGAAATTTGCCAAGACCCAACTACTATTTTAATATCAGCACCAGCCTCTCTGTATTTAGTGGGTTTACTTGAAATGCTCAAGTAGAGTGAGATGATTTTGGACCTAGCTCAGTTGTACTCCAAAAGCTGTTGTGGAAGGTTTGCTGGCTTCTAACACATCTTCAGAGGAAAAACAGCATTTCCTGGACTAGGTGGGCTCGGGAACTAAAAGGAAAACTAGCAGGGAAAATGTCAATAATTCTTTAACTGAAAATCAGGTGGTTTGGGGGGAAATGATGGTGTGCAAGTCTCTTTGAATTGTCAGAGCTCTCCGGACTGCAGCGTTTGCCTCTGCTGCTGCACTCCGTGGCACTGACTGAGCATCAGTCAGACTGACAGTGTGCAGGGACATTTATGTTGTGTTTGGTAACCCCCTGATTAGACTGCCCGTGGGAAATGGCAGGTTTATTGGGTTTTTTCCTTTTTGTGCACCCAGTCCATTCCCTGGAAAAGCCAGCTGTGTCCATGGATGGCACAGGGCAGCAACACACCTGCTGCCCTTTGCAGCACCGACTCCCGTCGCTCTGCCCGTCTCAAACGCCGCTGTTGCTGTCATTTTTGTCTGCTGATATAAATGCACGCTGCTTTCCCTTCACCAACCTTGATGCTAAATTAGAAAATGTAAATTATGCCGAAGCAATGTTCTATTTCTGCCAAAAAGAAATAAAAATGGAATGTGCACGCAGCTCACCTTCTTCCCACTCACCTTGGGGATAACAGCGACAGCCACAAACATCCGCCCCAAATGTGTTTGTTCATTTACATAACGGCTTCTTTTTTTTCATAACAATGACTGAGTTGAATAAATACTTTCTCTAGTTCGAGTTTTACTTTATTAAGGAAGGTTAAGATGAATTTATTTGGATTATATTTGGCCAGTGCTCATGCGGAAATGGAAGTGGTTTAAGTGCCGCAAGGAGTGTGGGAGCTGTGGGCCCTGAGAGTGAGGGGGCTGTTCCTTGGACCCTCCAATGGCCCAAATTGGTGATTTTGTTCACAACCCCGAATGCTTGGGGAAGCAGGACCTTTCCAGCAGCGTGTCATCCGCTGTGTAACTTAGCTCTGTCTGGGCAGCTCTTTGAAATCACTATTTACGAACATGCAGGATATGGCAGAAAGCACAGGGTTTTTTCCAAGGCTTTCACGATGAATCATTGCCAGAAAGACTTAATTTTTTTTTTCCCCTGCTTGCTGACTGTTTCAGCTAGCTTTGTGAGCTGGTTGGTTTTATGCTTTTCTTTTTTATATTTATAAAGCCTCCATCTTCTTTTTGTTTCCCAAAGTTCGTGGCACAGCGAACTGTAATAAGAAATTCCATATTTTGAGAAGCACAGAGGCATCTTACAAGTGTGATTTTAAAACCTGACATTTAAATTTGAAAAGGTAGGCACTGCTCAATTAAATATGTGATATTTGAGTTCCTGAAAACACCAGAAATTATCGGTAAAGCTGTGCTTTAAATGATGCTGCTGCTGCTGCTTTTGAATAAACCTGTGTACATGGACGCTTTATTTTTTTTTTTCCTTTGCCCCTTTTGGTATGACCAGTGTTGTTGCCCAGTAATCCAGGACAGGGATGTCTTATTCCTGCTTTCACAACTAATGATGTTAATGAGCTGGGAGAGCAGCTGGGACAGCTTGTCCAGCCACAGCTGTCACAAACCCCCATGCCCTGTCACTTGTGATAAACATCACTCGAATCTGACAAATGGCATTTTTGCAGTGGCTGGCACAAAATTTAAAAATTGGTGGGATGACAGAGTTATTTTGGAGGCACTTCTAGATGCTAAGATGTTGATACTGCCTATCGATTTCCAATATTATCTGTTTGTTACCTTTTGACTTGCACCAAGATCACAAAGTCTCGGGAAGTACAGCCTTAGTGCAATACTAATACAAAGACTAATAAATAAAATGCTGCTATCCATAAAAATAATGAATGCTCCATTCAGCCTGTGTCATGGACACTGAGTCTGGAAAGAATTTCAAAATTTTTCCCTGGAAAATGTAAAGGTACTCAATAACTGAACCATGCTAGTCTTTCCTTCTGGGCTGTAATCACCATCTAGAAATATTTCATAAATATTAAAGTACATATTTTAGCAGTAGTGTGGCGACATCTGATGGGAGTGCAGTACCCTCAAGCTTCAAATGTAGGATCAACAGGCTCAAGTGAAAATGTCACAGCAGATGCATCTTTCTGCAACTGTTTAGAACACATGATTAAAATTTCCCTGGTTTATTGGAATCCAGCTTGGTGATTTGTCATTACATCCCTTAGCTTGTAAACAGCCGCTTGGAGAAAGCTGTCAGGTTTTAATTAGTTGCAAAGGTTTGATACGCTTGTTATGATCTGCATATAAATGGGGTTTTCTCCTGATGGAACTGTGAGGCTTTTTGGTCTGTGTGTGTCCCAAGGTTTGGCTGTGCCACTGGGATGCCCCAGCTGCACCAGAGACCTTGTAGGGACACACGTGTCCTGCAAAGAGACCTCCACCAGTATTACTGGGAAACATTTCATTAGGAATATGAGAGCAGGACTTAAAATTCAGCCACAGGTAAGGCAGTGAATGGGAGCAAATGGAAATAGCCAGGGGTCCCTGTGAACTGTAAAGCAGCAGAAAACTATGGATTTCCAGGGCAGTGGTATCAGTATATTAATGTTAAATCCATGTTAGCATTTTTCCATAGCATCAAGCAGAAAGAGAGACTGGTTTCTTTTACTTTGTCTGCTGTGGATGTGCAAGAAAGTAGAGGCAAGTGCATTCAAATATCTGATAGTCTGGGGTTTTTAATACAGTGGGTTATTTCAGAAACCAAACCAAACAAAGCTCCCTTCCTATTTAATTATAAATAGGATTATGCTACCAAGTAGGACTTACAAATACTTCAGTTTTAAATAAATCATGGCCAGTATTTGTGTGGTGGTAACAATAAACCTTACAGCTGTATTGAGTGCAAGTTGCCTGTCTGTGGCTTTCTCAGCTCTATCACCTCCCAAACTAATCCTAGCTAAATAAACAAAATTATCAGCTGTTGCCACTGGGGAGTTCAGATGCTGCCACTCCTGGGCTGTTAATGAGCCACACACAAGGGTGTTCCTGCAGAATGGATGGCACAGGGAAGCAAAATGGTTCTCTGTAGGCCAGAGCTACAGGAACATTTTCTGAGGGCCAAAAGTTGGCTTAATGCATTTTCCAACCTGTGGTGATTCATGAGACCAGAGCAGTATATTTCTGGTGAAAACTGCCATGTGTTAAGACTGATACACAGCTATACATGATTTGGGAAGGTTTTTCTCACTGTGGAGGGCGTTGTGGATTGAGTCTTTCCAAAGAGAAACATTTCCACAGCTACAAATTGGATCAGTAGAAGCTGTACAGCCTCTCCTCGATGTGGCTGATCTGCACTAGCATTGCACAGAGACATTGCAGGAGCTGTTTTCTGCATCTGGATCTTCTTTCCTGTGGCTGATAGCATTGGGAGTGTCCAATATCCTTCACAGTTTGGCTTTAGATGGCAAAAGTCAGGTCTTCATTCTTGAGAAGGCTGATCTGCAGAGAAATCTTGTGCGTGGATGTACGTATGTGTGATTCTTGGTGAACAGAAACCATTTCAGGGTCTGGGTAAGAAAGCAGGTGAATTTAACATTTCCCAAGCTTAGCCACTCTTGAGTATGAGCTTGCCTTCGTACCCCTCAAGTGCAGATTGAATTATTAGCCAGCCTGAAATGTGAGGAATCTTACAGAAGTACTGAGAGTGTACCAGTGCTCTGGGATTGTGGCGTGTCGCAGAAAGAGCAGGTGCAGAAGGGGACGATTCCATGCTGCTCTTACACTAAGGTTCAGGTAGCTCTGGTTTTAGTTGGTACCACGGTCCTGAATTGCCAAACAACACAGAAAAAAACCTGAGTGTGTATCTGTAAAGTGCAGCAATCTGTTAAAACGCAGGTGTGCTCTTTTGAAGACATATTCCTATGGTTTAGGTTTGTGAGCTTCTGAGTTACACTGTTTATCTGGAGGAATTTGGATAAATCACAATTGCCTTACTTTGGAGAAGAAATCCCCTTGGCTGGAAGTTTCTTGGGGAGATCTTGGCTGTGATATTTTGCAGTATCCCCTTTCTTTGTTGTCTTTTGGAACCAGAGTGAACTCGCAGAGGTGTGATTTAGAATCAGACCTAGATGGAAGCTCATATTTTCCCATCCTGTTGTGCACTGTCTCCACGTCTGGGCTCATTCCCATCAAGGGAAACTGGTTTCCACATACCAGACTTCCAGTGGTGGTTAATTACCATAACACCTGTTGAAAGAACGTATCTTTTCCGTATTATTTCCAGGAGGAATCCTAAAACAAGCATCAATATAACTTGCAAATACATCACCATCTGTGTTGTTTGAATTCATGAAAGTTATGTCTAGTCCTGGTGCTGGGACAGTATTAAACACAGTTTACTGCAACTGGTAAATAATTGGATTTCTTTAAAAAATAGGTCAGAGGAAATGAGATCTTTCTGTTGTGCTGAAACACAGAAAAATCATTATCAACTTAGTCATTTTTATAAGGAATTACTGTGATGGAAGGTTCTGGTAGTTCAGGGGAGCTGCAGCGATGGTGGTTCTGATTTGCAGTGCATCCCATGCTTGTTTTCCCTTTTCTGAAACGCATCCAATATTGATAATGCCATAACTGAAATTACACAAAGATTTTTTTTGTTCTTGTTGCCCCTCGGAGTTAACCTCCTTCCTCTGAGATTAATGAAATACATTTAAAATAATTTGTATGAGAAATTGTATGGTGTAGTTTGGAATGTTTAGTGTAAATGGCTTCAAAATGGTGTTTGCTAATGAAGTGGCAGAAGCAGAACAGCCGTGCTGGGTAAGGTCACGGTATAAAGCGGAAACATTAATCTCAGAAATAATGGTTGTAATTTGCATGCTGTTAAAACGCCTTAAAAAAGGACAAAACGGAATTCAGGTAAACCGAAGCGTCTGTGTGAATGGTTGCCCTCATGTTGAGACAAATAGAAGAAGCTAATGTGTGTGGGATAGTTGATAGAGCTGTGGGAGCAGATCCCAGCCCTCCCAGGGCAGGGGGACGCTGCTTGGGCTGCTGCAGAGAGCCAGACTCCCTTCAGGGGGTTAAAGATCAAAGCCAGCATGGGAAGGTTTTCTGCAGCAGGTTTTGGGTAAGAAAGTCTAAGCCTCAGAATGGTTATTTGGCAGTTTGAGAATGAAGGCTGATTCAGCTATCCCAGTTAGCCCAGTTCTGCCAAGATTCGCCTTGCTAAGGACGAAGATCTCTTTCTGCCCTTGCTCCCAAAGCCGGCTCCGGGGATCTGCCCCCGCTGCTGCTCCCATGCCCAGAAGCCTCGAGCTGCAGCCCGGCAGTTTGCCCCCTTCCTTCTCTGTGTTTACACAGCCCTCAGACCACACTGGTTTTGTAGGAGAGAACGTCACCTTCTCCAGAAAGGCTTTCACGTTTAGTTAGAGCCGTGGTAAAGTTTCTTTGCAGCCATGGACTGCTGCTGTCACGCTAAACACGCAGGCTGTTGGAGAGAGGCAGGAGGACGGGCAGGACGGGAGCTAGTCTGGGTCTCGTGGTGTGTGTGTTTTACAGGTCAGTGCACGAACATTTCCGGAACTGCTGCAGGGCTTTGGGTTTGCTATTGGGTTTGGCTGAAGGAAGAGGAGAATTTCTTTTGGAGTTGCTTTCATATCGTCCTTCAGAGTGTTCGTGCAGTGGCCCAAGGCTCTGGGGTGCTTTGGGAGCTGAGGCTGCCGATGCTGTAGAGTTTGAATCTGATGGAAGTGTGTTCAAGGCCAGTTTGGATGGACGTCTGAGCAACCTGTTCTTGTGGAAGGCACACCCTGCCCATGCCAGGGGGGTTGGAACAATATGGTCTCTAGGGCTTCTTCCAACCCAAACCATTCTACAATTCTCTGATGTCCTTGGTTGCAACTCCTCGTAATTAACGTGTTAATCATTGAACCATGTTTGTCCCTGTACTGAAAAGTGGCAGCACTTCTGCATGTTTCAAGGGAACTGTTGCTGCTGTAAATTCTTGTAGGCAATACTGAGTATGATCTAGCTCGTTTTTAAGACGCTGATAAGTTTGTGGCAGTATTTCAGTTGTGGGAACTGATTTTTTTTTTTAACTGTATTTTTTTTCATCCTGCTGGAGTCAGGAGAGTTTCAAATGGTGGGAGGAGAAGTGGAATTATTTAACTGTTACTTACATAATAAAAAAAGGAGAATTTGAAAGCTGTGCTTAGGTTTCCTCATATTTTGATGATGCTTGGCTTTTCCTTTTGGTTTATATTTAAAGTGTTCTCTGAAAGCATAATCACTTGATATTGCTAATTTAAATGTTTGCATGTGACATTTGCAAATGGTGTAATTAAAATTAACCCTTTACTGGTGCTTTTTGGAATCATATACCAGCTTGCTTAAGAGCATTTAAATGTCCACGTGTTTGAAAGGGAGATACTGTGTTTTCCACTTCAGCTGAAAACTTCTTTGGACAAATTACGAGTGCCAAGGTAAAACTTATCAGGCTGTAAACAAATGTTACACAATCTCTGTTAGCTTTCTGCCATCTGGCAAAACCCAGTGATTCTCAGGCAGTCTTGTGCTCTTTGCAGCAGTGCTGTGCTTGGCAACATGGGAAAAGCTGCCCACAGCTGGCAGTGCAGCCAGGGAAGGAGAAGGTGTGGTAGAGGAGCCCCAAGTTCTTGTCCTCAGTCTGTGTGTGGACCAAAACAAGTCCTTATGCNAGCCAGGGAAGGAGAAGGTGTGGTGGAGGACCAAAACAAGCCCTTATGTTTTAGGGGATGGGGATGTGAGGTTCCCTCCCCTTGCTCCCAGACCAGATGCCTGCTGCTGGCACTGTGGGTTCCTCCCTGTGGCTTTAGGAAATTTCATATTCGGGAGCTGTTGGAATATGTGGAATAATTTTCAGATTATCAGTTCGATATCTTTAAGCAAACTGAAGAGCTTGTGCAACTCCACAGCAGTGAGGACTAACGTGAGCACCCCCAGTGCTCCCATACAGGTTTGCTGAACCCTGTTTAAGATTCCTGTCATGAACAGCATCCACTGTGAACTCCCTTCCTGCTGGGAGCTGAGGAGCACAGACAGGGAATTGCCTGAGCTGGGATTGCACATCCCATGGAAAGGAAGTGGAGTCCTGCCCCGCCTGCCTGGGGAGCCTGATTCACCACGGCACTTGGCATATGCTCCAGAAGCCTTGTAGGAAGAAACTCTGCAATGACCAAGTATTTGTTTAGCACATCCAGGAAAGGTGTGATCCCAGGATAAGAGACTGGGAGACAAAGTGTCGTTTAAAGAGAATTCTATATTAAGTAGCCCAGAATTAAGATGAGTGATGAGAATGTAGAAGTGTTGTCAGCAGCTTTCCCCTGAGTAGGAACTGTGCCTGTTAGTCATGCAGTTTATCCTGATGATAAATTCAAAACTATTTCCAAGATTGTTTAGAGTATGAGTTAAAAAATGCATTTTCCTTTATTCTTTGGGCTGTGTCAAATATGATATAAAACTATTTGATCTAAAGTTATTTCAATGGCAGTTGAATATTAGAGACATACTTAGAATTCTAATGTGCTTATAAACCAGAGAAAAAGATGAGGAGAGTTGTTTTTATTTGCATGAAAATACTGAACCCTGATGTAGATGCAGATGGATATTTTTCTTTGGGTGCACATTGTCTATTGCTCCTGGGAGTGCAGAATTGAATTGCATGAATACATAGTTCAGTCTGGCCAGATGAATGTGGTACAGTTGCTCTACCTGCTGCAAATAAGAGAACTGGAAATAAAAAAAGTTAAGGAATACTTGGTTTTCTCTGCTTTTCTGCATGGGATTATGCTTGATAATTGCAAGGACCACTGTGCAAGTGTTCTTACAGGTTCTGTGGTCTCAGCAGTGTGGACACAAAATAAAGAAGCTAATGGCACACAGCAAAAGCCCTCCTGGGAACCCATGTGCCCAGTTCTGCAGGGAGGGAGCTGAGGAGCAGATTTCATCCTCCCTTGCACCATGGAGACAGTTGTTTACACAACCAGGCCGCTTTAGAGTAGTGTTTGTCACGGGCTTTAAACCCAGAGCTTATTTACATCAATTGCTGCGAATCGGAGCACTTGGGCAAAGCCAAAATCTATTTATAGGGCACTTATCAGTAAGTCACGTGTTTTCCAGTTCCCTTGATGGTGGAGTGAGCCCACCCCCCAGTGAAATAAAGAAATGCTTTTCTAGCTGGGCCTGTGAGCAGAGGCAGCAGAAACAAGGCTTCGTGTGCTGCCTCCAGTTCTTCGCTCTCCCATCAGTGCATGATTGCAGTTTGGGGGGGCGGATCGATTTTGTTTGGGTTTTGGGAAGTAGAAGGCTTAGAAATGTCTCCAGGAAATGAAAAGGCAATCAACAGGCAAATCACCAAAGGAAAGGGGAAAAAATAAAAGGGAAAAAAAAGCTGTATTTCAGTTATTTATTCTTGAGATGTGCAGCAGGGTTCTTTAAAATTCCCATCACCCAGAGGGAGCTGATTGGCTTCCTTTTAATTTTGCTGCAAACAATAAAATCTTAGCTTGAAAAGCCAACTTGAGTGGGCTCTGCTCATCCAGCATCCCTCTTTCCCAAGTTGTTCTCGATGCTGATTAATGGATATAACAAAGAAAAACCTCATCCCATTGCAAAAAACTGGGCTGTCTGGTCACGTCCTGTGTGTGTAAGAGAAAATAATGTGCAGGCTCAGAACAAAAGCACTAATGTTTGAAACCATGGCTGGGAAAGAAATACGATGGCTTACTGTGTTTGAAGAGCTTTCTTGAAATGCAGGGATGAGTGATGTGGGCAGCAGCTGGCTCTGGCTTTAAATTCTTCTGCAAACCCTGGGCTGGGAGGGCACAGTTTAGTCTGGGCACACACAACAGAGCCAGGCTGCTTAATTCGGCTGGGTTGGTTTGGTTTTCAGCGTAATTTGATGTGTGTGTTCTGATTTCTTTGTATGTCTGCATTGGGATCTTCATTAGAAGTTGCATTTTAACAAATGTAGAGTAAATTTTATTTCTTAAGCATGAGACTGGGACGAGACAATTCTGATGAGCTTTTTTAGGAACCAGCATCACAAGGGAGACTTGGAGGAAAAATTCCATGTAAATTCATATTTAGTCAAAAATTCCATATTTTAGAAGCAGTAGTTATTTATTAATTTAAATACTTTGCAAATACTTGCTGGTTTTCTCATTTGAAATACATGGTATCAGTGGAAATCATCTACATTTTGCTAGACTAGAGGTAGGTTTCTATTAAAACAAACAGATGTTTTTAAATTTAAAAAATCAGGAATGGGTATGGTTGGAAGGGACCACAGTGGGTCATCTGAGCCAAGCACAATCTTTTCTTTTTCTTACTTGAAATCTGTTTCTGTTCGTTGTTTATAGATATATTACAGATAGGAGTGCTGTTACGAAGTATGAACTGTGCTGTCTAAAATAGACTCCTTTAGAAATGTGGGAAATGGTTTTGCCCATTTTTTACCGTGCCTGTCATCTGTTAAAGTGCCTCTTTCTCCTGAAGGGAAGAGCTGGGTGGTGCTCACATGCCTTGTCTGGTGGCAGTGAAGTGTCAGCAGCTGGCTGCAATTACATTGTCTTGGAGAGGCCACCGCAGACCAGCCAGGGGACATTGAACTGGAATGACTGTCAGCCAGGGGAGGTGCAACATGTGGAAACAGAGAGCCCAGGGAGAGGGGCAGGGCTCTGAAATCACAGTGAGGTGCTGTGAGCTGGTGCCAGCCCCACGGCACTGCCAGCGCCACCTCAGCCATGGATTCTCAGCCCCGTGCCAGGACACGCTCCAAGCAGAGGCACGTGGGCATGGAGCACCAGGGAGCCCTCAGGGCCTGGGAGGCAGCAGAGAGGTCTTCTCCAAACAGCATCTGGCAAAGCCTGGCCAAGATGTGGGGGCAACGAGCTCCTCGTGCAATCTCAGCAGCTGTTTGGTTTTTATTGGGAAACAGCTAAGCCAGGAAAAACTCCAGTAGGCAGCAATTAGTAATGCTGGTGCAGTTTTAGTACATTGATGTATTTATTTTTCTACTCTTTCTGCATCTGTATTTACTTAGCTCCTAGCTGGAATCCAAACAGTTGCTCCTTTGAAGGGGTTTGAAGTGCTGTGTGAAGCACCTTCAGTTACGGAGTTCAGCTGATGTTGGGTTATTTCAGAATCACAGGATCCTTAAGGTTGGAAAAGAGCTCTGAGGTCATTGAGTCCAACCTGTGGCTGAACCTTCACCACGTCAACCAGACCAGAGCACTGAGTGCCACGTCCAGTCATTTCTTGACCAGGGATGGTGACTCCATCTCTTCCCTTCGCAGCCCAAACCAATGTTTAACAACCTTCTCCATGAAGAAATTCCTTGATGTCCAGCCTGAACCTTGTGTAGCTACACCCAACCCAGCAAAGCATTTTTACTTCGTGCCATTTCATTTTTAGTGCATTTCTCCCTTTTCTTGCAGAAAGTTTCTGTGTAGTTAGTCTTGTTTCTGGAAAATTGCATGTGGAGTCACTCTAAACCAGGAGCTCAGGTCAGTGATATGCAGCCTGCACCGCTGCATGTCTTTGGTCTGGATCCTGCATTAACCTGTAATCTGTTTAAATCTGGTTTATAATCTATTTACAATCCCATTCCTTTATCTAGGACATGTTTCTTTGAAGAAGAAATTGCGTTTGACAGCGCACTTCATGTTTGAGAGTTGAAATCCAATTTGTCTGATCCTAGAAAGCTGGCTCCCATGTTTCTGTTAATGAAAACCCTCACGTCATCCTGCTGTCCGAATCAGCAGGAATGCCCACTCACCATCCATTACCCTCGCTCAGCACATCACAGCCACAGCACCAGACAGGTGGGAAGATGGATAGAAACAAATCCCTGACCTCCTGCCAGTCTGATCTTCCCCTTCAGAGCGTTACAATCTCATTCCATAAATATTTTCCTGGTTTTGTCCGTGTATTTAAAGCCCAAACCGTGTTTGCTGCTATAGCTGCGTGGCTATTTATTGATGTGATTTCAGGGATGAAAGAGCTGACGGAAGGTGAAGGATGGAGATACGTAATCTGCAGTGCTATCAGTGTAGCCCTTTTGCTGTCCTTTATAATGAGCTGCAGGCTGGCAGGCGCAGCATGGGCAGTGTTTGCACATGTGTATGTTTTGTTTAAAAGCTGAGGAGCAGAATAGTTATTATTTTGGGATCTGTGCCTAATGCAATTTTCCAGTAGTAACTAAATCAGAGAGTGCCCTCAATATTTGTTTGATTTTTTTGCAGTGAAGTAGGAATAGTGTGGCTATTGTAAAAAGGGAGTGAAGCACTAAGCAGGAGCAGTATTTACAAAGGCATTTGTGTTTGTGTTACTCGAGTATTTCTTCTCCATTACACTTCGCTAATGACCTTTCAAGTCCTCTCCAAGTTTACATTTCTTCAATTTTATGAATCTTATTTAGAAAAAATAAGCTCTAATTCATTCTTTCCTCCAACAACCTTTAAATTACGGAAGAGAGTACTTGTAATTCTAAGTAAATGTTTCATATTGGAATAGTAAATTGTTCTAAATTGATGATCTGCTGTAGAGCTTAACCTTGGTGATCGGTGAGGAGTTTAGGTAGCGTGTCATCTGTTTCTCCTAAATATGGGAGGAAAATCCTGACAGCCTTGTCACATTTGCTTTCCCTAGCCTGGAATATCTCAATCTAACTGTGCATCTCTGAATCATACATTATTTTTTCTCTTGGAGAAGCAGAGATTGGTCTTAACTGTCAACACCCAGGAAAATGAAACAAGAGGACCAAAGGTTTCTAAAGCTTTGCAGGAGGCATAAGAAAGATTATCTGAATAAACTTTCTTGCTATGTGCATGTCTGATAATTGAAGGGAGACACATCTGCTGCCACTGAATTGCTGCTCTTGGTTTGCACGACTCCTTGGCTTTCTGTTCTGAATTGTTTGACATCAAATACAGACGTCTTGGAAAGAGGACCTGCAGGAAGGCAGCTTCCCAAAGGCATTGCCTGACACGGAAACACTGGAGTTAGTGCTGTTCTAGTTCCAGCCTCTCGCTCTGAGGATCTTGCAGCAGCTGGAGATAAGTAAATGGTGTAGTGGTTCATGTTGTGGCACTGAGGAAATGAACTTTATGTAAAGTTTGTGTCACTTTATCAAGAATTTAAAATGTCCTGGTGATGCAATTTCCTAATTGAGCTTTGCCTGTTACTTAGTTCCTGACTAGGAAACTAGGAATAGGTGACTATTAACACCGGGATGCTGGATTTTCTGCTTTAAAAAAAGGAGGCTGAAAAGAGGCAGAGCTGAAATGTATATTTGGAAAAGACACTGAGTGAGCAAAGTGGACTGGAGCTCAGTTGCCAACAGAACAGAAAGCTCTTGAAATCATCAGCCTGAGAAGGTGCTGGACGTGGCACTGTTGTATTTGTTTTCCTCTCCACCTTCAGCTTATTTGGTCCTGTCTTGAACCTCCTTTCCTTGGTAGAAGTCTCTGCACAGGCATAGAGCAAGTTTCTTCTTCAAGCAGCTCGACTGGAGTGCTTGTGGGAGCACCACCCTTCCTCGTCAGCCAAGACCATGTTCCTTTTGGATAGAAGATCACAGTGTCTTTCTAATAGGCCACCTCAGTTGAGCTGTGATATTTAAAACAAGATGAGACTGTACCTGGAAGCAAATTACAAAAGGGTGTCTGAAAACCTCTTGAGTGAAACAGTGGCTAAATAAATGCTGCCCTGGGCATAGAGTTAAGGGCAGTGGAGAGAGTCCTTTCTGCAAATGCTTCTCTCTCTTCCAGGGTCCGTGGAGGCCCCTTTGTAGCCCTGGGTAATCTCTGAATGAGGTGCTGGTAATTAAACAGGGACTCTCTGTTCATGGAAGGATGTGCAACCAAATGCTAATCGTGCAGGAATTAGCAGCAGTGGAGGCGGCCGTGTGGAGAGCATGTCGTACATAAGGTTACACTGCCTGGCAAGAATACTAATTACCCAGTGCTGAAATCTGAAAACCTGAGCAAGCTGTCGAGGAGCAGGTGGGGTCTGAAGAACCACGTGTGCAGATGTAATTTTCAGAGAGAGAGGGTGGAACAGGAGTTTAATCTGGAAATGACAGCAGCTCTCTGCTTTTGATGAGCCATTCCAGAACATGGGAGTTGCAGCTGCTTGGTCCCCCCTCACATCCAGGCTGCTGAATCACAAGCAGTTTAATTTCTTGCAGTGCAGTGACTCTCTTGCTGTTTTAAAAGCCAAAGACACACGAAACATCAGCACTTTCAGCACAGCTCTGATTGCATCCTTGCAGTTTGTTCTGCCAGTATGCTCTCCTTGGAGTGTAGTTCTGGAGCTTTGGAGTTTAATTGCTTTTAATTGTATCTAGAAGTCAAGTTCTTAAAGTACTAATAGGTTGAATAAGAGCTTCTCTTTTTTTTAAAATTTAATTTCAAAGCACTTGTTTTTCCTTACTGAATTTTCATGTTAATGGCTGGTGGTTTAATGAAAAGATCTTTGCTAAGATTTACAAGCAAGCCAAAGTTTGTAATGGAAGTTCAGATAAGCAGCTGAGCCACAAACTTTGGATAAAATAAATGCTTTTTAGTTTATTTATAAATAAAATAAAAATAAAATAAATAAATAAGAATTCTCATCAGAACTATTTTAACAGAACTCAGAACATGGCTAATACTTGGTGGGAAAGATTTGTGCGAATAAAAACGGCCCAAGGAATTCAGACCTGCAACAAAATATTTAACAGAATAAAATCCAAAACTTCTCATGCATCAAGTAACCTTTTGCCCCAAGGAACAGTATTATGGCTTCACTGTAGAAAGTGCAGCACAGCCTTTTTGAAGAACATCAGTGACCAAAATTTTCTACATATTGGAGACATCTACAGGGAATGTATTTTTTTAATCAAATTATCTTACTCATGCGAACTGCTTCTTCCAGATAAACAAAACCAGACAGGCTGTAAGCAGATTATTAAATATTGGACAATTAAAGCAAACTCTTGGAAATACAAACAATTTTGCGTGTTCTCGGTTTAGCAAAAGGCTGCTACCACGAGTATATGTAAACCAGGCCTTGTAAACATCTGAGCTACACAAGTTCTGGTACCCAGCAGCAATTACTCAAGACTTCACCTCGCATTAGAATAAAGTTTCCATCTAAACTACATTGAGAACTGGGAGTTGAAGTCGTTCCGCACCTAGACAGGAGCACTCAGCATCATGGAAAATCAGTGCTCACAGGTGGCAGAGATTCCATGAGTAAATTCCTTTAATCACAGAGGTGTTCGCTGTAGTTTATGCATTGTAAGGATGCCAGAAGGAGAGGAATTAATGGTTCCATAAGTTAGACCCTGACACTGGATGTATCCCGCATGGTGATTTGTTTTGAAGTGGAGATGGCAGATAATGACATAAAAACAGAGTCTGCCCAAAGCACCTTTATAACCACGTACAGATGAGCTCAGGGAAGGAGGAAAGCTCTCCTGGGGGAGTTTGTTATGTAGAGGTGTGTCTACAGCTCTGGGATTTGTCCAGTTGTATTTTATAAAGTCAGCCTCAGTTCTGTGTAGCAAGGCCATTTCTTGGGGTTTTTCTGTCTGTGTAAAGTACAGGATTATGATATAAAACAGCGCTGATGCAGTTGGTTTTGTTGCTTGATTTTGGTTTTAATAGAGACAATTTAGGCTTTGCTCTTGCTGTTATTTTGCTGAATGAGTGTGTGTGCTTATGCTGTCATTCCCTCTGAAAGAATTGGTTTAATCTGAGTTTGCCATGTTTCCAGGACTTAGCTGGAACTAACGCTGCTTCTCCAGGTGTCGTTATTCCCACCTGCTGGGAATTGCAGGATGCATGACTCCACGAGTGGCTGAGCCTCACAGAAATGGGGAAGGGAGCATGCTCAATCCTTCATATACGACTCCTCCAAAGAGGGGTTAATGCTTCCCTGTGGGCACGACAAAGGAGCTGTGGAGTTATGTTTGCCAAGAGCTCTGGGCTTGTAAAAATTCCCCCTCGGGCCTCCCTAGCTCTCAGCCCAGTAACTCACCTGGAAGCACAGCTCCTCAGAAACCCGAGGGGAGATTCAGCTCTTCAGAGCCTGATGTACTTCTAAAGGTTTTGCTACAGAAACTTGGGTAGTAAAAGCTCTATTACAAACACAACTGTAGAAGCAGATCAGTTCTTTTACTGGCAGCAGCTTGTTTTCTTTGGTGAAATGGTTTTATTGACAAAATAACTTAAGGTGAGCATGAACTTGCCTGCACTGAGATGTCTGCTGGTGCCTTCCAGTGAGGCTCAGAGATTGGCAGACCTTGAGTTTTGGGCAGGGGAGAGCCACCTGCGACTGCGGAGTGACAGGAACTGAGAATTAGTGTTCCCAGTATACAAAGTAGGAGGTTGTGATTGATTGCTGCTGTCAGTTAAATAAGGAGGAAGATTTGGCAATCCACACTAATGGACTTGAGATACTGAAATTAAATTTAGGAGTGAAAAATGCCCTGGCTCATCCACTCAGTTGTAATTGTACACTTGCAATTCCTTCATCTGGACTGGACCGAAAATATGTACTTTGGTGATCAGATTAAATGAAATTTTAATGATCAGCTGGGGTTATACAAAATGCTAATTAAACCCAGGGAAGTCTATTAATATAATTAGCTTTGGGACAAAACAATTTAAGAACTGGAAACATTATTTGTAGAGTCCTGTCATTTCCTAAGTACAATGTTTGAGTCTGGAGGCAAGAGACAAAAAGTGGAATTCTTTGTGTAGAACTGAGAAGGGCTGAGGGTATTTTTTATTTGTTTTATATCTCCTGGGTGCCTTTAGTTCGCTCCTGGCTTCTGGCACCAGCATGAGGTAACCCTGTACATTTTAAGCAGCACAAAAAGGAACCCCCATGACTTGGTTTGAAGAAGTGCCCTCTTCAACAGCAAAGGTGCCTGGAAGTTGAGTGGACATTGGAAAACAAAAACAGACTCAAATACCATTTGGATTTATATTTACTCTTCTCCTGTCAGATTATAGGCTTGAAAATGAGCTTTGTAAAGTGTTGGGAGAGCTGTTTGTGCTTTTTCTGGGCCCCTGTTTTTAATGTTGGTTGGATTTCCTTTCCTTTGAGGACTCGTCAAAAGCAAATTTGTATTTACTTCATCCTATTTCTATTCTACGTTTTAGAAAACATTTAACTTTCAAATTTCTAATGAAGTAAAGAGAAGAAAATGTTGGATTCCTTGTTTATTATTACTTTGGAGGCATGGTGGAGGATGAATCGTTTGTCTTTTTGGCTTCCAGGAGTCGAACACAGGCTCTTTGGCGTTAAAAAGAAAAACAATATTAATTTAAAAAATCATTAAAAAGATAGTAAGACCTAATAATCTTCAGGTGTCCCAGACAGCATGTGCAAACAGGTTACAAATCTGGAGTTTAAACCTGTAAATAATTCTTTTTTCTTCCATAGCTGACAGATTTAAGGTCACCCATCTTGTGACGCGGCAGGCATTTCTTTCTATCAGATCAATACCACTACGAAAGCGTTCACGTAGCATCTTTAAACCCCTTTGGCATCTTCTGGTCTTTGATGCAAAGGGCAAATGTGTGAGGCATCTTATCTGAGCTCCTGCAGATCATTATAAAACATTTTATTTTAGCACTATGAAATGTTGTGTCCTTAAATATATGTGTGAATTGTACTGAGGCAGTACCGATCTCCGTTTTTAAGCCGAGATGATTCAAATTGGAAAATTCCATTTTAGGAACTTCAGATAAAGTTTGAAAAGCATCAGAGTTACTTGTCTGGAATTCACATTTGGAAATTGAGCAGAATGTATAGATTAGGATTAATGTTATGAATTCAGAACAAAGTATCAGTGAGAACTGGTGGGTTTTTCCATCATTTTTCATATTTAATACCTTAGACTGCACAACGTTAATTTAAGAATCCTGTCCTCACAAAACAGCTCAAAAATGTCTTTTAATAAGGGCATACAAGGGGAAAACATCCACAGCTCTGTCAGTTCCACATAAAAATTAACACAGGATTTTAAACAGCTGAACTATTTCCTGACTGCTGTCCCTCTGCTGGTTTTGGTTTGAGGTACAGGTTTGCATTCTGCACTCTGAAGTGCTAATGAAAGAGTGAGAAAGCGAATTTTGGTTTCTGTAACAGACTGACTTCCAACCCTCTGATCTGTGCAAGGCCTTTCTTTGTCATTAGCTGATGTCGGATGGGGCCGCAGCAGCAGAGGAGCGCCGTGTTCCTCTGGGAAATAATGCTGGACAGGCAGCCTTCTTCCGTGGGGCTTTGTAAACACAGGCAGGACTTTAATAGAGATGCCTGGTCCCTGGCTAGCTCCCCATTAATCATTTAAAAGTAACTAAAGCTGAACCTCAGAGACAGGCAGCCACAGAATCAAAAATTCACCGGGGGTTTTCACAGCAGGGTGAATAAACGTGCAAGAGCAGCCTCTTGTGAAGGAGTTTCATGCTCTTACTGCTCTCCCCCACAAGGAAATACTTAACACTGCTTAACTGTTATTAAAGAAGTGTATGAAGAAATCAAGGAAGTTTAGAACCAACCAGAAAAGTAATGAAAAGGGATCTCCTGAACCAGATGTGTCTGTTTATATTGCAATTCCTGGGTGAAGATTTGTGACTTAATATAGGTTCTGTTCTTAATATAGGAATTGGTTATTAAATTTGCCTTTTGTGGAAACCATTCCTAAGGGAGGAGGAAAAAATAAATCAGTCCCATGCTCATCCTCCTGGAATATCAACAAAAGCAAGTTTGAGCTGTCACGGGATCCGTGCCTGATGTTCTGGGGACCCACCATAAATAAATAAATAAATAAATCTTAAAAAATGTATTTTTGGTGTGTACAAACAAGAAACCACTGGCACAAAAAGACTAAAGCACTTGTTCTGGAAGAGCTGTGCTGCTCATTGTGATGCTTTGGATTTATTTTATTAAAGCCTGGGAAGGGTTTGTTACCATTTCTCCTGGTCTCCCAGGAGCTGGAAGCTGTGGCTGTCACCAAGGCAAGAATAGTGGTACAAGATGGTTGAAGGTGGTACCAAGCAGAAGATTTTTCGTGCTTTAGCTTCAAAGCAATGCTTGGTATTTGCCAAGAGTTACACGAAACTTGTGTAGGTTTGTTGTGCAGAAATTAGACATGCAAGATGCTTAAACATGGAGAAAACCCACCAATTTACCACATAGGTATAAGTTTAGGTACTGAGAAAAATCTGGAGGCTACAAGCCCGATATTACAAATACATGTGTGTAAGTGTATATTTATGTAGTGTTAATGGACACATACACACTATACACTGCAAATTAAAAGGAATTTGGTGAGGTACAATACAAATGGTTACAGTTGTACTCACTCCTTTATGCAGAAAGCAGGAAATACTTGTTTTTCACTCATCTGAGTAATGGCCAAGAGCTGTGCCAGAGCAGAGTTTCTAAAACAAGGAGAAGAAAAACAATCTCCTCGGCAGCCAGAAGCACCCAAACACGCCTTATCTTCCCTGCGCTGTTCTGGGGGAGAACAAGCGGCAGCAGCCATCAGAGTGGGCAGCGCTGGCTGCGGACAGGATGCGGGTGACGAAGCGATAATCAAATCCCTTTCTCTGGCTGCCCGAGCCTGCTTTCAGCTCCTCGACACAGATAAAATGTCCTGCCTTTGCAGGAGCTCAGCCTGGTCTCTGCTGTAGAAACCCAGGACTTTGTGGTGTGAAAGCTTTCCCAGACAAGTCTCCCGAGTCGTTCTGGTGACCTCGTCTCCAAACGGGGGATGCATCTCACTGGTGCTTTTCCTGACTCGCACGTGGACACTTCAAGACAGTCAGCAGCAGTCATTTTTTGTCTGCAGGCGAGTGCCCAATGACCTGAAAGTCCTTTACCCAAATCAGCTCTTCCCTAAGCAGTTCCTTTGGGAATTGGAGATACCGGTGTGTTCCCTTGCACTACATAAAACGTGATAAGGTAACGTTTTGTTATACAGAAATGCAGTAAACCTCGCAATTTTTTGTATCTGTCATGGTTTTGTTTAATTAAGTGGCTCTACTCTAATTATCAATTAGCTGCCTGAAGTTTGGATGGTACTTCATTGACTCAGGGCAGCCTGGTGCTGGTTTTTTTATGTTACAAATGTAACTGAAGTTTTATCATGCAGAACTTCATTCTTTCTGTAAGGGAGCATCAGGCTGTGTGCTGAGCTTTCTCTCCACATTGGTCCCAAGAGACTTTCCCTGGACTGGCTCTCCTAAGTCACTGCCATGTATTGAGAATTCTCTCAGGCCCAGCTCCAGGAAAGCACTCAGGCACGTATAGAACTTGTGATTGTAGCTGCAATTGGTCATTGACATCAGTGGGAATACTGACGTAATAAAAATTATGCACATGATTAAGTGCTTGGCTGGGCAAAGGCCTGAGCTAATTCTCTTTTGTAAGCAGATTTGGACACAAATTGACACTACATTTCTGTTTTCTTTAATTTATTATAGAAATTTCGGGTGAGGGTAATTTAATCTCCCATCAAAGACTTCAGCAAACACAAGCATTAGAACAAAACATTTTAAAGTAATTATAGTAGAGCTTGTCAAAACCACTTAGCATCACGTAGCTAAGATGTTACTGGGCCCAAGCTCTCTTAGTTTAAGCTACCTGAGACCTTGAAGGGGGGTGCTTGAGAGTAGATGATTAAATATAAAATGGCAGCAAAAGAATGCTTTCTTATTTCCGATTATTAAATTTAGGGAGTAATGTGTGTGCGTGAAGAAGCAGAACTGTGTTCAAGTTACCCATCCACATCAAAAGTGTCCGTGTACCATTGTGATCAAACCGCCTGTCCTGGGTTAGGATCAGGTGTGAAACTCCACAGCTTGGGGGCCAGCTGAGGGGGTGCTGTGTGTATTCTTTATCTCTGAAACTGCTGTGCCGTGCGGAGTTTTTGGCGTCTGAGTGAAGCGTTGGTGCCTGGATTTAAATGTTGGTGCCTGGATTGAAATGTTGGTGCCCATTTCTGAGCTGGCTCCGTTTTGCTCCTTACGTGTTCCGGCGACGTCGAGGTGCTGCCGGCGGAGGGAAGGGGGAGAAGCTGGATGCCTGCAGATTTGATTCAGTGCTTTGTAAAATGGCCACGTTCCTGTGTCTGATTGCTCTGTGCAGGGTTATGATTGTGTCTGAGATGCTTTCATTTATTAAATGGGTGTGAGCTAGTGTTTATAAAAAAAATATCTGCATGACAGGCTCAGTTTTCAAGGTATACAGGCAATAATTCTGTATGAAACAAAAGGCTGGCATGGCTGTCTTGGGTAAATGCTTATTACTAGAAAATACTGAGTGAACTGGTTGGCTTTCTTTCAAAACTTAAAAGCAATGCTGCTTTTTATTGCAGCTGAACACTTCCTAGATGATTTTTCCTCTGTTTCACTGATGATGAGAGAAACAAGAGCTGTATTCTGTCTTCACATCATTTCTGTGAAGCTTGTGGTATTATTTCAAATAGGAAGTTTTCTGAAAATGGTGCAGTTGAGGCTTTCTTTTGTTTTTTTTCAATCAATGTATATTTAAGTTGCATTTATTCGTGGTATCATTTTATATTTGACACACTTCCCAGCAGTAAGTTGTCTTCGTGCAATACAGGAGGTTTTCTGGCTCCATGAAGTGGCTACAGCTGGTGTCATGAACACCAAACTTGTGCCTCATTTAACTCTTTTTTTGTTTTGGTAGTGTCATTTCATCATACACCGAATCACAGAATTGCTTGGGTTTGAAGGGACCTTAAAGACCCCCTGGTCCAACTCCTGACCCTGCCATAGGCAGGGACATCTCCCACTGTCCCAGGCTGCTCCAAGCCCCATCCAGCCTGGCCTTGGACACTTCCAGCGATGGGGCAGCCACAGCTTCTCTGAGCAACCTGTGCCAGTGCCTCACCCCCCTCACAGGGAAGAATTTCACCATTGCTTTTGTGAAAAGAGGACATTAAAAAAAAAAAAAATCTATTTCCCAGCAGTTTCGTAAACAGAAGTGTAGTGTAAAAGGGGAAGCTATTGACGATTTCTGCCCTCTAAAATACCTTTATTGAGCTTTATAGCCCAGGAGGTCCATCCAGTCACTTGTAAAGTCTGCTCTACTGCCCCAGAGTTTCTCCAGAGTGCTCTGGAACTCAGCAGTTCTGGCTCTCCAGGCCAGCCCCAGCCGTGTGAGCACCTTGGTGGTGGCAGCTCTGCTGCTCATCCCAGGAGGAGCTGTGGAAATCCAGCCCACCATTCCCCAGCCAAGTTCACAGTTGAGGTGGATTAGGTGTTTGAAAATTCGTCTCAAGCTGAGTCAACTCAGTATCAAAATTGTCCATCAGTGTTAAACTGAGGAAGTTATTTGGTGTTTCTGCTCGAAGAATGGATTGAATCCCTGAATAAGTCGCTGTGGTGGTTAATTGCCTGCAGAAATAAAAGGATGTGACCTTTTCCAGCTCTCGGTTTAGCTTTGCTTTACAGGCAGTAGCTCTTGTGCAGGCTTCTGTTTGGACAGCTCCTGCATTTTCTCCCCATTAATTCCCATCCGTGTTGCTGGAAGTAATAAATCAAGCTTTTGGAAAACCAAACAGTATTAGTCTTTTGGGGAGGAATGAATAAAGTGAGGGGGTTATTGGCTTCACAATACAATTGCTATCTGTCTCCTGCTCTGGCACATGGAAAAATGCGCAGAGAACCACATTTTTTCATGTAGCCTTGTAAGACACACTTAGCCTGAGCACGTGAACTTTGGTGGGCCCAAAAGTTTTGTGAAAAGAAAGCTGTCGGTTCTCTTCCAGAGTGGCAGCACCTATTAGTGGGAATATAACCAGCTCCTGGGTCAGTACAGCTGTTTTTCATCTCATTTCATACAGCAAAAGCCATGTGCACGTTCCCGTTAGAGCTTTTGATTTTTTGGAAAATGTTCTGTGCTTAGTGCTGTGCACTAACGGTTGCCTTTTTTGAAGAATTGTAAATAGCAAATGTGTTTTGAAAAATTGCAAATAGCCACATTCAGTCTGTGAAATCTTTCTGCTTCTCTCTGCTTGCAACAATTTTGTCATTGTCACCTCCTAAAGATTTAGTTGTTATTGACAGTCAGCGGGACACAACCTTAGTGTTACTTGAGTGATTTTGAAGATGAGATATTTCTTTTTTTAAAAACAAAACACTTTTCTGACTAAACACGGTACCAAACACAGATTTTATTTGCCACTTCAGTACAGAAACAGTTGCTGTGTTTGCCGGAGGACAAGAAACGTCTCGGAGATGACACTTGCTGATTGTGAATGAGAAGGGCATTTTTTTTTAATTGGGGAATGTTTTTTTGCTGATGGAAATATTATACACTGCTGTCAGTGGGAGGGAAGACAGTTTGTGTGAGAGAAGGAATATGCAGTAATAACTTGAATACCCTTGGGGTCAGTTGGAATATTTTACAGTACAGAGGTTCCGACCCTATCATGAAAGCCTCAGGTTGTACTGACTTTTGCTCATATTTCTCAGCAGTAGTACACAGAGGTCAAAATACCAGATTCGGACCTAATTATTGAAGAACAATATTACATTCTCCCTGAGGTATCTCAGGGTCAGCTGTGTAGCTTTTAATGGGCAAATACTTCAAAGAGATGCTACGTTATAAGCTTAAGGCTCTATTAAAAAAAAAAAAAAGTTTTTACACTGTGCCTGCATTGGGGCTTCCAAGTGCCTAAAATGTCTCTTTAATTGGTGTAGTGTCAAAAGCCTGTTGTTCAGGGGAGTGTGCTGCTGGATTGTGTGACTGCAGCTAAAGTTCATGGAGAATTTTAGTTTGTTTCTTTGTGTCATGTCCTTGCTTGGGTTCCGTGTAACCATCTCTTTGCCTGTCCTGAAGTGTGGTTGTGGTGTACTTATTTTAAAACTTTAAAGCTCATGATCTGTGTACTATGTTACCCTGGATTCAGCTTTAATAATCAGAATTGTGCCATTTAATACGAGACTACAGGAATGATTCGTCCTAGCCTTTTTGGAGTAAAAAAACTCCCAGTGATTTCTAAAACACAGTTACAGAGAAAACGGAATGTGCTTTTTAGGCAGGTAAAAAAACCCCCACCTGTTTAATGTTTTCTCTTCTGTGTGCTCCTGGTCATGAGGTGGAGGCGGGCACATCTCAGTTTACAAACTTATCTCTGTCATGAGTCCATCCAGCCTTGCCACAAACATGGACACAGAGTCCTTTCTGGATGGAGCAGCAGCGTCGTCAGATTCTGTACAAACAGCCTTCACGAATGTGAGTCACTTTATTCTTGGAATTCGCTTCTGTGCTGCAAATGGACATAATTATGTGGCTAAACTGAGAGGAGCCATAAACAAAACAGAACTGTCAACCAAGTCCTGCAACAGGCTGAGCCTCGCCATCGCCGGCCTGTGGAAAAAGGGCTGCCAGGAGAGTCATGGGAAGCCAAACCGCGATGGGGAAAGACCACCTTGGGCTCTGTGGGCAGGGGCAGCGAGGAGGAGCTGGGGGAACAGCAGCTGCCATCCATGCAGGAATGGGTTTCCCTTGCCTTCACTACACAAGTTCTGCCAGGAGGCTCTTCTAGTGATGGGATTCTGCCTTCCACCTCACGGGGGTTAGCCAGGCGTGCTGTCCTAGGTGGGAGACCTTGGAAGTGGCTGAGGCACTTAGAAACCCAAGTGCTGTTTGTTGGTTCATCTGCTTTACCTGAGCACAGAGGTTGCTTTTTAATTGCATCCTTGGTGATAGGTTATTCATGGAACACAGGAATTGGATGGATGTGTCCCTCCATTCCTGTACAGCTCTGTTTTTGTGAGGTGGCTTCAGCCTTTTCATGAGCTTTCAGGTTGGCGTCCAAGTGCTTGGTGTGGGTTGTGGGAGACCTTTACTCCTGTCCCTGCACTCATCTGATAAATGCAGGAGGGCAGAGGACAGGAATGTGTGATAGAAAGAAGAAAAGCAGGGACAGCTGAAATAGGGATCCTGTTTTATACTCTAGGATCACAAGAAAAAGGAGCTTTGTCACTTTGAGGCAGCAGAGCCCTGCAAGCAGAGAAGGCAGTGCTGCTGAAATGCCTGTGCCGTCCATCTCAAACTTCCTCTCCCCAGCTCCTCCAGCAGCTCAGAGGAGGCAGGGCCGTAGCGTGGCATCTTTCCATGCATTTATGTTTGTGTGGCCTCTTCCCTCATTTCCTCAGATCAACATACTGTCAGCAGCCATCACTCGTCCTACCCCGAGCTGGCACTGGCAGCGCTGGGAGGGCAGAGGGGCGCTTGTGCTCCCTCCTTCCCACCAGCTCCTCTGCCAGGCCTGCATTCAGAGCACCACAGTGGGATATTGTGCCGCTGGGATTGCGTGCTACTGTTTGGATGGGGTGGGGAAGGGGTCATTATTTTTTTTGTATGGTGGGAGCCAGCAATCTGGAACAAACTGCTTCAGAAAGCGCCCAGTGTGCCTTTCATTATTACCAAAATAAGAAACGCATTATCCGGCAAAAAGACTCCATGCTGCTTATGTTGTGGAGGGGTTTTTTTCTTCCGCCCTTTTGGGATATTTTTACCAAGCAGAAAAGGCTCAGGAAACCCTTCAAGGAATGTTAGTGTTCAGCCTTTTGTGGGGGGAGGACGTGCTACTGATGGTTGGTAATTATACCCTTTTTTCCCAAGGAAATTCACAAATCTGACTTCTTTTTCTTTGGGAAGGCAGCAGTCCCCTTGTGTGTGGTTAAATGGCTGGTTTGCCTCAGAGCAAGCCTGCCAGGAGCATTGTTTGGAGCCAGAAAGAAGTGAAAGGTGGCAGCCTAATTACTGAGCTGAGGTGCCTCTAGAGACAAGTAAGGTGTCACACAGCTTTCTTTGGGAATCAGCCCATTCAGCTCCCGGAACACTTGGGAACATTCAGTAAAAACAGAGACATTCTAGAGTTTGAGCAATCAGAAGAGGAAAATCAATATTGGCTATTAAGGACACTGCCATAATTAGCAGTGAATAGACATCAGATCCTGCTGTGCGGTGTTCCCGTGTCAGCCAGGCTTTGGCTGGGATGCCAGGAATGTCCACGTCGGGGTTTCCAGTGCCCAGATTTCTCTTTAGAAGCGTTCAGAACCGATGGCGCAATTGACCCTCAGCCTCCCCTCCCACCCCTTCATCATCCTCACATATAATTGCTTCAAGTTTCCTCTGGTGAGCTCAAAGAGGAAGCGATAAAACAATTCCAGCACACCTTGACCTTCGATGGCCACACAGTACAGATTTATTAGTGGGGTTTTGTCTTAGTAATTGGCCTGAAGTTTTGCAATAACTGTTGTAATACAGGGGACTCGGTGTTGCTCTGTTTCAGGCATGTAAATCAACTATCTAGCTTTTTTCCTCCTTAATTTTGGGGATATTTGTGCATTTACATCGTTTTGACTAATTTTTCAGTGATGTGACTACTTGATCTCTGGCCATGGAGATTTGACAGAAATTCTTCAATATAAGCAACACTTCAGATAGTTGTTTGTGCTGCGTCATTTTAGGAATGCTGTAGTGCCATTTTACCAGTCTTTCATGTATGTTAATACAAACACAAGTCTCATAAATATCCAGAATTGTGGCATGGTAATGGTTTGGGATTTTTTTTTTTTTAGTGTTTGGGGTTTTTTTTCCCTTTTACCATTACAGACAGGTGTCCGAAGCTGTTTAGGCTTTTAGGAGTTACATTATGCTCTACAGCACAGTCATGTGTTGAAGCTGCCCATCACACAAGAAGCCAGGAGAGGACAGAGCTCAAGGGAGACTCTTCTTCCTCCTGGTCCTGCACTCCAAGGCAAAACATCATTATGATTTCATTTGGGACTCAGGGAAGGAAGTAGTCTTGGAAAGTAAAGAAAACAAGAATAGGTAATTTTGTCATGTTTTTGACATGTTACATAAAATAACACGTTCCTGTATGAGCTGCCAGATTTGCATTTGTCTTCTCTGTATTCAGCTCTTTTTATTAAGAGCAATTAAATGTAGCTGAGTGCTTAATTCCTGCTGGCACTTCTTCAGGTGGGCCTTTCACTTTACGTGAGCACTCCTGCATTTGTTTGTCCATACACATAACCCATCGTGGCTCTGTCTGCACACCTCGGTTCCTGCTGCCCCAGTCACCCTTCAACATCAGCACACGTTTCCTTTGTGTCTGGGTAGGGGAGCTTGTTGTGACTCCGGGTGCCAGGTGTCCCTGGTTCTTGGCTGAGGGGACACCTCAGTGTTGAATAATGCTGGGCTTTTTATCAGCACCTTGGCTCACTCCTCATTCCCGTGTTCTCCGGAGCGCTCCCGTTGTGTCTGACTCCAGTCCTTCTGCAGCCAGCAGCCCGTGCTGCACAGGATGCTTGGCCAGCTCCTGCCGTGCCAGCAGAGGATTTGTGCACCCTGGTGCTGCAGGAGTGTGCTTTTGGAGCAAGCCTCCCCCATTTCACGTGGCAGAGCAGGTTTGGCACGCACAAATGGGATGAAATTCAGTTTGGAGTTGTGCGTCAGGAGCATCCTAATGGAGTTCTGTTCATGGGTGTGGCAGATCCATTCCTCACCTCTGGCATGGATCAGTCAGGTTTCCAGCACCTGCAGATCTGCTCCTGGCATCCTCACTGCTGCCAATGTACAGGAAGCCAGGGCTATCTTAAGCTTTTCCCCTCCTGATTTAAGTTATGGCATCCTGTGCTGAACTTGTGTGATAAGTGATCTTAATCTCACTGACAGAGCCTGTATCTTTTTGCTCTCAGTGTTAGACACACTCAACTTGTAGTCACTGGACTTTTCATTTAAAGCTGCTTCAGGATTTATTGTGCTTGACCTGTGCTTCATGGGAAGGTTGAGTTGGGAGGGATTTACCAGGTCTTTAGGTCCTGGATCCCCTGGTTTCACAAGCTTTGCTGTAAAATCCTATCCAGAGACTTTTTAAATTCCTTTGATTCCCAAGCTAGTCTATGAAGGGATTATAGGTTGAGCTACCCACTTCTCCATCCCATCCCTGACTGGCACTGAAGTTTATGGATGTGGTGTTCTGTCCAACTGGCATCTGAGCCCTTCACACCATAGGCGGAAACAGGGGGGGAGATGGGGGTGCTTCCCATAGAAATGAAGTGCCAGGGGAAGTGACCCTTGATTTCTGGCATCTGTTTTTCCTTGAAATGTTTGTCTTTCGCTCCATAAGCACTGAGTCTTTTGAAGAAACATGGTGGTGAGATATTGAGCTGGAAAATTGAGCTGGAAATGCAGGTTGTGCCATTGGATGGGTGAGTCCTCTGGACTGCCAGAGTTTAGCCTGGATCTCTCCTAATCAGATGTTCCTGTTGGCTTGGGAGGGTCTGTGTCTGTGTAAAGCTGTGTTGATTCCTGTGGAACCTTGCACTGGCCAGTCTTGAAGTACTGGGAAAACCATTTCTTCTCCTCTGTCTCACTTACTTCTCTGCTGGTATGGAGGAGCAGGGGCAGATCATAGATTTCTTTCATTTTGTGGGAGCATGATGATTTAGTGCCTGTTGCAGTTATGAAGATGGCATTGTCTTTTCATGGATTTGTGCTGACATGGGATAATCCTCTAGGCTTTTTCTCTGTCAAACCCTTGCCTTCAGAAGTTCTTCCCTGAGGAAGCCCAACTTCCCCCCAAGTAGTTCTGTGAGCTCACCAGCCTCTCTCATGTCCCTGTAAAAGTGCCATTTTCCCATGGGTTTAAAACCACTTTTCTCCCCTCCGTTTGCCAGCATGAAATAATGGGATTGTTCCAGTGGGAAAGGAAATATGTTTTGACACCATTGTGTCGGAGTGCCACTTTGAGGGTGATTTGTTTAACTTGTGCTAAGTTCCTGTTGGCGTTTCTTTGCGGTTATTATCATTTTGTAAACATTACAGAGCGGGCTGCAGAGTGCCAACTGCTTTATGTTTTCTGTTAAATCAAACATAGAATGCAGCCCGTTCACATGACCTAATCCCCTGTGCCTGAGTTGTTTTGCATCTCTGGGACCAAGATCTCCAAAAAAGAGTGGATTTGAAATACAAAGCCACGAGGCTGTGCTCACCCCAGTGGAAAGGCAGGTCCTGACACCTGCAGCGACTCCAGTTGGCAGAGGAATGATTCCCTCTTCTTCCATGCAGGTCTGTGGCTCTTGACTTGTTAATAAAAAAAAGAGGAGTTAGGGAATCCTTGGGTTTGTGTTATCCTACCCACTCACTATGAGCCGCTGCATTCAGGTGTTATCTCAACGTGAGAAAATCCCTAATTTTTACATTTTTAAAAGTAACGTACTTAAGTTTTTCTTCCCCATAAACACATCCAGTGTCTGTAGCAGGTGGTAGGGATCCCTGAGCATTCCTTTTCCCGGCCTGAGCCTGAGCAGCAGCAGTGCTGGGCTGGTTCCTGGGTGCACTCATGGCTCCAGGCTGTCCTGCCCTGGGAGGCCCCAGAGCAGCACTGCTGGGCAGGACACTGGTCACTCCTGGAGTGCCAGGGCTCCACCTGAGACGTGTGGGAAGGTCACTGTGTGTCCCTGTGCCACGAGCTGCCCAGGTGCCACTGCAGTTACAGTCCTGTTAGGAGAGCAGGGCTGGCAGATGAACCGTGTTCTCTGTCAAAAGCATCAAAGCTGTAAATGCATCCAGCGTTTACAAGGTGCCGCTTTTCCACTGGAAAGCCAATGTGTCCTAAGCAGTGACAACAGGCAGAGGAGGTTATTTCAGTTCTGGGTTTTTAACAGCTTTCCCTCCCTCTCTTCCAGTGGTGGTCAGCTTTTCCAGCCAGATGGACCATGCAGCCCTTTCCAGAGGCAGGGGCACGCAATGCTCTTGTCTTGTCCCCTGTAACTTGTCACGCAAGGCTGGCGGCTTTGTTCTTGCAAGCTGAATCCAGTGCTTCTGGGAAGCTTTGGACTGAGATATATTACAAGCTGGATAAATTCATTCTGCCTCCCCCCCGCTTTATGTCATATAATGGTGACAGAAAAAATGGCAGTAGGAAAAGGCAGCTATTGTTAAAATAATTAATCTGGCTGATAGCCTCTTCCTAAAGGGCCCTTGGGAAAGAGGACTGCCAAAAGTAGGCTGCAGGCTGGGCGAATTTGCATAGTGTGAAAGGTGGGACATTTAATAATAAATCTGTTTTTTGTTATCTTGGCCTTTTACAATGAAATGGAAGCACCGCCAGCGCTTTGGCGTCCAGAGTAAATACCCTACAGTATTTACTAGGCAAGGCTGAAATAGGCTTTCGTGGGGAGGTTAAAATAAAAATGAAAAGCAGAGTATTGTGAAGTGAGTTTTGAAATGCTGAAAATGATGAGTTTCTCTGGTTTGGATTTCTGGAACTCTTGGGGAGATTAGCATAATTTGGTTACATGAAGGATAAAGCCTCTTGTTAAAAGTGGTGGCAGTGAATCCAGCACAGCATAAATTTAATAATCTGCTTCTGCTGGTTTTCATCTTTTTGTAATGTTTCCTTGACAGATTTATCTTCTCTGAATTGAAGTCCAAATCCACGGATTTTACATCTGTCACTGTTTTTTGAGAGTAAGTGGCCATTTAGAAAGGTACCCAGACTTCACGTAAAGGTGCTTAGGAGTGGCATATCTGTGATGTCCCAGGGATGTGACTAAGTGCTCCTCAACACTCAGTATCATGTCATTTATTACCCATGAATGCAAGCTTCGTCTCTGGATAAATGCTAATTAATGATTATGACATGTAATTAGAAGTTATCCTTTACCAGTAGCCGGGCTACTCAGTCTAATGGCTTTTGTATCTAACAAGTGACATACTCAGAGCAATGCAAATTTATAGCTTTAAGAGGCAGCGTTGCTGTGCTGGGTTAACGTGGTTCACTTCTGCAAAAACACATCAGCTCCAGTCTCTTGTTTTCCTGCAAATGGAGCAACAGGAAGGTGACTGCCAGCAGCACATCTGCTGCCAGCGCAGGGGAAGGTGAGCTTTCGGCACGCAAAAAGATACTGCTGACGTGGGACACCCTGGGAAACATTTTTTTCCTCTTCTCTTGTCTTCTCAACTCACTGAAGCGTTACATGGAACGCTGGGGAAGGTGTTTTGTTTAAATCCGAAGCTTTCCTGTGCTGGTGGTGCCGTGGAAGCTGCTCTGTTGCAGCCTCTTAACTCCATTTCAAGCCCAGGGTTTGTGTTGGGTGACGCCAACAAAGGGTGTGCGGAGAACAGGCAGAAACCCAAACCCTGGCTGGGGATGGCCACCCCCAGCAAGCGAGTGCAGGTCTTTGGGGGGCTGCCCCAGTTGTTGGCAGGGGTGGGCTGATGCCCAGCCCTCCACCAGCGTGCCCCAGGCCCGGTGGCACACGGGGAGGAGCCGGTCAAGCACGGCACACGGAGCGCAGGGATGCGATCCCAGCGTCAGGGAGGTGGTTTTGGATACGCTCGCTAGACTCGTTCAGCCAAGATGCACATCAAAATTGCTGTCTTGAAATCTTGTAGATGCTTTATCCCACTCTTCAGAACATCCACGCTCTTGGTTTCAGCAGTCACCAGCTGTCCCTGACTGCTGTAGGGAGGAGCAGCGGTGCTGACTCAGCCCAGATGCTTAAGCACAGTTTATATACAGGATCTGCAGCACAGGGCTGGGAAGGGAGAGCTGTAACGCAGCTTTTGGTGCGCTAATGCCAAGCCTACAGAGTTATCAGGATTGCTGTCTGCTTTCATCCTCGTTCCTTTGCTTACTGTGACTTTCCTCATCCTTTTCCTATCTGCCTGTCCCTGCAATTGCCCAGCACGTTGTAATTATCTTGTCATTCTTTAGAATCAATGCCTTTCCATATATATGTCCGTGGTTCCCTGGCTGGCTTCACTGGCAGATGCTTAAGGGCAAATTTTCAGCTGGTAAAAATAGAGCTCCCTGCAACTGTGATAATTTACACCAGCTGACAATTGGCCACTTGTGCTCTGTCTTAAAATATCCATCTCTGAGAAGCAATTTGTTACTTAATGAAGAAAATGCTCCTAGTCACCTATTTCTCACTTCCAAACACCATGAATATGGTTGGGTATTTTTTTTTTCTTTTTAGGCTAGGCTTTGTTTTTAATAGAAGCAGTGTTGTGTAATCTGGACTCTAACACATGTTCATGAAAGTGTCTTTGAAATATGCATTTTATTTCTTCTTAAAATATTTTAAGGAAAACATTCTGTATTTTGCTATGAGATATATAAACGCTTCATACCTGCCAAATCTTTCTGTTTGAGAAGTATCCCTTCCACATTTTGGCAGGAGAAGTGTAGTTCTCCCCTGCCCTTTTCCAAAATCCTCTCTGAAGCCAACTTCTTTCTCTGACTCTAAACATACTCTCCGTTTTAAAATGTTGGCAGGTGGGATAATTTTGTATTGTAATATCTCTTCATAGAAATTAATGGATAAAAATACAATTGAAACTCTGTTTTATAAGCCTCCAGTGTCAAGGAGTGGACTACAGCTGGAAGATCATCTTCCTGTTAATGGGTGTGCTGTGATTCCTCCTTCCTCATACATGTCCAAATCAACCCCACACCAAACTGCAGCGTTTATTTTTTTTAGAGTAAAAAGAACTTATTTTTCTCTCTTCTTTAAAGGACAAAACATTTGGGTAGTGCTGCTGCTTTCCTTTCTTAAGCTTTGTTGGAGGAAGCTGTAAGGAGTGAGAAAAGTTCATTTTTATTGTTTAAAGTAATACAGACCCCTGAGGCTGACCTTCCTTTAGGACCTTAAAATGCTCAAAGTTTTATACTCCACAGACTCTGCGGTGGGGGTTCCCAGAAACGCCCTGGCCCTGTGCTAATTTGTTATCTAGATAAATATGAAGAGATCATGTGTTTCTTTTAATATCTGGATTGCACGGTCATATCTTTAAAACTATAAATAGAGAGGCCTATTTCAAGTAGGAAAGCTGTAGAGTGAGATAGTGGAGAGATGGATTTGGGGAGATTCGGTACTGTTCAGGATGCTGTTACTGCATTAGGTGAAGTCTGGCCTCCTGCATAATGCGTTGGAGCTGCCAGGCTTGCTGCTTCCTTCCAAGGCATCTGAACTGTGTTTCGATTGCCCCAGAAAGATAGAAGATTTTCTGAAGTGGGAGAAGGTGCATTTGTTTCATTACTGTTTAATTTGGGGCTTTACTGTGAAGTTTTTTGTTCAGTTTTGGGGGGTTGGACATATTTGTTCTGTTTGTTTGGGGTTTTTTTTCCCCTTTCTTTTTTCCTTTGTCCCGCAGCAGTGAGTTGCATCCCTCCATCAAAAGCAAAAGAAAAAAAAAGAGCAAATGAGGCACCTCAATGCTGGACCCTTCCATAAGGGTGATTTAAAGGATTTCTCAGCTTTAGCTCAAAGAAGCAGCGCTGGGAATTGTGCTGCTGAGAGAAGAAAGGAGAGGAAGTTTTCACTACTCAGGAGTATGATCAGCGACAATGAGCGTTGTGTTACTTTTTGTCACTGTTCCTTCCAGCTCATTCAGACCTACTTAATGACTGTAGTTCCTCCTGAGAGGGACCCACCCAGCTGTCACAGCCCGGTGAGCTGGCAGTGCAAACCTTCTCTGAGAGCCTGCTTGTACTGATCCAGTTACTCTTCAGGTGTAGCACGCACGTGGGAATCTGGTTGTTTTAAAAGCTGCCCAGGTTGCTTTCTTCATTTTATACGAGTGGTTCAAACAGTAGCTAATGCAAATCGTTCACCAATGAGCTACAGAGCCTGTGATTTACTAGAAATTATTAGAAATGATTAGAAATTCGAAGCAGAAGAGCCCTATTCCAAGGAGCAGCAGCATGGGCAGCCTTCTTTTCTGGCTCTGGCACCTGTGCCACAGCAGGGATGTAGCCCAAAGGACTCCCTGAGCTCCACACTGATTAAACAAGGAGGAAAAGGTGAAGTTACAGAACCAGAATGACTGTAAATGTTCACACTTTTGTATGAGGTAAGGGCAAGGTATAAACCGTTGTATGAACACTGTCTCCACTCTGAGGTGAGGAGAGACCCCATAGGAAAGACTCTGTCCTCTCCTTTTCCTCCCTTCTTACACTGGCCACAATTTGCATCTGACTGGGTTTTCTGCAACAGGTTACTTAATTTATTTCCAGCATTCATGCAAGTGGAAAGCTGCTTCTAGGCTTTCCTTCGCTGAAGGATAGATGTCTCCTGGTCAGCTGATCTGACTGCAGCGGAGGGAACAGAGAGAACAGTCCGTAAGGTCTGGGTCCTGCCCCCAAGTGCAGGCTGCTGAGCATCCGCAGCCTGAATGGGAGCTTGGAGGTCAGGCAGGTGGCTGGAAATCAGGTTGTTAGGGACTCAGTGCCTGGGCTGTATGTGACAGTCCCCTCTCGGTGTTATTTTGCTGGGCACCGTTAGCATGCTGGGCATCATTAGCATTCCAGCAGAGAGCTGGGAGGCAGCCGGGGAGCACTGATGGGCAGCACGCAGCCAGCCAGCAAAGCAGCAGCAGCTTCTGAGGGGTAAATGACAGCGTCTAAGCCATTCTGTGTGAATTGTGCAGCAGATGAGAATGTCTGACACAGCAGTCAGGACATGATGTCATTTTCTCAGGACAGGGTTTGCCGAGGGCGCTGCACCTCCTGCATTCGGCTTCTCTTCTTCTCCTCTGCTGAGTGCTTTTGTTGCAGCAGCCTCCTAAGTTCTTTAGCAATATCATTCTAAGAACAGAGTAAATTCCGGGCATTTAAATGAAAATGGCTTTGGTTTCGTTTTATTTTTTGTCTCCCGTGGAGTACAAAATGGTTTTCTCTAATTGATGCTGAAGAAATCAACATTTAGGCGTTACTATACCAATAAATCTACTGCTCTGTCTGTTCTTTCAGGTGTGCATTCAGACATTGGCCAACTAGGCTTGTTAATTCATAAATCCAAACCTCACAAAGCCAGAGAAATGGGTAGTTTTGCAGTCTATTGAAAAGACATTGTACATTCAAATGAATTGCCCAATACATATGACCCAGACAATTTTCCTCGATGGTTTTTTGTTTGAGAGGCAGTACAGATGATCACATTCTAAGCCTAAAAGTTGCTGAGGACAAGTTCCTGAGAAATGATTGAAAATGGATTCTCTAAAGATT
The DNA here is from genome assembly GCA_013397845.1 of Melanocharis versteri. Lineage (NCBI taxonomy): Eukaryota > Metazoa > Chordata > Aves > Passeriformes > Melanocharitidae > Melanocharis > Melanocharis versteri. Next base: position 425,696 of record VZTG01008324.1, on the reverse strand, counting down.
AGCAGCAGTTGAAATATTAGAAGAACAAAATTCCTTTAATGAGGTTCTTGTTAATTGGTGGTATCTCCATTTAGTAACCCTTTGATTATCAGATTAACACTTGTCCCCAGGTCAGTACCAGTTATGAACAGTAGTAAATAACTACCTGAGAGTGTCATCAATGTGTGGAACTCGTTTTTTAAATCAAATTCAGATGGGAACACCCAGTATCAATGCTGTGCTTGCTCTTACGGCTCTGGTGTCAAATCAATCTAAAGTTGTGTTATCTAATGTAAAACTGAAAGTTGCTCCTGAAGATGAAATGCCAGGTTTGCATCTTGTGAAGTGTTGCACAGACAGAACTGCCCTGCAGGTGAGATTGTGTAACTGGGCATCTGCACCTTCTCTTGGCATTGGAAATAAATAAATAAGTTGTAAATAGTAATAAATAAACAAAACAGAGCCATTTAAATCCTGGATGGGCTGGCTGCAGTAAGTGTGGAAACGCTCTCAGAGTGCAGTGACTGATTCCAGGGCTCAGTCCTTCATTTCCCAGAGATGGTCTCTCTCCTGTCCCAGTGAGGAGTCAGGCAGGGACGCAGGCTAAGGAATTTGCCCCACAGTTGGAGCCGTGGTAAAGCAGAATGCAGCTGCAAACCCCTCCTTGGCACGTGTTCAGCTGATTCAGCCCAGCTCACTGCAGCAGCAGGACTTGAAATAAAAACTGCCTGCTGCACTATATAGGATTGTTTTAGGTGTTTTCTCTGGTTTTTGTGGGAACTTGTGTTCCCTGTGCTGTTCTGTGATGTTATTGACCACTTTCCTAACATCCAGTTCACTTCCAAGCTGTGCAGAATTCTAGACTTGGAGTTATTTACCTACCGTCTCTTCTACATATCTTGTCTCAGACTTTTCCTTCTTGTTGTAGTGGGGAGTTCAGAAATTATAGTCTTTAATTATTTAACATCTTAATTTTAATATGCATCATCTTTGTTTCTTGATCGTTTTGTTGACAGTGATTTCAGTTTTCCCTTTCAGAAAGGAAAACCGTTCATTTGCCTTGTGAATATCAAAAATGAGACTTACTGATAACACAGAAGGGGAACTTACTGGAAGAAACACTGCAACTTTCTTCTAAAATTCTTTCATTGGTATTTTAGTATTGATATTACACGGTGTCATAAATTATACTGCAACCTCCTTTCTTTTCTTGCCCACACAGAGTGTTTAATAAAAGAAAAGAAAATGTCACTGGATCTGTGAGTGTCTGTACGTATTTGTCAGAACACCACAGCAGAGTGGCATTGTGCTGAGGACCCAGTCAGGGTGGTAATTATTCTCCCAGCAGTGTAAGGCTGTACCTGTTCCCTGCATTTCAAGTGCCTGCTGGAGAACAAGGCACTGCAAATTGATTAAGTATTAATTGTGACATTGAAATTTTCTGTCACGTGGCACTGAGCTGCATTGATCTGTAACCTGCTTTAAACACCGTGGTGCAACTGCTTGAATACTATGGAAGTGTACAAGGTGGCTTCTTATGGGAAATCCATCTACAGCTGTGTGAAAAAAGACATTTTTGCCTTTAAGGGTGCCTTGGGAAATGGCTCCATGTTCGTTCTGCACGCAGAAGTAACGGTGAGGTCAAACGAATGTTTCCAGACTAAAGGGTTTGTCTTGTAGGTTAGTGGAATTTCAGTAAGTGAAGCTTTAATAGGCTTCACAGGAGGATTTTATTTTGATTACAAATACGGGTCAGTGCAAGGCTTCTGCAATAAAGAGTGTGTAAGCTGCCACAGCCTTTTGAAGCCAGTTCTCTCCTTACTGAGACACAGTTCCATCAATAAAGGATATGAACGGGGTTTGTGCTCTAGTTACAAATCTCCACGGTTTCTTACCCCTGATGCTTAACATACCACAAGTCCAGTCACACCCCAGGGGAATCATTTGCTGCCTTCTGCAGCCAGAAATGCTCCAGCCTGCTCTGTGCTGCCTGTGTGTGTCTGCCAGGGACACGCTTTTCCTTTTATTTAAAGAAACCCTGTAAGTTCCTGATGACTGCAGTGGCACAGATACATGGGTTTCCTCTCTGCTGTGCCACAGCTGGGACTCTTCAGGATGTCCTGGTCCCTATGGATGAGTGACCAACAGCTCCTCCACTGTGGCTGCTCCTGAGCAGGCTGCAGGTGTGAAAATCTCCATCCATCCATCCATCCATCCATCCATCCATCCATCCATCCATCCATCCATCCCTCCCTCAGGCACCATGCCCCGGCTCTCCGAGGGTGTTTTGGATTAATTTTTGACTTATACTTTCCCAAAGTCGGCGAAGTGCGTGTTTAAACCGCAGCAATCATCAGGAATCAGTTTACTATAGATTTTAATGGTTGTTAATAGAGTTTTCCCTCCAAGTGGAATAAAAATTACTCTAAATTTGATCTTGCCGTCAAAAAAGCTTTTCAATGTTTTGATTTTATTTGGTATATTTTTAATCACTTCCCATTTCAAAGCACATAATTTTGCATTAATATACTACTGGGGAACTTGTTTGGTCCTAAAAATATTAGTTGTTTTAATATGGAAGTGTTTCACTCGGTGCATTTCCACCAATGGAGATTAAGACATTTCTCCAATTTTGGCACGTTTTGTACTTTGGAAATCCTTACCTCAAGCTGTTTTCCCTGTTTTGTTTTCTCCCCTGAGGCATTTCACGTGATGAAGGGAATCTGTGTTTCGTGAATTTCTAAAATGCTCTGTGAAGATTTGGTTTGGAAGCTCGGAGATGGGATAGTTCACAGATGGGTGTACGTGTGCCTGTGTAAATGTTTCATGCATTTCAGTCGTCCTCATCTCACATTTAATAATTACACAGGCTAAGGACACAACAGAGCTGTAAAAAAGAAGTGGAGAAATGCAGTGCTTACTCCACAGTATCTGATTTGGAGTGCTGACCCTTCAGCCTTGCACTGCCCAGTCCTGTTTGAGGTGCAGCCCATTCTGCTGCCCCAGCTGTCTTATTCCCAGTATTCCACTGGGAATACTTCTACTACTTCCATCCTTTGACCATTTGGTTTGAACTGCTAGTTCAGATTTCACAGCTGAAGTCTTAAAGGCCTGCCCTGTTACCTGGTTCGTTGTCCTCATTGCTGGAGCCTCACATTTATACACCTGCCTGTTCTCTCTGAAGGTTATGTGGCACTCTCTGCAAAGGTGCAGGAAGGTTCCAGGGGAGGAGCTGGGTTTTATTCCTTCCTCATCTTCCTCTGGATGTGCCTCCACGCCAGCACTGCTGTAGCCTTGTTGGTGTTTTAGAAGATTTCATCAGAGGCCCTGGCGGAAGGTGATGAATTCTAGGCAGAATCAGAGAATATTCTCTGCACCCGTCCGTGTCGTGTCTTCCTCTTTCCTCAGCTGCCCATTTTCCACTCTGCTCCCTCTTCCCTAAGTGTTGGTCTGTTCTCTGGAATAGAGGTGTGAATTGTGTGGTGCCAGCTGAGCTCCTGAGATAAGGAAAAGTGTTTATCCAGACAGCTCTTGTGGATTCAACAGTCAGGACACGCAGCACTCGCCTCTTTTATCACCTGATTTGGTATTTTCTGTGGCTAAAGCTCTCTCCAGCTGTCCAGGCAGCTTTACCCCTTCCTTCTTGTAGATGGCCTCCAGTTTGCCCTGGCACATGGTGGCTGATGGTTATTTTGTCTTCACTTAAGGCCAGTCACCCTCTGAGTTGTTCTATGTGTCTGTGTTGTGCAGGCCCTCGGCTGCCTAAAGTAACCTGTGAAAGTTAATACTCCCTTTAATAACTAAAATCCCACTGTCCAGGATGGGATTTTCACAGGGCAGTGGGGCTGCTGAAGTCATCATTAAAGCTTTGTTGTAATCTCAGCCCGTACAGATAAAATGCAGCTTCTGATTAAAGAAAAAATACAAAATAAGCTGTTCTTCCTTTTTCTTATCACCCCTTTTTTTATTTACTAAAACTGGATGTGTTCCCCATGCTTCACTTCTGCTCTGCCAAAACCCTTATCAAATCAACTACATAAAAACTAAACCCTAGTTTTGGCAAAACACGATAGAGGTTTTATTAATTTAGTGTCCCCAGGAGCTAAGAACATGAGAATATGATCAGATAAAACTGTGGTTTGGGAACCACATTGGATACTGAAGTTGCTCCCATACTGGCTTGTCTTAATTGAACAAAATGGTTTATGAGGTTTGCTTCCCATATTGTAGAATGCAGAGTGTACTTAGTATTTTGTTTGATTTTTCAAGCCTGTTCTTTTTTGGGTTTTTTTGGTTTTTTTTTTCCTTGAGGTGACTATAGGAGAAATGCCCCTCAAAGAACAAATTTCTGGAGGGTTTTTTGTCTGCAAAGCAAAAGAAGGAGTTTCTGCTTCCCTTTAAAATAGATGCAGAACTTCTGCTGTCTCATCCCTAGGCTGGGCTGAAGTCAAGCAGGACGTGGGCCCTTCTCTGTTCAGCCCCACTTGCTCATCCACAGGATCATCCCTGCTCACTGCTCTCTGGAGAAGAAGCTTCTTGCATAGATCTGCCCCTAATGTGCTACTGAAAGTAGGGAGAAGACGAGGAGGAGACAGTAAAAAGAGCAGTGTCTTTGTGTACAGCCTGGAAGGGCTTCCTCATAAATACAAAGTGCTTCTGATGAATTTCCTGGCTGTTTTGGTGGCCTGTCTGGAACAGTTTAGAAATTGCAGCATAAGCTGCAAATTAAAGACAGTTTAAAGACGAGCTGGTTTAGAGGTGGTAGTGCATGCTATGGTGAGCCTGAATTAGCCTTACTTTCTAGACTGATATTTGTGGATTATGCTTTTGTGGCTCAATCCTTGTGCTACTGAGCAAATCGGGCTTTATCCACTCAGGACAGGCTCTGCTTTGGCAGAAGCGCAGCGCTGTCTGCTGGTGCCCGTGTCCTCAAAGCCTCCTGTAACGCTGCAAAACTCAGCATTTTGTAATGCCTGGTATCAGCTGAGCCATTGATTCATTTAGGCTCCATCTTCCAAATAACCTGGGAACCCAGAGCGTGGATTTTAGGAGAGGGCTTGTGCCAGGCACCTGTCTGAATGCCTTCAGCAAGGGCTGGTTTCTACCTAGGACAGCTCCAAAGCTTCTCATGAGATGCAGCACAAATCATTGCTGTCGCAGTTCACGTTTGCTGCTTCTTGCCCCGCTCGTCTTGTATGAGGAGAAAAATTACTCCTTTCTCACCCCCCATTTTTTCAGTTTCCTTTTTGTTTGTCTGTCTTTTAATACCAGTACCCTCAGTCCACATCTCCGAGTGCACCTGGCTGGGACTCTGCAGAGATGGGTGATTTATCCCTTGGCCTGTGTGTGTGTCCCACGTGTGTGTCTGGCAGCTTTGCAAACAACAACGTTCAGCTCCTGACGCCGTTAACAAACAATAAAACACTGGGCTCTGCCTGGCGAGGTTCCCGGGAGATGGAAGGAGCAGGAGAGGGGCTGCAAGACTCAGGAGGAAGCTGAGTGTGGGCAGGGAAGCTGTTTCAGGTGCTAATCCTTGATCTCTGGCATCTCTGGAGATGCTAAATAGCCTCACCTCAGCAGAACACTCAATAGAAGCGTTCACTGGAGAGTAAAACATCATCAGCTTAAGAGAGGGTGGGCTGGCCAGACTCTTTATGCTCCCATTTGTAGTTAGTAAACCCATTGTATTAAAAAAAAAATAGAAAAAAGGGAAAAGGTGACTTTGAACCAAAACTCTGCCTTTTTTCTTGTGCTGAGCCCCTCTTGAAGGCGCCTGAATCCTCCCCGTTCTGCCAGGCAGGTATTGAGCACAGCTCCCTCCAGGCAAACCCTGCGCCTACACAGCCTCCCCCAGCAAGTGTGGCATCCTGGGACCACACCAAAAATTCCTCCCCTGCACAACCCGCCGCTTCATTTTGGCACTAGAATCCCAAAGTGGCAACCCAGGGGGAAGAAGAATTCAAATTCCAGCTTCCCACACAGACTTACCACTGAGTCACCAAAGCTGCTTAAGAATATCATTATGGTATTTCCTGAAAACAGCATTGCTACCTGGTAAGCTGTGAAGTGTTCAGGCTTTATAAAATGCAATTCCCTGCTTAAAGTGTCCGTTTGCAGCTGCATTTTTTTGCTGAATTTAAGAGACATCATATCTCCAGTAAAGTGGTTTTCAGCCAGAGGGTGTAACTCAGGTGGAAGTTCATTTTAGGCATCAGCTTATATTAAAGCTTCAGGTGCTTGAGAAGAACAAGTTACAAAGCAAAAAGACTCTGTTTAATCAGAGTTCATACGGACATTGGGGGACAAACAATACTAAAGAGAGTGGTTTGTTTGCATCTAAGATGGAGAAGTCATAGCATCCATTATGCCTCATCCTGGTATCACTGAATGCATTTCAATTCAAAGGAAACATTTAAATGCTTAATTTCATCGTCTCAGAAGTTCTTTCTCAGGGTTTGATTCATGTAATGCATTTGGTTTGTGTTACGCTGTGCAAGACAAAATACAAAAATGGAGCAGCGTCAAGCGTTCGCTGTTTTCAGCAATTTAATTGTGTTGTGCTATGAGATCTGGGGTGGTAATGACTGATAATAGCAAATCTGTACTTAGAAGTATCACTTGGATGTTTTGGGAATGAGCCTGCAGACAAATTCCCTCTGCTGCTCCGAGCTAGGACTGTCTGTAATGAAATAAGGAAAATGCTCCAATACATCGCTGAAATACACTCAAAATGAATATCATAACTACTCCTGCAGGAATTAAGGACTGGGCTTAAATGTTCACAGGACTGATGCTTTAGCTCTCAGGAAAAGTTCATTCATATGCCTATTCTGAAGGTACGGATCTTTGAATTTTAGAATACATAAAGCAGGAATCCAGGATTCTAATCTTAAGCCCTGATGCAGAAAATTGTGGTTTGGAGCTTCTGACATGTGCATTGTCAGTTCAAATCTGTGCCACCATACAGAGAAAATTAAGAAAGGGTGGGGGGAAAAGGAAACATCAAGGAATATTTTGATTAAATCATTAATTATCAGGATTTCAGGATTTGTGTGTCTTTGGGGTTTTTTTTAACTGTAGTTTCTTGCTGGAAAAGCCTTTACATGTTCTCAGAGTCACAGAATCCTTTAGGCTGGAAAAGACCTCTGAGATCATCGAGCCCAGCTGTTCCCCCAGCACTGCTAAGGCCACCACTAAACCATGTCCCCAGGTGCCACATCAATTAAATACCCCCAAGGAGGGTGGCTCTGCCACTTCCCTGGGCAGCCCGTGCCAGTGCTAGACAAGCCTTTCTCCTGTTAATTTCTCGCTGCAGTTAATTTTGACTTGCATGACTGACCTTTATCTCTGAGGACAAAGACATCCAGAATTTCCATCCCACTTAGAACTGGATTCATTGAATTAGACCTAGACCTAATTGCACCACGAATTGCAAAACACAGCTCTGTCTATGAGATGCTTTCATATTGTGGCCTCGTTATAATAAGGTGTTAATGGCACAATGCATTGAATTGGTCTTGGTAATTATATTTCTACTGCTCCACAGAATCTTGCTGATTTTTTAGGCGATGCAAGGCGAGCTAATAATGAATACATTTAAACTGTGTAGTAATAATTACATTGCTCTTGTATGCATGTGGTATTTGTACTTTGTGGTGGGAGAGTTGAAGATTTGTAATATTTTGTTCCTCTCTTTTACCCCATATTTTCATATCGTCTTCTGCTGCAATTATGTAACTCCCTCCAGATCCCTAACGATGATCCATAACTTTCCCAGGTGCCATGTTTTCACAAAGATGGAAGAAGGATGTGTTATTAAAGCTAGAGATCATACAGCTGAATTTATTTATAAAAAGAAATTGGGTGCACGTATCCTTGGATGTCTTGATTACGGGAATCGTTCTCGGTTTGACGGAAGCAAGCACAGCTGCAGGTGTGGAAACAGCTGCTCTGAGTGGGTCTGATTTTGTCCATTCCCAGAAGTGAAAAAGAAATTCTTTCCTCTGACATATCTTGGTAGCTGACCCACAAAGGACAGCCCTGGGGAGTGTCAGGTTTTGGGTATAGAGATGATTTGGCTAAAGATTAAAGCTGAAGATTTTCCAAAGAACCTGAGGGTTTTGCGTGCTGACCTCCACTGAAATTGTGGTGGAAGTTGACTTCCCAAGTCATTAGTTCTTAATTTTTTATCATCTACGTATTTTGTTACCAAACACAAAAGTTAGAGGTTATGAAAGTTGCAGAACAAGCTGGAAAGTAGGAAGTGTCTGTTTTATGTTGCTTGTTTAGCCACGTTGCTGACATTCTCCTAAGAAGTAAAATGATGATTATTTTAGTACTTCATAACTTAACTGAATCTCATTGAAATTCCATCAAAAAATGTGAAACATTTTTGAGGCTTGAGGAACATTTCCCTACTTTCTGTGGGAAGCTTTATGCAAGTGATGGAGAGCATCAGTACCTGGAAAAGAGCCCTGCAATTCACAAAATAGGCTCCTTCTCTAACTGGAGAGATTTTGGGGTGGTCCCTCACGGTTTGGCTGCATCTGTAATTCTGCAAGAGCTGGCTATTGCAGCAGCTAAATCCAGGGGAAACTGTTGATATTTTACATGATGAAAATTCTAGGTTACTCTCAGAATTTGGATTAAAAAAACTAAAATCAGCTGAACTGTGAAGAAGCAAAGACAAGCCCTCTGTGGGATGAAGTTAATGATTCCCCTGTGATTTCAGGAGTTGTACTACCATTTATAATATCTGAGGGATTCTAGCCTGCAGTTTTTAGGTAGCAGACTTGGAATTTTCCTTATATTTGGCTGCTCAAAGGGTATAATCTTAATCAGTGAGCATGTGAGAAAGAGAAGATGGGAGCGGGGTGATGCTAAAGCAGGGAGGACTGGTAGCTGGATTTACTGTAGTAGTGCTCCTGTCCTTGAGGAACTGGATACTTGTGAATGTCAAATCTCTAAGTAATTGTCCTCTGAATTATAAAATAATTAATTTTCTTTTTGAAGCGCCTTATCTGCATAGCTCTTCTTTGGTTGCTTTGTGGGACAGAGATTTTTTCTCTTGCCTGTTTCAGAGAGAAAAATCAGTCTGCTCTTCTTTAGGGATTTAGTGTGTTAACTATGATTTTATGTTTTCTGCTGGAAACTGTGCTTTCGTGCTCTCCTGTGCAAAATAAATGAGGGAACAAACTAGAAATTGCCTAGGGGCAGAGCTTTTTTATTTTTTATAAGTGTACCTTTAAACAAATCCTGTCTGCTGGTTGAGAGACTTCCCTGGCATTCCTGAGGACCTGCAGGAATGTCTCTGCCTGTACAGGACGGGCAGGGAAAGCACCAGGCTTGAGGAAAGTTATGTTGAAATAGCACCTTTATTATCATTATCTGTAGGAGCGTGAGACCTGGATCCAGTTGTCCTAAACTCTGACTCAAATGACCAATGTGTTATTTGGAAGCCAGTGAAATGCCTGGAAGTTTTTAAGCTGGCAAACAGGAAGTTTTCTGGCAGATGAGTTCGGTTTATTAGATGAAATTAGCACACATTTAGATCACTTGTTTTAGATCTCTTTTATCCCATTCAAGCTGCAGTAGGGCATGCTCTTGGCAAGGCTGTTGCCCTGCAATTCCTGGTATCACCCCCAAATCTCCAGACAGACTCCAGACATTTCCATGGCATTGTGCAGCGGGTGACATTACCGTGTCCTTGTCTATCAAACACATCCGAGTGAAGGAAAAGGCTGTTAGGTAAAACAAGCAGTCAGCCACCGAGTAACTTGTGTCTTAGTGGGTTTTTTGTCTAATATTTGTATCAGGGAAAAAGTTACTTAAATGTTCTCAGTTTGTTTGGCTTTGTCTTGGCTGTGAGGGTTGTTTATTCTGTTCCGTGTCATCTGTAAAGATAGTCATAGATGTGCAAAATGGTGCCTGTGGCCCTGTTGAAGCTCTCCAGGTTTTCCTATTTCCTGCTGGATGTAGTTCCTGGGTATAGAGTGGGCAGGTATCTCCAGAGATGAACTGTAATGCACAGCTTTGCTTAAGCTGTCATTTTTAGGGGAAAATACTTGGTCAGCATTAAAAAGGTCCTATCTGTAGAGATTAAAAAATAAAATCCATCAACAGAAAGGTGACAGTCCTTCGAGGCAGAATGGGAATTACAGAGCCAGTACCACCACAGAGAAAGTTCATCTCAGAAACAAAGTGCCACTCCTGAGCCAGGCTAAAAACAATAAATTTTTGTAGAAAAGGATCAAGGATTTGTTTTGTAGGAAAGGATCAAGAATGCACATTTCNTGAGCCAGGCTAAAAACAATAAATGTGTTTTGTAGAAAAGGATCAAGAATGCACATTTGCTGTGTTAATGCCAATAGGACACACGGCCCTGATTGTCATTTTGCCTCCTGCCTTTATTTTCTTTTGAGACAAGATTCTTCACTAAGGCCAGTTAAAGACTGAACCTCACACCTCGACTCCTCTTTTTACATTATCCCAAACAAAACAGGTTTGTAGAAGATTTGAGAAGGTAGAGAAAGCAAGAAGTCATGTAATTGCATGAGTTTCTTCTGCTTTTAGTACATGATTTAAATACTACATTTGTAGTTGTGGCTCACCTTGAATATCAAAATAGTGGCAAAGCAATGCAGTTCACGTTTTGTCAGATCAGAGTGTTACAGCAGAGGGGCAAATACAAGTTTTTCTTTGTTTAATAACCTTAATGAAGTTTTATTGAGGGGAAAGAATGACAAATAGTTTAAAAAATGCAGAAGATGATCTGGCACTCTCTTTTAAGATAAAAATTGCATGCATTATAAGAATATTAAAATTGGGAAAGAGATGATAATTTTTTTTAAGAAAGTGATGAACCTTCCCATGGTGGTTTGGAGACCGTCAGTATTTTATATGAAAACTTCAGATAGCTAATTTGGAGTCTTTTATTTGTTCATTTCAAATTGTTGTGGTGCCACTGAATTTTGTGAAACCGCTTTGCTGTAGATCTTCCAAGAGGTTTTATTGGTTGTGGGTATTTTGTTTATCTCACTCACCACAGCGCCTGCTTTGCACTTGCTGGTTCAGCTGGGTTTTGAACTTGACATGTATCTGTTGTTCAGAATGGTCCTTCAACATAGAACTTTTATTTAAATAAATAAATTTACAGCTGGCAGTCTTGAAAGACAGCAGCAGTTTTCATCTGGGGTGTGCACAATAGGAAGGTAAGGATTTAACTCAACTCTCATGCTCGGTTGTGTTGCTCCTCATGCTGCCCTATCTTTCTGTCTTATTAAAAACTGCCTAGGCCTTCAAATAATCTATAAATAATCCTTTCTAAAACTCTTGTGTCCCTGCAAAGTGACTCCTTCAAGCTGTTTCCACGACCATTGTGACACATGGTCACGGCTGCAACCCTCACCGAATTAAATTAGTCTTGGTTAGGCAGATTTCCCACATTGTTTCTATGGAATGCAGTTTTTGATAAAGCATGCTATCAAATGTGGGGGTTTGGATTGGGTTTGGCAGTAATTTCTTGCACCCACGTTTCTAAATTGGAGATCTTAAGTAAGGAAAATGGGCTTATCTCTTGTAGGACATCTTTTGGGCTTGTGTTAGCAATGAGAAGCTTGGGTGAAACATCTTGCTGGTGGTTTTTTTGCCACCTTCAAGATTTATTATCTGAATTTTAGACTCTTTCACCTTTTTATTTCTACTAATAGAGCTCAGTAAGTCGGTACTTCGGGCTTCTTCTTCCACTCAAAGCAATTTACTTTTATTCTTAAAATTAATGCAGTGGCTGTCAAGGAGCTGGGGAAGATGAATAATTTATTTTTTGAAATCCAGAGCCACCGATAGCAGAAGATACAAGAAAGCTTTACTTACAGGGTTCTGTGTGTGCTTCCTTACTAAAAATGCCATCCATTTCCAGGCAGTTTTTGTTACTGAAAATATTTCACCCATCTAACCAGGAGAGTTTGTAATTCTCGTCTTCTCCAAACGTCAGCCGTGGGCAGGGGTTATGTGCTTGTAATTGGTGAGAGTTGTCAGTGTGGTCAAGTGAGTTATGTGAGAATTAATTCTGCTTTTCTAACCCCTTTGTGCTGAAGTGTCGGAGATTTGAAGCTTGTGGGAAGTGAAATGACCCAGTGTTCCTGAGGAAGCAGAATTTGCAGGTCTCCAGCACGAGCTTTGTTTGCCAGATAGATGAGCAGCCCTGGAATCAGTGGAGCTGTGCTGAGTTATCCTGGCTTGAAGGTCTGGCCCTCGTGGTTTTGAATTTAATATGAACTGGTGAATGCTTTCACTGTGGAGCTCTCCCAAAGTCCTGGCAGCCTAGAAATTATTCTGAGGATAATGTTATAAATACGTGTGTGGCAACAATAACGAAGTGTTTGTGGAGAAACTGAGCTCCAGATTATACATCTCAGTTCAGCTTTGCCACAGTTTAAGAAAATATTTCCAGTTATTATGGGGCTGCTGAAGAACAATTAAGAGCCAGTTGACTGAAATAGTTCATAGGTTCAGTTTTGCATGTAATCATTAAATGAATTATGTTCTGGGGGCTGAATGATTTGAGAGCTTTAAATAATCCAACTTTCAACAGATATATAGGTAATTGAGAGGGAATCTGCACTTCTAGTGCAGAAAGAAATTAAGCTCATTTCTTATGAATTTGGGAGCTTGTCTGAAGGAGGGAATAACTCCTGGGAACTAGGAGGGAGTGTTGATGCATTATTAAAATGAACATATGTGGATTGTTCCATATTTTAGAGCCAAATAACCGAAGAAGTTGGGCTGAATTTGGATCTTTCTGATCTTTTATTCTTCTGGGGAGGAGGCTGGTGCTCAAAGCCATTCTCACAACATGTTTCTTATCAATTACAAGGGTCCTGAGACTGAGGGCTGTGGGAAAAGGAAGAAAGCAGCAAGGAGGCCGTGCCTGGTCCCTGTGCCAGGAGAAGGGGTTTCAGGTGTCCCTGTGCTTGCACAGTGTCCCAGGAACTACAAGCTGCTTGTAGAGCAAGTTTTCCAGTTGTTTTTCCAACTTCATGCTGGGATTCAACAGGATTTGGCCCCCTGATGCACACAGAGGTTTAGCAACGGTCTTGTCTTTTCTTACAGCCATTTGTGATTGCTTTGAAAAAGTGCAGGTTTTTATCTGACTGTGCCGAGGAAGCTTGACCTGAAAATCTTTTAGCTGAAATCTGGAATCTTCTCTTTCTCCTTCACCCCCCAATTTCATGATTTCCCACATTTGATAATGCTGTGCGTACCATCACTTTGAATACTTTACTGATAATGAGGCAATTTCTGCCTTGCTGGAAAGCTGTAATCATCTAGACACGTTTTGAAAGGAATACATAGATGGCACAAAGTGAAATGTGCTCTGTTAGAAATTTATCCTTTCCAACTGCATCCATTATTCTAATAAACAATATTATTTTCCCTGCAGACCTTGCATCACTCATATCTATCGTGGCTATAATTAGATTAAATTTTCACATACTCATAGAATCACTGAGTGGTTTTGGTTGGGAGGACCTCAAAGCTCATCTTGTTCCAGCCCCCTGCCATGGGCAGGGACACCTCCCACTATCCCAGGCTGCTCAGAGCCCCATCCAGCCTGGTTTTGGACACTTCCAGGGATGGGGCAGCCACAGCTTCTCTGGGCAACCTGTGCCAGGGCCTCACCAACCTCACAGGATTTTTTTTTTCCTAATATTCAATCTAAACCTACCCTCTGACAGTTTAAAGCCATTCCTCTTGTCCTGTCACTCCATGCCCTTGTGGAAAGTCCCTCTCCAGCTCTCCTGGAGCCCCTTTAGGCGCTGGAAGAGGCTCCCTGGAGCCTCCTCTTCTCCAGGCTGCACAACCCCAATTCCCTGTCTAGGAAAGGTGCTGCAGCCCTCACCTCATCTTTGTGGCCTCCTCTGGTTTCAGATATTTCATTCAACCTGCTTAAAATTCTTCCTGGGTTTCCATCACACGGCGCGATTTTCCTGCTGTCCAAACGGCGCCATCGCGCGCTGCTCCTCTGTGTGCAGCACCATCAATGCTGTTTCCTGCAGCGTGGTGATTTTCCTCTGCCCTGGCCCCGTGGCACAGACCTGTTGGTTGTCTGGCAGAGCGTGGAGCAGAAACAATGAGGAGTTCAGAGGTGATAAATAAAAGATGCTGCTCGTTCTTAGCTAAGCGCCCCGAAAGCCTCTCTGCGGTAGGCAGAGGGGCGAGAGAAACAGAACCACTTGAAAGCGATGGGCAGCCTTTCAGATTGACAGTGATTTCCATAAATTTGTTCATGGATGCCTAACTTTTTTAGAGGAGCAGCATCCCGTTTGGAAAGTGCTCAGCCCTAAGCTGGGATTTGGCTGTGCTGCTCTCAAGCCCCCATTTGCAGGCATTTTGGAGACTGCTGTCAATGCTGGCTGAGTCACACAAACACCACGAAGAAAGAAAACAAATCTTCCAGAGATGGGCTCTTTCATTTTGTCATTCACAGTTCTGGAGAAGGGAAATACCGTCTAGTGCTCTTCTTGTTTCCAACAGAACATTCTTTTTTTGTCTAAAGAAAGTAGTTGGATTTTTTTTCCTATCAGTGAGTCATAGAAAATATAGGAGAAAAGTTACCTAAAACGATATAAATACTGCTGGGGTTTTATTATTTTGATAGTCCAACTCTAGATTTTGAAATACTGTTTTCTTAAACTGTATAAAGGTCTTTTAAATTTCTGGAAATTCTGCATGCACTGGAAGCTTTTCCTATTTCTCTTTTATTTCTGGAATTTGCCTGATAGCAGACCCGTAGTGCAGGTGGTGAAGGGACTAGAAAGTGTTTCCATTTGAGCATGGTCAGCTCTTATTAAAACAAGTCCTGCTTAGTCCATGGCTGGCTGTGTTCTTAAATGCTTTATAAACACAGACCTGTCACCTGAAGTCCATTTTAGTCAACTGGTATGAGCCAAATGGAAGAATTTCACTGACTTTATTCATAAAACTCTTGATTTCTCATTTTTGTTTTTATTATTCCAGTGCAGTCAGAGTTTGGAGCATGAGGCAGAGTTCTCCTGTGAAGTTATTTGATGTTTATTCCACCTGATTAACTATTGATATCTTGGGTTTACAGGCACTTTTTGGAGAGTAGTACTTCAGTCCTCAGGAATAAAGAAAATGACATCGTTAGTAGGCACATAAAGAGAAATAATGAGGTTTATTCTTTTGATTGATCACAGAATTAATTTGGTAGACTATTCTTTTCAAAGTGCTTTTTAGTAGAATGCTTTCATTCCCACTTTTGATATCTTATTTACAAACTAAAAAGACAAAGAAATCCAGAAATGCAAAGAATGATCTTCATATTAAATTATACTCTTTAGAGAACCAAAAAAAAACCACCCCAAAATAATTACTCTGCTTGGTAATTTGTTAATGAGCTTGTAATATATACACTACAAGGAATATTAATGAAATGCCATGTTAAAGCTCCATAGCTCTTTTTCCCCAAAACCTAAAAAGTCACTTTCTTTTCTCTGGGTTTTAACAGTGGCAAAAATATCCTGATAAGGAATTTGTCTGGAAACCCTCACAACTCAATTTGAGTTATGACACAGTTGCTGAGAACTCTGCACTCCCACAGTCTCCACAATAAAAACACAATGTAAATTTAAGCAGAATAGCAGTACTTTTATGAGTAAAAGCGGTAGGAAAATAAACCTGATTTGCCAGGTGACAAAGGATTTACAACTGGCAGAGAAATGTGCGTTTTATTTCCAAGCTTCTTAAAAGCTGCTGCACATAACGAGCAAACCCACCATGGATGGAGCAGGATTTGGCTCCGGGTGGGGTTTTAGGGATTCTCAGTGGGGAGGAACTGCTGCTTGGAGGAACTCACAGCCCCTTAATTACAGCGTCGTATCCTGACCTGGTTATTCCCTTTGTGCTGCCATCCCTTTCCAGCTGGGTAATAAAGGGATGGGGGAATTGTTGCCTTCTCTCCATGCCGCTGGTGATGGAGAGCAGGCAGATCTGTGGGCTGGGGACCTGCTTATCCCCCTGGCTGGTGCAATCCCTCCACACGCCTCTGTTTGGACCAGAGATGGATCTCTCCCTGTGTTTTCGAGCTAAATGCCAAATTCTTCTTGGTGCTGTGTGGGTGTTCAAATCTTCTGCTGCCTGTTTTCCCAGTTCCTGACAGTGGAATGGAATGAGCTCCGAGTTTATTGCCTGTCAGCAAAACCTCTGTTTTTACTTGGATTTCTATTGTTCTAGCTGGGTAAACAGGACGCAGGTATCTTACAAGATTTAAAGCTTGCTTTATCTCTACCGTGAAAAAGACAAACAGAACTTATTTAAAAAAAGAAAAAAGAAAAAGTAGATATTTTTCTTATTGAAATAGCTGAAGCAGGCTCAAAACAACTGTCCTAAATGGAGACTGGGGCTTGAGGCTCAGGAGCTCTTGTTTTTGCCATCTCCAGTGGAAGGTGCTTTAGGAGCTCTGTGTTTCCAGAAACACCAGGTATTCACACACTGTGGTTAGATACGTGATGCATCCTGAAAGGTGTGATTCAGAGTGCCTAATTCTGGAAGGCTAAATCCTCCATGTGTCAAAGAATATACGTGACCTAGAGGCAACCTGGGCCATGTCCCTAAAATGAAGGTGGGATGAATTATCCCACCCAACAGCTCAAAAATGCCTTCATTGCTCATTGGTTATTTAGCTGCTTGGAGGGTTCACAGGACTTGACACACGTTTTAAAAATACTTCCAAAGAGTTTGGGGTTTTTGAAACAAATTTCTGTTCAACTGCTTTGCTTTTATAGGCTTTTAAAGTTAATTTTCAAAGATCTGTTTGGAAAAAAGATTGGCAACACCAAAACCTCCCCAGAAATTCTCATCAGGAAAAAGCCTTCCAATCCTTATAAATAACACTTTTGACAGAAGCAATGTTCCTCAACGTGTGAGCAACAAATCTTTGCTGCTCTTGAAGTGATGCACAGCGAAAGCAGGAAATAAGAGGTGCAGGCAAGAGGAGAGAGGGAGGAAAGAAATGAAAATAAAAGCTATTTTAGGAATAGACAAGGCCGCAGTTGTGAGCTGGGGCAGAGGTTCAGGGGCTCAGAGTAGAAGTATTTATGGCGAAGTTGTGCTGGCAGAGAGGCACTGAGAAGGTTTTGCTGAGAGCATTTTGAGTAAGGGAAGGAAGAGAGAGGAGAAGGACCTGCAGGTCCTGGCAGCCGGGCAAGAGCTTGCCATTGTTTTTGCCAACTGACCCGATGGGATTTTGGAAAGGATGTTGGAGGAGAGGCAAAAGGCTTTGAGCAGGGCTGCGAGAGTAACTGGGAGAAGGACTTGGCTGGTAAAAGCCAAATTCGGGGCAGGGGCTGCAGGAAGGGGATTTCTCCAGGTGCTGCAGGAGAGGAACAGCGGCTCAAACCAAGAGCACAAGATTTGGCTTTTATTACCAGGGGGAGGAAGGAGAGCTGAGTTCACCTTGCAGTGTTTGTTGGCAGAACAATTCCCATACTGAGGAGGCCCAGGCACCGTCAGGGGACTCCCCACTGTGACTTTTCCCCTTGCCTTTTGGAATCCTTGCTCTTCCCACGGCAGCAAGTCTCTCCTGCCTCAGAGTCAGAGCCTTGACCATCTTTGCAACAGAGGGACGTGCAGAGCACACCACCTATGGAAACAGTACCTATGGAAGGCCTTGCTTTCCCTCCTGATCACGATGTTTAGATACCATCACACATTTTGTGTCTGATCCCAGCGTCATCACTGAGACTGTTCCTGGTAGTGCTTTATTTACAAGTGTATTTAAAAATGTCTGAATTAACTTAAATATGAAAAACTGTGGACGTCATTCTGTGCCAAACACTTCTGGAATGAGCCCTAAAATACGTTTGTATCCCCACAGTTGCAAAGGTGTGTTCTACAAAGCATTTAGGGCCCTCAATTCAAATTCATTTAATTGCAGTTGACATTATTATTGCATGACTAAGTATCAGCATCTTAAATATTGCCCAGCGACCTTGAAGTTTCCCCAGCTTGGCATATATGGTGCTATTAAATCCATAGGGAAGCAACTGCCTTATTTTCTGTTCCCACAGCCAGCAGCTTTCCAGACTCCACATAGCCAGGATTTTAGTGTCCTTTGGGATGTGACGAGCCCCTCCTTGGAGAATTCAGCCAAAAGTCACTGACTGACTTACTTTGTCCTTATTCCCCATAAACCTCCTGGCATTGTGAAGGAGCCACCATTTCTTTCACCACCTCTGCACCCATTCTAGCACCTTATTACATAAAGAAAAAGCCAGGAGAACTGGATATTGTCCCTTCAGGTGTGTGAGACTGGGAGGGAGAGGTGGTGAGGTGATTATGTTCTGCTTTTAATGACTGCGGATCACTTCAGGGACACATACGGCACAAAGAAAATTTTGGAAAAGCCCACCCAGGTATGGTTTGCACTGCTTTAGAGATTCCTTCAGCATCCTGCAGCTCTGCAGGGTGTTTCACTGAGGCTGTGCACAGCAGAACTCTTCTCCTGGCTGCCACCAGCTGTCGGGGGTTGTTGGCGAGGAGGAGAGCAGTTCAACTCCCCCTTGCCCAGCGAGACCTCACCAGTCTCTCCTGGCATCCCTTCCCTTTCCAGCCTTCACGAGGTGACAGCCAAGCAGCATGAAAAGCAAAGGGATTTCATAGAAATTTTCCATAGAATGAAGTTGTGCAAGGCTTGCTTTATATTTTTCTTCAGGAAATCCGGATTTTCTCCTTCTTAAAGCTCTCTGTACCAGTAGTATTTATTTGTTCTTTCAGCAGCCTTCCATCCTGCAGCTTCAATATTACCACTTTGTGGCACTTGCTTGGTGGTTTGCACCCTTCTAGCTGCTGGCAGCTATCAAGCTTTCAACATATAATAACTGAGCAAGGTGATTTTCTGAAAGAAAATAAGCAGATGTCAAGGTTACAGTTGATCTTGGGACGACAAGTCCCTGGTAATAAGCACTTTGTTTCAAAAGACACACTCAGTAGTTCTGTGGGAAATTTTAGCATTCAGGCTTCTGTTGTGAGTCACAAAAGCTTTTGTTTTACCCGAGACAGGCGAGCTCAAAGCCGTGTTATTTCCTGGGCACGGCACGAGTGGGCTGGGGATTATTCGGGGGTTTCAGGCTCAGGGCAGCTGTGGGGGCTGAGGACTCCAGGAGGTTGTCATTCCCAACTCCCACCATCTCCACGGTCTTTATTTGCTGCAGCACTTTTTTTTTTGCACCAAATCTTTCACTGATATAAACTAAGGAGGTTTTTGTAGGCGGACTTGTTTTGTGCAGGTTTTTGTATTTTTGCTGGTTTTATTCCCTTCAGAAGTGTCCAGGCTGGGGTTTGGGGCTGATACCTGGAGGGAAAGCTTTCACCTCCTCTGAGTTTCGGAGTCAGGACAGAAAATTAAATCCAGTATCAGTTAAATTAATTAAATTCAGTAAAAAACTGTCTATGAGAGGGTGGGGGAAAAAAGATAAGACATTTTTCATGAAATAACTTTTGGATAAAGCATTTCAGCGAGTAAGTTTTGTGTGTTTTTTCCAGATTTAGATATGGAATTCTGACACAAGGACAGGCTTTTAGAAACCTCAGCTGGGTGTCATAGGAAAGCTAATTTCAGGAAAGTAGACAATTTGGTATAAACAGGTAAAGTACACAGTGTTTTCTAACAGATTTGGCATTCAAGTGGAGTAGCTTTCTTTTTTTTTTTCAATATAATTACCCCATAGGTGAGTGTCATCTTTAACTTCACCACTAGATTCTCACCTGTCCTGTAACAGTGTAAACCCAGGGAAAACCTGGATGTAATCAGTGTGGTGGGAAGCTGCTGTACTCCTGTCAGAATATGAAAATTTGACTCTGCCTCTTTCCCCTTCTTGTTTCTCAAAAGGATTCCCCCCCTTAACGGAACTTTTAATCAAGATCCTCACTCCCGTATCCCTAAAAGAAACTTTCCATGAGGATACCACATTTCTCTGTGAACTTTACCTGTCACTCCAGACCACATTCCCAGTTCCTAAGGATGGGTTTGAGCCTGAAGGATGGAAAAGCAAACAGGAGGCACAGTCTGTCTAGAAGAGATCACTCACTGCAGCTCTGTCATGAACTGTGCTGGTCAAGGGAAATGTTTCAAGGAAAGAACTCTCAGAAACTGGCCATCCATTTCTTGGCAGCAGTATGCTCTAGGTGAACTTTTAAAAACTGGGTTAGAATTGCCTTTTAAAAGGTAATCAAATACCAGAATTGTTGTTCTGTGAGGAGTTAGTCAGATCTGATTATTTTTCCTTCTTGGCTGGAGGAAAAATATAAGAATAGATATTAAATTTTCATATAGAGAGGTGAACTACTTTTTCTTTGCAGTCTCAGTTTATTAGAGAGATTTTTTTCACCACTGTCTGATCCGAGCATGGCATTTTGGTCTGCTAAAATGAATCAAACTGTTTAAACATAATTTGTTACGAAATGATACCTTGGTAAAAAAATTCTTTCTGGAGCCACAGTTTCAGTGATATTAGAGGTTACCAGCACGCTCTCAGATAATATCATGAAATGATTCATTCTGAGTTTCTTCTGCTATTAAGGCAAAAAAATAACTTCGTGGTAAAACCCTGTTTTCCATCCAGCTGGATTTTTGTGCTTGGGGTTTTCTCTGAAGTGGACAGAATAGGAACCTTTGGAGTTAAGTGGTCTGAGAATAGGGACTCTGGTTGAAAATGTTGAGACTTAATAAAGTACAGATTTCTTCGACTATGGGTGTTGATGATGAGAAAAAGCTGGATCCAGCACTTCCTTTCCCCCATTTTTGTTTCTCTGATTCAGACTTCAAAATAAAATTGATGAGGGGAAGGGAGCAGGTGAGTCACTGTCCTGGAACAGAGCTTTGTAGCTCGAATTAACATCTGGTGGTTTCTTTGTGCACGGTGCCATTTATCTGAGACCCTGTCATCAACGGGGCCATTAACATGCGGGGAGCTGGAGAGAACTAATTACTTTGGCAGTGCTAGGATTGGGAAGGGGAGTTCTGCAGAAAACCTCCAGGATGCAAAACCAGGAGTAATTGCCCATTTTCCAGCTGGATTCACAAAACGCTGGTGCTGCCTTCGCTCTTTCAGAGAGCTGAGAAGGTGCCACCGTCTGCTTTGTTTCCTGTGACCCCGCTCCCAGCGCTTTCCTTCCCGTGGTCTGACGTGTGCCCTGTGTCCCACACATCCCTCCAAGTGTTTGTTTGGCTGATTTGACAGCACAAGAACAGGCAGGGTGGGTGAGTGGGTGCCTTCCAGTAGTTGTAATTTCAATTCTCTTGGCAAAACTTTTTGTTGTACTTACGTAGTTTGTGACATTGGGTAGTGATGTTTTCACTTCCGAACTGTACTTTAGATTTCCCTACTTCTAAGCAACCAATAAATGTGTTAAATCATTTCTGCCCCATCTGGGAACTAAACTTAATGCTCATCTCCATGAAAACCACGAGGCACCATCACCTCTCCTTGTGCAGTTTGTTTTGGAGCTGGCAAAGCCAGAGTTTGGGATGAAGTTCCATTTAAAGTGTTGGAGCCTTTCAGCAGTAATTGCCAAGTGAGCCAGTCCTGCTGACCTCCTTCTGGCAGGTGTAGGGTGTAAAGGATGTAAATGTTGTTGCCGTTTGTGTTGCCTAATTGCTGTACTTGGTGGGAAATCGACACGATTCAGGTTTGCAAAGCTGTCAGATGTGGGCTTAAACAAAGAGAAATCTGTGAACGTTGAAATGGTGAAGTTTTATGCAGGGAATACAATATTGCAGTCAGCGCTTTGTCTGGGCTATCCTGGGACAGAAATTTCCCTTGCATTTCCACGGTCTGCTCACAGCAGAGGGGCATGTGATGCATTACTACTGTCAGGAAGCCAGACATACAAAAGAATTTGATTTTAAAACTTACTGAGGTGTGTCCTCCGGTTTGAAATAACGTTATTGATTCACTTATGCACTCAGACTAGAGACTTAAACTTATCAGCATTATCAGGTGAAGCAGAAAAGTAATCCTACTTCCCATTCCAGATGGGAACATTGAGAGCACAAAACTGTACTTCCTAAATTTCAAAGGTTCACGGGCGCTGATTTTTTTGGGCTTTCAGCTTTCTGAACAAAGCTTGAGATTTCTTAATGGGGCCACAGGGTTTCGAACAACAGGTTCGTGGTCTTTTAGGTGATGTATAGAGGGACTGCAGCTGAACAGTTCCTTCGGGAAGATTTACACAACTCTGTTAAAACCAGGCTTTCACTCTTGGGGGTTTAAAATGAGCCATTAGAAGCTGGGGGGAGATTCTGCATGTGGAGAGTACGGGGGGAGCATAGTCAGCAGGAACACAAATTGCAAGTCCTTTGTGCCATTTGGAGAAGTCCCGTGGCAAGCTGGGATCTGCCCACCTCCGATTGCTCTGCAGTGGAAAATGACCCTCCTGCTTCTCTTGGTTATGATCTTCGTCACAGCGCCGCACGCTTGTCACCAGCCGAAGTTTCCTTACGCCGTGAGTAATCTGTGACAGCGTTCCTACATCACTTCGGGTTTGTGGGGTTTTTAACTCCATGTGAGGTAAATTCTTGGATGTACGTGAGCAAAATGCAGAGATTTCGTTTAGTCAGTTCAGCCACTTGCTTATAGGTACTTCTGCGAGTGATACTTAATGGGATTGATTTCCTAAAGGACTTCAACTGGAAGGGCAGAAGTCAAGTTTCTCTGACTGATCTGTATTTAATGGAGAGGTTTGGGCCAGTCATCATCTTGCTGCCTGAACTCTGATGTGCAGCGTGACATTTCAGCAGGTGAGATTTGAGACAAAAAATGCCATCAGTCTCTCCTCAGAAATATCAAAAGCAATATCAAAAACATAGTTAATGAGAAAAGATCAACCAGTTATAGAGAGGGGCCTCTCCCCCTGGCCTCCTTCATTTGCTTCACAGGCAGAAGATTTATCCCAAGGCAGCAAAAAGCACTGCAAAAATGTGTAGAAAGGCCTGGGTCTCTTGCTGTGTGCTCAGAAGAGGTTTGAGAAGCCCTGGAAGGAGGCAAGCCAGGTGTGCTGTGCCTTAAGAAATGCTTTGCCCGTGGGTCAGGGTGTTGGGCACGAAGGGGGTTTGGTGGTTCTTGCAGTGGCACAGCTGCCTGCAGTGGAGTCATGCCAGCCTTGTGATTCTGTGCCTCTCTCCAGTCCCCAGGTCTTATTTCTTCCAAAAGAAGTGACAGGGCCATAGTGGAACTTGAAGTAACTTCAAAGAGTATTTCCGAGACTTTTTAATAACACAGTAGAACTTATTTAATGCTCCAGTTATAGAGGAGTTACTATAATAAGAACTCTTCAAAAGTGATTGTGTTCTGTGAAGTATCATCCCTCTTAAATCAGTGGTGTTATTATGGAAAAGGCTTGTTCATACACCCAGTGCGTTATTGAAAATTGCTTGTATAATTCAGGTTCCAAGTAAATCTACCAGGATGGAAGAAAATTATCACTAATTTCCTGGTCATAAACACCAGAAAGCAGTGCAGTTCAGCTTACCTGCCTGGTTCTGTAGAGGTGCATGGAATACTTCAGTATGTAAACAGAATGGGGTTTGATATTCAACTCTTCAAATCTTAGAAATTACCAGCTTGCCAGTGCTGTCATGTGGTTTATAGTGTGTGAGTGTTCTTGATAGATTAAGTAATGTACAAAACCAGTTCAAATTTGTTTTTACTTCCCAGAGTTTAGAAACCAGAGCTACCGTGGTACAGCTGAATGTGGGCAGCTTTTCACTATCTCAAGCCAAGGTGATGTTCCTGCATCTCAGAGCATTGTAAAAGTTGTTGCTTGTGGTTTAGATCAGAGTCCGTTTGGATCTGCACACAAGCACACACAGCTTGCTGCAGTTCCCTTCTCCCACCTTGCCATGTCCAGCATCACAGGGCAGCCCGTGAGATCCTCTCCCAAACCTGTTTTTCCAGGAGGAGGAAAAGAGGACCAGAATAGAATGCCTTTGAGAAAAGCCCTGGCAGGAATTGAAAGGCTGCAGCCCTCCCAACAGCACTTGTCGCAGGAGTTGTGTTGTTTTACTGCTTTTTTCCTGCTTTGTCTCACGGAAGAGGTTGTTGCATCTCTTTCCTTCGAGAAATGGAGGGGTCAGCAGAGCTGCCCTGGTTTCAGGAGACATCGCTGCCGACTGTGCCAGGCTGGCTGTTGGTGCAGCGGTGCTGGAAAGCCTGCGGTGGCCGTGGGGATGGACCCAAAGCTTCTGCAGCCTCCCAGCGGCAGCTACAGAGGAGCTGCTGCCAAACAGAGCCCCGGGACGCTCTGGCACAGCTTCCTGAAATGCCTTTTATCAGATGCCATCCCTGCTGCGTTTCCAGTCATTTGATGAGACAGGCCAGAATGGTTTCATTTCAGAATTTTGTTTCGGCTGTCCTTCAGCTGCTTGTGATTTGTGGGGCTGTAGTTTCGTGTGCCTTCTGAGGTTAAACTTTTTAAGTACCACTTTGCTGTGATCAGCACTAAGTGTTGTGGTCTGTTGTTTGGGTTTATCTGGAAAGTGGTAAGGAAAAAGACATCTTCTGTCTTCCAGCTTCACTGGGCTAAGTGTTAATCTTCATTGGAAGCTCATGAATAAATAAATAAATGTTTTTTGATGGTTCTGTGAAGAGCACAGAGGATTATTGGAGCAGTGATCCTAACTCGGAGGGCATTGTCATCTGTCAGTGCTGTGTGGTAGATGGGTGTTATCTATTGAGAATTTTGTCAACCAAGCTTATGCAGGCCATTAAAAAGTCAGTTTTTGTCAAGAGCTGCCAGACAGTATGCTGACAGGAAAATAAAACAGTGATTTTATGTGGAAGAAAAGCTGTGAAATTTTGTAATTTCCATTATTCACAGAATTTACCAAAAACTGACCTCTCATTGCTTTTGGGATTCTTTCCCTGTTACATGCAGAAATGCATCATGAAACAATCTATATGTAAGTACAGGACCTGCTTCTCTGACTGGGAGCAGCATTGAGACATGTTTGGGACGCACTTCCCCCTCAAAAAAAGTGCTTAGAAGCTCCAGTTTCTAAATGCTTCCTCTTCATTTGCATTT
This sequence comes from Melanocharis versteri, assembly GCA_013397845.1. NCBI lineage: Eukaryota > Metazoa > Chordata > Aves > Passeriformes > Melanocharitidae > Melanocharis > Melanocharis versteri. Next base: position 400,616 of record VZTG01008324.1, on the reverse strand, counting down.
GTGCAAATTTTGGCTGGGGGGGAGTTAATTTGCAGAAGAGTTAGAAATAAAGGTATGATCACGTTTGTATAAAGATTATTGAAGATGATGTAGTTTAACATCAAGGCAAGTGTTCTTAACGTGTGTTGCTGAAGATTTGTATTTTGGGGGTTGCAAACTTTACGTGGTGGAAACTGCTTGGAAAAATAGCTATACTTGATGAACTGGGGCGTCAAGTTGACAGAGAATACATAAAAACCACTGCATTAACAGAATTGGAAGAGACAAGATAAACTTTTTATTAGTAGAACAAAGTATCATTTGATTGAATGTTTGGCTCCATCATTAGGATCTTTCTATTTCCCAAGATGTATTTAAACTGTTTACTCCACTGCTAAAATGTCTTGTCACTTGATAGCTCTCAAGGTCAACGTGACCTTTCCTGTCAGGCCTAATCCTTTATTCATAGCCAAGCAGTCAGAGATTGAATTATAAATGCATTAAGCTCATTGGGCGAACATTGAAATGAACAAAGGACTATATTGAGGAGAAAAACTCCAGTTATCACTGCACAAAAGGGCTCTTTGTTTATGGTACCGTGGGGTTTTGCTGTCCTTGTTTGTGTCCTCATTAAAAAGCTTCTGGTCACTTATGTTCCAGGTGTTACAATAAACAGCTCTTCAGGCTGATTATAAAGGCCTCGATTGATTTTGTAGGACTTGAATGAGCGACTCTGTTCGTGTTCAGCTTCCCCAGCCACCAAAGGTGTTGGATTTGGTGTAGCCTCAGCTTCCTTTGCTGCCACAGGTTTCTGTAGCCTCCGATGGATTCCATTCCCTGGAGAATGGCAGGAAGGAAAAGAAACCAGCGGGGAAAGGGAAGTTCGCTGGGAGGTGCCCAAAACCAGAACAGATTGTGTGGGCTGGATGTAGTCTGCTATCTATCAAGGTGTCTTGTGAGAAGGGATCAGCAGAACAAGTAGGCAACAGGGAAAAGAGATAAATGGAGTGGCAGAGCTAAATCAGAGCGGAACAAGGTGCTTTGGAAAAGTCTGAGATGTTTTAGAGTGGCCCGCGGCAAAACACATCAATGTTTTATTGTTATTATTATTACTTCGGACACGGAATACCTGGAAATGGGAGAACAGCTTCGTAACACACTGTGCCTCGATGCAGCAGGTCTGTTACAGGGGTTTATGCTTTTGTACCCCCTCTGCCCACCTCTGTCAGTGTCAGGCTAAGAAAGCAGAGCTGAGCTGCACAGGGGCAGAGAGCAGAGAATAAGAATGTTCCCTTTCCTTACCCAATTTGCTGCCTTCAAACATTGCGTTTGGAAAGCTGAGAAAATATCACTTAATATTTTTTGCTTTCCTGCACATTTCCCAAAACACTTGTTATTCTCTTGCAGCTGAAATAAGGTTGATCATGTGGAAAAGGGTAAAATAGAAGTGTTTTATTATAGCTGCTTCTTTTACTAGCTCATGGAGTAAAAAAAACCACAGTGAGAGCATCTGAAAGGCTAACTTAGATTTATGTTTGTTCTTGGCCTGGCACTATTTACAGGAGAAGTTGTGATGTTCCTTTCTGAGCATTCTGGTAACCATTACCATGAAGGATCATGGACCTCAATTAATATTTGCAAATTCCTGCTCCTAAGTAAAAATAGCCAGAAGTTATTACTGTCCTGAAAAAACAAGGTTATTGACGTCAATAAAACATGTAATGGCATTATCCAGGAGGAATATAACGTCCCACAGGCAGGATGTCAGTGGTGTGAGAAGGAGCCACAAGTGAACGTCTGTGTCTCTGCGTGTTAAAAGTTAAGCAGCCTCAGTGCATTTGCACACACTGAATTAATTGTTGTAATGATTCTTACGGCTTGAAACCTTTTTGGTCTTGATGGCCAGATGTTCATGGTCAGGTGTCTGTAAATTTACTGACTTCTCTGCAGTTTTATAGAAGACCTGGGCTGCTTTTACACTCGTTCTGCTCAAGCACAGCCTTGGCAGGGGAGCTGCCCACGAGGGACTTCTCCAGTTCTCTCCCTCTGCCACTGGAACCGATGGCATCAGACAATCCCTCTGTGCCAGAACCAAACAGACTCCACAGTTATGTGAGGAAAAACATTCCCCAGATCCTCTGAGGAATTGATAAAATAGGCTTTTGTAACATGAACGCGGAAAAGGTGATATTTAGACACGACTGTTGTGATAACTGAAGTCTTGAGATGTTGGTTTGGACCCGTGTCTTACTTGATGGGCTGGTGCCTTTTTTTTCCCCCCGTTTTTTTTTTTTCCATTTTCAGTATGACCGGCACTGCTGTATTTTTACACAACTTGAAGCATTTATTTTCATTTTATATTTGTTAAATTGTGACGATTTATGTACCCTGAGAGCTAAACTCCATCTTGTACATCACAAGAATTTCTTACAATACTCATTGTATCTGTTGGGATTTCATGGCACAGACTTTTACACTTGGCAAGTTCTCCTTTTTTTTTTTTTCTTTCTCTATTTTTTTTAGGGGAACAACTGCAAGGAAATTGATGTTTAGTGCTAACAAGTGCATAATAGCCTTTTCCTTTGTTCTTTTCCTTATTTTATTTCCATCATTGCCTGCGTTTTGATGGCCGTACATCTCACAAAGTAGATTTAAGCTCTTAATTCCAGCTGTTACACATATATGGAGCTGCACATTATACTGTCAGCCTGAAAATAGTGCTATACCTATTCTAGGTGCAGGACTATAAAGTGCCCATCACTACAGTGATAAATTGCAGGGTCAGTCGTGCAGCTTTTTTCAGGATATCAAGTTGAAAAATAAGGAAAAGAACAATTGAGTCTCTGCTAACATGCAGGCACTGATGTGAAGTTATCCCAGGGACACATTTTGGGGATTTTCTTGGCTTAACCTCATGGGATTTTCCTCCACACACCCCAAAACACAGAACCTGTCTTGAGTGCCATCTTCATCCTTTCATGGCTGGAAGTGTCACAGCCACCTGAGCATCACAAATTCATAACATCAGATCCTTCAAATATTTTTCTGCTTTTCTGGACAAAATCCGTGAAGAAGAGGAAAACCTGTCTGTGGCTAGGGAGAAGCTGCAGCTGCTGCAAAAATGGAGCAGGAGACAGAGAATTTGGTAATTCAGTTTGGTGCCATGGGAGCAGCTTTAGCCTTGTGGCATGAGGCAGATCAGCAGCAAGAGATGTTTCAAACAGGAATTCTTGTTTCACTTACCAACACCACTTTCTCTCCTATTTAAAAACACATCACGTGCAGCATTTTGTTGCTAGGTGCCTGCTTGGCCGAGTGCTGGTTTCTAAGCATGCTTTTATATTTAACTAACCCCTGCACAGCTTGTGAGGCATTTTGCCCCCGTGAGTTCTAATTTTCCCTTCACCGTTTTCTGTATTTTTGGGTAAGGAAAATTCCTTCTTTCTCTTCATAAATTTAATCGAGATAATGTCTCCCAGCAAAATATAGGAGATTTACATCTCCTCCTTGGAACTAGAGAAATTGAGTGCAGAAGTAGTACAGCTGGATTTGGGCTGCTATCAGAAAATGCTGTGGAAAAAAACCCAAATCAAGCATTATTTAGTTTTAGCTCTGTAATGTTTAGTTTTGCATCACTTAAAGAACTTTAAAAAAAGAAAAGGTAGAGAATTTATTGCTGTTTGCTCATGACTGATGCAAATAAATTCCACAGAGATTCAAGGGAAAATATTGGTAACAGAGAGCACAGAAGTCTGGGTTTCCAAGAGCAGAAGCCGTGCACCTTTCCATTGATTTAAAATAAGCAGGAGTTAGATTAAAAGTTCCTTTAAGTTGTTTAACCAGCCTCTTTAAGAGAGGTCTCCCTTCAGGGAGTTGTTAATTTGGGGCTGTCTCTGCCAGCACAGAGCCTTGGAGCAGAGGAGGAGATCCCGTGGGAGGGAAATGCCCATGGTTTGTTCACAGGGATGGAGAGCTCCCTGCCAGGGACAGCCTGGCTCCAGTTTGGGGAGGAATAGCATATTTCCAGTTGCTTTGCATCCTTGCTGTTTCTTTTTTTTTGTTTTAATCAGAGGGGAAGGATGTTGCCTGAATTACACATAAAGACACCTCACTTCCTCTGAAACAGCAGCAGTAGGGAGCTACAAACCCACCATCCACACCTGCCAATTTTTCTTACAGAGGCTGAAGAAAAAGCAAAGTTGAGGACAAAATGTTGGCATAACACTCTGAAGCTTTTGAAGTTGTTCTGTCAGCTTGTGTGACACATTAACCAAAATTCTTTGGGTACTTCTGGGCTTTGGGGGCTGCCCTTGGAGTGTGTCTGTAGCACTCAGTCGATCAGATTGTATTGCCAGGATATAAAGGGTGATCAGAGAAATCTCTTCATACCTGGTATTATACTAACAGCAAGGCCATTTTGTTGCTTTTCTGTAAAGGAAAGAATATTTTAACAAGGGAGAAGAAGATTTAGGGGCTGAGCTTTTCTATTTGGAATTACCATGAAAAGTTGGTTTCATTTCCCCCAGCAGCACAAATAAAATCAGGATGAAAAGTCAATTGCTTTTACTGAAGCAGCAACAGTCTGAGTAGATTGTTTTGCTAAAATTCTACTAAAATAATTTCAAATAAGCGCAGGTATTTACTCTCTGGAGTTCGTTGTAGCGAGATTCTCATTTAGGGATAAAAAGTGGTGCTAGTTCTGCGGTGGGGGATGAATCTGCCTGACTTTCATTGTGATGTGCTCTGGAAATCCTCACAGGGTGTCCCCCATTATAAATACTGCAGGCAGCTAATTCCTGTTCATGTCTGTGATTTGTAGCCGATGCTGGAACAGAAACTGCCCTTTCCTCGCTCTGGTCCAGATCAGATCAGACTGTAGTAGCTGCATAATTAAATGTGAGCACGTGCTGAAATGGAATTTACCTTTGCTTCCATCTCCCCTGGTTTTGGTACAGCCTGGAAAGCTGGGGTTGATTCTCTGGTCTCATTACGGTGCTTTCCCTGGTGTTTATGGAGATACATCGATTTAAACCAGCTCAAAATGCTCTTCTGAGATCAGCTGCCTGCATTTGTCATTGAAAGTTCATACTCGGTCTCCATCTCCCATGATAATATTTTTTAAACTTTGACTCTTTCTGATGATGAAGTTATAAGATACGATGTGTGATGACTAAAGGATGTCGCTCACTGACATTTACATGCTGCTCTGGAAGAGAAATCTACTGAATGGGATATATATTGCAATTATGGTAGTCCTTTTAGTCTCATTTTCTCTTTTTTTGCCCTCTTCTTTTTTCTTTTTCTTTCCTTTTCTTCTTCTTTTCCTCTTCTTTTTCTCTCCTCTCTCCTTTTTCTCTCCTTTTTCTCTCCTTTTTCTCTCCTTTTTCCCTTCCTTTTCCCCTCCCTTTCCCCTCCCCTTTTTGTTCATTTTCCCTTCCTTTTTTCTTCGTTTCCCCCCTCTTTTTTTCTCTTCTTTTTCTCTTTCTTTTCTTTTTACTCTTCGCTCTTGTTACTCTTGTATTTTCAGGTACAACCATGCCTCTGTTACATTCCACTTGTTTACAATCAGAAATTGTGCATGCAGGGAATCAAAAGTGAAGCCTGTGCATCACTGATGGCAGCAGCAGCAGCATTTTGTTGGCATAAGGAGGGCTGGGATTTTACCTCAAAGGCCACTTGTTGCTGTTTTATTTGACCAGCCACTGTCAGAGGAACACTTTAGGACTTCATCAGCTAAGCCAAAATCTGTGTGAAATACACAGTAAACATGAATGAGGAGTTAAGGAAGAAGAGAAAGCCACTTTTTGAAATGCTGCAGCGTTTATAACTTGAATAAATTGTCTTTACAGGGACACTAGCTATAACGGATCCTTCCTTCCTTGTCCACTGTTGGGAAGGACAGGATTTTTTTCAGGTTTTAACGCAAGTAAAGCCTCAAGCTCTCCACCCACTGTTGCCATCTGGAAATTTTTTGGGGCTGGGAGTATTTGGAGAGTTTGGATTTAGCCAGGAGGCTCCCGGGTCCTGCTCCAAAGCTTGTGGTGCTTCTGCATCCCCACAGCTGTGGTGGGGCTGGTCTCAGCTGCAGGCTTTCACTTACTGGAGACGGGACAAAGGCCACTTTTGCAAAAGACATTAAAAGATTCTTGCCTGTAATTTCTCCTAAAAGCCTGGAACGTGTCTTGGAACACCAAGGCCTGCAAGCTGTAGCCTTTCCTCATGTCAGAGTCCTGTTCTTTCTTAGGTTAAAGCAGCGTTTTTGGAAAGCGAGATAAAGCTTTTCATGGGTCCGCGCATCAACTGGGAAACTGGAGCCAAGTCCCTCAGCAATATAAACATTAGGCTGGGCTCAGCCAAGTTCCCTTTTAGGAGGAGGATATTTGGCTGATTCCTCTGTGTTTCCCAAAGCCGGAGCTGCCGGGATTAACTCACGTTCTGATTTTGTGCCTTGGCCCTCGCTCAGCTCCTGCTCATGCGTGGAAGCACTCGACTGGGAAGGGCAAAGCCCGGGATAACCTGTGCAAAGGCAGATTGTTGGCTTCATTCCAGGGTTCTCAGGGCACACTCGGGCACATCCTGGTTTACTATGGCCTGTGGATACAGGCACCTTCACTGGATTTAAACTAGTTCTAGGAAAGGCCACTGGAGTTTAGGTATTAACAAGTACAAATGGATATTTAGGGAGAATTGCGCCTCAGGGAAATGGTGCTGCTTCATCCTTACCTGGTCCTGACCATAGCCTTCCAAACACCTGGAGCAGGCATGAGGAAAAGTCTTTGATTTTCTGGGAGGGAACAAGGCTGAGGTTTTCTTCCTTTTCCCTCATTGCTTTGTGTGTTATAGGGGCTTTCTTGGTTTCCCTTTGGGAGCTTCATGGCAGTTTTTTGGGTCAAGCAGTGCAGCACTTCTGTACAGGCAAACTTTGCAAGAAAGAGTGTGGAACACCTGAGCACGTGTTAGTTTGGCAAAAGTGCCTCTAAACCCTAATTTCTCAGTTACCTACTGCATTACTACATAAATAATACAGGATTCTTTCCAACGTGCATCACTCTTCCTTATGTAAACTGGAGAGAGTTTGGGGGGGAGAGTAACAGTGATAGGAAAGATTCACCACCATCGGTTACTGCAGTACGTTGGTACAGCATTTGAGTTTCATTTCTCTTATTTCCCAAGACTCATCACTTCCTTTTATACCTGTACTATTTGGAATGTATTAGGAAGGGTGGAATTTTACATTTTACGCTGTTTGGGCATAGCAAAGAGAAAGCATGATTTGTTACCATAAAATAACACTCAGTTTTAAGTCACCGTAAGAGCTGTTTTCACGTGTGAAGTAAAGCCAAGATGATTTTCAGGCTCCTATTTCTATTCTGATCCTGCCTGCTGCAGGCAGCAGATACAAAAACTGCTCATGTCCACTCTGCTTTAAGAGAACCATGTTTGAAACATCCCAATCAAACAAACACTGTGTGATGTGAGGTTCAGCATGGGGCTTCACTCTCAAACCATGAATATAAACCTTTCTGTTGGATGAGGTGCTCATGAGGCTTTTGTGTCTGTCTTCAAATAGAGAAAAATAAAGCATACGCTCGGTGTTTCAAGGGAGGGAGGTGTCCTTCCAGTGGTAATGGAAAAATAATGTTTGTTGTGCCCAGGAGTAGGCAGACAAACAAATCTGAAGGCTTATTGGAGATAATGTCCATGCCTGATTCATATGCATGGTTCTGCCTCTTTGTCTTATTTCAGTTCTGTTGCCCACAGATTGTTTCCACAATCCCTTTAGTGATAAACCCAAACTGCAGATCTCATAGGATCATTGTTTAGGATGTTGCTGCACATTTTCTTGGGGGGGAGTCAAAAAGTGCTCAGATAATTTGCCTGCAGTGCTGGGTATACTGTGAGAGCTGATACAGGCTTTGAAGGATAGCCTGGTTTTAGTGAGGCTTGATTTGGCTCAGTCCATCAGGAAACCCCATCTGCAGCAGCACTGGCACAAGGCTGAGGTTTCAGCTCTCCTGAGAAAGCAGATTCTGCTGTCTCTGTCCCACAGCCACTTGTGCAGTTTTCGGTCCAGTAAGGCTCAGACATTTCCATAAAAATACTCCGTACACAGAAGCGTGGTTCAGTTGGGTGGTGGAGAGCTCAGCTTGCATATTCAGCAAGGTTACTCAGGATTAAATACGTTTTATTCTCTTGAATTAGATGGACATAACACTTGCTACGAGAACCTCCATCAAAATTAATAAATCATGCATTGTGGTTTTAGGCCAAATGCTGCTGTGTTCACAGCATGCTTCCTTCTTCCTCCCCCTGAGATGTTAAGCCATTAAAAGAGTCCAAGATGTGTTTCCCTGTATTCCTTTAGACTTTTTAATGCTTTTCTGTGTATGCCATCATGTCGCTGCAGGCAGGTAATCAATTGCAAGATCACACCTGAAAAGTGTATTAGTATTTGTTATTTGTCTGGCCAGAAGGATTACTGTCAAAGGGCCCCGGCACTGCTACATGCCTGGAGAGCTGTCACCTCCTGCTGTAGATGCACCCATGACTCCACGGCTGTTTAAAGAGCACGGGGAGAGTTACAGAGACTTGGATGGCCCTGAAAAGCTGTTGAGATGCAAACCCAAAGCAGAGCCATACTGCTGGGTGCCTTCATATTCACGTCTGCCTGATGTGCCTTGGTCCTGATCTGCAAGCGTTTGAGAGGATTGGGAAAGCGGGGTGCAGGGAGAAATGACATGAGGGGATGGACAGCGACTCTGCCGTGATTCTGTTTGCCTGGAGCCTCCTCGGTGAGGTGGTGATGTTGTGCTCCAGCCCAGAACCCTCCGAGAGAATGCAGAGCACCTGAGGCATCAAACAACACAGAATAATGCAAAAGGCAGTAGATGAGCAACCCACTCTGCTTGGTTTTCTTCCAAGCTTGTGCCCCAGCAGAAAAAGATGCCATATTTCTCTTGTCCTCTTGGTCCCTTTCCTGTGCGTGGTGTGCCTTCAGCAGAAAACCTGCTGTCACAGTGACACACTAACCCAGTTTAGCCTCAGGTCCTTTCTATGTGGGGTGGGGGAAAGAACAGACTGTGCGTGCTTGTGGCAGTACTTTGTGATAGAGGGGACTAGGTCTGAGTCTTTGTGCATGCAATCCTTGCTGAGAGGGCTGTCCTTAAAAATGTTAAATATATGGAACAGGATTTTATTAATCACGGATCTGAATTTTCTGGCATTCCTCGAAGGTTTTTCAGGCCTTTTATGGTGTCCTGAAAGTCTTGTGCACAGTTATTTGGTCATTGTACACCCCACACTGGGTTATTTTTGCCCAGCGTAAAGAGATTTCTGTGTTTCTAACAGATGACACCTGGGTGAAGACTCGTCTAGACACTCCTTAAAACCTTGTCTGTAGGAAATGGGTTTTCAGCTTGAAGTAAAATCTCAGTGGAGACCAGGCTGCTTGCAGACTGAGTGTATATTGGCCACTCAAAACAAACTGTCCTATACTGTGGAAGAGATTAAATGTGTGAAAACGAGAATTTGTCCCATCTTTACCAGGCTTTGATCCTATATCAATCACCATGTATTAGTTAGCTGTGTAAAGATAGCTCCTTTAATTGAAGGTATTTATTCTGGGTTGCCTTTGTTCATGATTCACTCTAGAAATCAGTAAATTAGGTATTTCATTTGCTCCCTTACTTGGGTAAGTTAAACAGGAAATGCTCTGAGAGGAAATCTGTTAATATTCAAAAATGAATTCCTCAGAAGTGCAGGAAAGGCGGAACTAAGGCTGGCTGTGATATCCAGGCACATGGGAGAGGTGGGAGGAGATGGACTGTGGATGTTCTACCCCTTGCCCTGCCGGTGGGAATCCTTTTAAATTGCTCAACAGGAAAGGGAGCCTCTAGCAGCACTGCTAGAATGACCTGCACCTCGTTAGGAAGTGCAGGCTCCATCTTGCAAAGCTCTGGCTTTGCTGGAAAAGGTGTTCGCAGAAAGAGCTGGGAGTGACCCCCAGCAAAGCAGGCCAAGACTGAAATCCCAAGCCCTAGCTGACAAATGGAGTGGTTTGGAAATGATGGCACCAATGGTATATTCTCAAGAGGGTCCCCACACGTGGTGAATTTGAGTTCGGATTTGCTTGGGAAGGAGAAAATGGTGCTCAGGAGAGCTCGGGCACCTTTTCTCCAACGTGGTGCCTTCCTCCTCTCTCAGTTCCCATTACGCCTCCTCACTCTGACAGACAAAACCTTTGTTGACGTTCAGGCTCACAAAATCTCCCACTCCTTTTCAAATGAGCAGATTGTTACCTCAGTGGGAGAGAGCCAAGTCTGTTAAAGCAGTAGCACAAGATACCTGGGAAGGGCCAGGTTTCATGCTTGGGTGCAGTTTCTTCCTTGCCCGTCCTGCCGCTCCGGAGGGAATCAGTGCTCCTTTATCAGACATTCCTGGCATAAGATCGATCTTCTGAAGCTTGTAGCATTTTTAGGGAAGCATAAATGAATCGCTGAACTGACAGCCCCTTCCAGTTTACTATGTGGCTTTCAGGAAGAGAAAAAATTGGCCGTAAAGGAAAGATCTTTTATGTCCATCCAATTTCCTGATTCAAATCCCTTCAAAAGGTGTCAAAGCAATTGTCTAACAAGACAATGCCTATCAAATGTCTAACAAGATAATTCTAAGCCACATATTTGGTTTACTGTATGTATGTGTGTACATGTATATGTGTGTGTGAAGAGTTTTAACTGGTTTTTAATCCACCATGACATTTGCTTGACTCTAGAGAAATCATACCAGCGTTGTATTTGGGCCATTCCTCCTCCTTCTCCTCATTGTCTTTCAGGATTTCCTTGTTCTTTCATTCCATGGTTCTTTTTTCCCCAGGTGTGTTTTTGTGGGAGCAGTGGAAGGACATGCAGCACAAGTTGTCAGCGAGCTGCCAGGTTGTTTGTCCTGTTTCCTTCAGGTGGTGTCGTGGGTTGTTTTCATGTTTGGCTCAGTCATGCCAATAAACATTTGCAGATCTCAGTGGTGTTTATTCAGAAAAGAAGCCAAAGGTCTCAGACTTAGAACATGAATAAATGCAAGGTCGGTGTTCTTGAGCTGAGCCACTGCTTTCAAATTCCTTTGAATTATTCTGGATTTTTTCCTACTTTGGTTGGCTTCAGATATCTTTTTGAACGTATCTATTCATCAGCATCAAATCAAAAGCTTGGCAGCTATTTCTTGATTAAATAATTATTCCCAAACTAATAAACATCACAGCAGGATTTAATTAATATATGTCAGTCATATGGCACTTTTTTTCCTCTCTCTCTTTTTTTTCCTTCCTAAAAATACCATGTTCTGAAATTAGTATCTGCAGAATAAAGGTGTGGGCTTTTTTCTGCAGTGAGCCATGGGAAAGACAATTAAGGAGTCTGTTGATTGCATCCACTTCTCTTTCTGTTTAGGCACGGATGTCTCATTTTTGATAGTTTCCTGCTAGAAAATCTGCAAATATTTCACTGGAAACCCTCCTTGCCCCTGTAGGACTGTTGTTATTGTAATAAAAACAACTCTGCTGCAACTTTATCTTTTATGAAAAATCTTCCACTAACAACTTAGTTTTATTAACCATCTCCCAGACCAGAACCCATGGAGAGATTGAGGCAGTATTGGGGATAAAACTTCATGATTTAAAAATATTAAACCCCAAAGTACTGCCCAGCATTGTGTGTTTTGTAGTTATGCATTGGAAGCGTCTGAGCAGCTCTGGATGTGCTGCCTAAGGATGTCAAGTGTGATGAAGAGACATTGATATCTTTGACCCCAGATGAGATAGCAGCAATTAAGAAACATAATTGCTTGGTTTTGTATTTAGTTCATTTGGTGTTGTTGGTAATGAATCTTTCTATATGCATGAGCTTCAAATTAACTTTAGCTACTGAATGAAAAGTGTTTTAATGTAAAAATCCAGACAAAACTCCTTAAATTAGTCTAACAAAATAAAGCAGCCTTTTAAATTAATAGCTTCAATGTAGTTTTCCTACTTAACAACCGGATAGTTTTAGCATGTTCCTCATGCTCACACTTTCCAGAGACTTATGGGGCAATATATAGAAATCAGGCTTTAAAATGAGCAAGCAGTCACAGTCCCTCAAGTGGATCTCACTGCCTGACCTTGATGAAATGAGTATTTCTAATGTGCTGAAGGGATGGATAATTATTACCATATTTTGCAAGAAGTGCGGTCTGCTTTGAAGTTGGCAGAATCTTTTCCTGGGGACTTTGTAGGATTAGACTTTCTACATGAGCAAAATCACTTCCTTTAAGGAATGTATTTCCAGATGGAGCGATACTCGGCTTGCGCACACTGAGACGCAGAATGACTTCAAACAGCCATGAGATATAAATGAGAAGTGATATTATTCATAACCTCATCAAGAACTGCATCCATGGAGATTATAGAACGATCTCATCTTTTATTCGGACCGTGTCACATATTCTGCCTTCACCAGGGGCTCCGGTGAAACGCTGGCTGAGCTGATTAATTTATTTTCAATTTACAGGAAGACTTCCGTGCCCGTAAATATTTTTAGGTACATGCATAACTTTGCACTTAAGTAATCCGTTTGAAGGGAATTGGAGAAATTATTAGTTCATTTTGTCCAGGAAAGAGTATTCATAAAGGTTTTGGAGTTTAATCTTACTGTACGGCTTCTTTGGTTGCCGTGTCCTGCTTGCACTGCATCCTTTGTTCCAGTGGTTTTAAGGGTCTAATCTTTGAGGGAGGAGAATATTATTTGGCATTCTGTGTATACTTCACTTTATATAAATGATCTGTTTTGATATTTGCTGGTTTTGTATGAATTGAGTACTTAATTAATAGTAAATGTTCAGAAAACATTCAGTTTCTTTCCACGAGGAAAGTAATCCCAGGATTTTAAGAAGACTGAGTTTCCTATCTCCCGTTGAACATGCATTTCCAAGTGTGCTGGATGGTTGACTGATGCGTTTTTAAATGAATACATCTGCTTTACGACAATTAGACAAAATTTGAACAAAAATTTGTCAAACGAGGAGGGCAGCGAGAAGATCCCAGTGTTGGTGGCAGGAGTTTCCTGCCGACCTCGGCGACGTGCTGAAATGCCAGGAGAGCGTGTGGGCTGCGGCGATGCGCCTTGGTGTGGGAGAGACCTTGTGCCTTCCCCTGGGCAGGGGCATTTCCGAAATGGAGCAGCACTGCCCGCCTCGAGTGGCCCTCGTGGGTCTGTGCAGGATAACTCCCACTGGGCTGTGCTGGGATTCCCACTGGGGAGGCCTTCGGGATGTGTCTGAGGGCGTTTTCACCTGCAGGGCCACGACGGAGGTGCTGTGCCGGAATTTCCAGCTGGGGGTTCTGGGCCAAGCGGGCCTCTGGAGCTGTAGCTCACAGCTGGCAGGCCAGGGGCCTTGAGGGAGCCTGAAATGAGGGGTGAGCACAGACCTCAGGGAATGGTGGTGTGGCTCTGGGGGCACGGGAGGGCAGCACCCAGCACTCTGTGCCCCTCAGCCCCCGGGACGGGCTGCATTGCCAGGCAGGGCCAGCGAGGATCGGTGAGCTGCTTCTCAGGAGGCAGCATCTGAAGAAGCTGAGGTCTTATTTAACCCCAATCCTTCCTCCCAGGAGAGGATAAACTCCACCCTGCTGAATGCAGCATTGTTCTCCTCATGGCCAAGCTTTATGGAAACCCCCACAGGGCAGCCAGCGCTAAGCTGGGGGCCGGGGACATCTGTAAGCCTATTGTTCCTGGTCTGAATTCCTTGATAAAATGTCTCTCTCGGGTTTGCCATCCACAATTCTCAGCAGCATTTTGCTGGCAGAGGATGGGCTGAATTTCCCAAGCTCTTGAAGCTCTCTGCAGCTTGATCCAGGGATGATTTTTACAAGCAGATAGAAATGTTTCTACTGGCAGAGAGGCACAGGATCTGACAGCTCATCATGTCTCCCAGGGTTGTAGCTCTTGACCTGCTGATCAAATGAGTTTACCTGGGTGTAAGTTTGGATATTGTTCTGCATTTTCCCTGCAGTGGTGTGGGCGATTCTGTGTTCAGTACCAGCCATTGCTGCTCAGTGTTAGGGAAAGTCCAGCCTGGTTCTCAGGAAAATGTGTGGCACTGGTTTTCTTTTTTGCTGTAACCACTTCACTACATAATATTGGACAAAATTCTCCAGGGTGCTGTGTGTTAAAGCAGCGTGAAACCCATTGACTCCCTCTCTTCAGAAAGTATAAAAATAGAGACAGCTCTGCAAGCAGAGCACTTCTCCCAGCGTGGAAATAGATGAAATATGAGGGACCTACACTGCAGAGTGTTTTGGACAGCCTTTAATGACCAGCAGTCATTCTTGTGCTAATCTGTCCCTCTCCAGGAATATTTCCAGTTACTCTTGGATTGCACAAGTTCATTTTATTTTGTTCCTTCTGCTGTCAGGCTGTTGCTTAATATCAGCCGGCAGGTGAGAGCTCTCAGGGCTGGGAGGCAGCAGAAATGAATATTTCACTGGGAAGGGAGACAGATGTGTGATCGCTGCATCAAGTTAAGGAGGGCTGTGGAAGAAAGTGTCATTTATCAAACACCATTAACTTTGCAAGTACTTCCTGCTCTACAGATTGATTCGGACGTTTTCATTGCATAGAAGACAATGAATTGGGTCAGCTGCATAATATACAACATTTGGGAATACTTTAAAACATTATCTGACAAAAGTTTTTCCAAAAACCCACCACAAACCAGAACCAAAGAGCATTTGTATGAGCCATTCTTCATTAAAACAAATAACATTTGTCTCTGTTCAGAGCCAGAGGAGAGAGCACTTTATTTCCTCTTCGCTGGTGGGGATTGTCTACTTTTCCCTGCTTACAGCACTGCTGTAAAGTTATGTCTTTTCTTTCAAAATTGGCATCATTGCAATAGGTTATCCAGAAAAGCAATTGGCAAGCTTTCCCTGCTCAAAACCACACCGTGAGTAAAATATGAAAGGGCTGCTTTTTAATATGATTTCTAGTCACTATTTTATTAAGCATGTAAATTTTAGCATTAAGCATTTCTGTTGTATTTTATTATCATAAAACTCACAGATTGTTATCTGGGAAAAAAGAATAGAGAGAAAACCTTAAGTTTAAGAAATCCTATGGGGATATTGGGCAAGTCATAGTAATGGCACAGTTACTACTCTCTGCAGTTTGTACATTAATGTGCACCTGCAATTTTTATTCTAAAAAACGATTGTGAAGGCAAGATTGCTACACCCCATTTACACAGGTGCCTGTGGCAGTGACTGGATATGGTTAAATGTCCCTGCTGGGAACATGAGCATCAAGAGCTCACTTTATATTCAGCTATGAAGCGTGGCTTTTCTTAATTTTAATGTTTGATGGCACAAACTGAAATAGACGCGTTATGTAATGCTAAAATAGGAGAGAAAGTTGAAGCAGAGTTGAGAATCCAGCCACCCCCACAACGTAGGTGTCTACGAGTCTGGGGTTGCATCTGAATCAGATGATCAGAGCCTGAAGTTTTCCAAAATGTCAGAAGTCCCAGTACCAAAATTAAATGCAGTCACATAAAGGGACTGAGCCGAACATACGGGGGAGATGTGACCTTGGAAACTTTATTCCAGCTTCTGCTCGATTTAGACCTTGGAAAGTAAATCTGTGAAGGTATTTCTGTGGTGAAGGGAGGAGGTGCCTGCAGGAGTCCCAGTGAACACCTGTGGGCAGATACAGATTTTTGTAAAGTCACCAAAAGTCCCTTTAGCAAATGTTTATTATTTCTTTTATAAATTAGAAAGAAACTTCTGTATATGAAGCCTGTACCTGATCTGTCAGGTGAATTTTAGTGCCTGAACCCACCTCAATTTAAAAGAACAGTAGCAAAGCGTGGTAAATAAAAGGATCTGATAAAAAGGTGGGGATACAAACCAAGGATTCATTCTTGTGGTTCGGTCTTGCCTGAGGTGTGGTTTGGTTTTCTCCAAGTTGCTCTTTTTCTATCTCTTAATTGACACCCCGGTGTCATTAACTAATGGAAATGCAAATGTTACATAGGATGAAGGTGTTTCACCGGGAAGATTAATCAAGTATCGAGGCAGCCAATTAATAGCACTGACTACAAGTACCCAGAGCAAGAGATGGTTTTCGTGTAGGACTAAACTGCAGCACTGTATCCAAGGGGAGACACATGGATGCAGAGTCTGTATCCAGGTACACAGACACCTCCAGAGCAGAGCTGGACACCACTGCTGCTTGGAGAAAATCTTCAAGAGAAAACTCATTAAGGCAGATCCATCTTGGGAAAAGAGAAATCACATTGCTTTGGTGTTGCATTTCGTCTGCATCTGGCTTCACCCACAATTTTCTTCACAGAAGTAAAATTCTGTCCAATGTTACTGTGGCTGCCTGACTGATGAAATGGTGCAATTCCCTGCCTTGGAGCCGTTCCCACTCCGTTCTTCTGGAAGCAGTAGCTGCCTCCTCCTGTTCCCTGAATGTCTGATCCTGAGCATTTCCTTAAGCCAGACTTTCGGGTGATGGTCTCTGGGCTTTGCGGGCACTGAGGTTGCACAGCTGGCAGTTCTGGTGTTTAGTTTAGCACCTGACACAAAGAAAGCTCACGTTTTAGTGCTGCTTCTGCTGGAGAAGGTCTTGCCTCTGTCCTCAGCTCGTTTGAAACGTGCTAATTGCTCCGTGCTGTTCAAGTGGATGCAGGGGGGTGAATTTTCTCCCACTGAAATCTTCATGCACTGCTGCAGAGCAGTTCCTCCTGAGCTTGATTTCCAGTTATCGGTGGGGTTTTACTTGTCCATAAACTTCAGGATTGCTTGATATTTGTGCTCTTCATATGACTAAATACTGAAAAATACTTTACACATCGCTATACATCACAATTACACCTCATGAATATAATCTCGTATAGCAGAACAAATGGAGGTAGGACAAATAATTTAAAATAATTTGAGTATGCAGAAAGTTCATTAGGAATAAAACCTCATTTTCAGTGTTACAAAACAATTCAGTGTCATTAGTGTATTGTTGTTTACACAGACTTGTGAACTTCCATCAAATATTTATATTGGTTTAATTTGGAGCCGACATTCATAAGACTTCGCTGATCTACAGCGATGAACCCACGTAAATAATTCTAATCTAGTTGTATGAGAATTCATTTCTGTAATTAAGTGTCACTTTCACTGAGAATTTTGCTCCAAGCTGCAGTGTGGATTCCAGCCTCCTTTTGCTGTCTCTTCCCTTCCCTGGGAAAAGTGTGGAAGGTGCTGTTGCCATGTCTGTATCCAGCACCGACTGTTTATAGTTACGCTGTAATTTTAGTTTCTCTGAGCAGCTCTGGGTGCGCCTTCAAGCCCTGCAGATACATTTTACAAGATGAAAGCAAAGCATTTTCATCAGAATGTGCCCTGGTAGATGCACAGCACCCTCCAGAGCCTGCCTGCCAGCTTGAAGTGGTAACAATTTGTATAGAAATGCTGTTACGCTTTTAAATACTCACTTACGTAGTTCTATTCCACATCAGACTTAAGTTTTGAAAGACTCTTGACAGATTGGGTGTTTGCTCCTCGAGCAGCTCCTGGTGGGACTCAGGCAGCAAAAGCCTTTCTGTAGCCGGGTCTGTGGGACTCAGGTGTCCATCCTCACGTCGTGGTTTGCAGCATCCATCCTACTGCTGCGGGGCCAGGGCTGCCTCAGCACAGTCCTGGCTGGAGGGACTTGGAAATTCGGTGGTTTGTTGATGTGCCTGTTCGTTGTGAAACGCATCCCTCTGGTTTATCAGTCCCCTCGGGGATCTCTGCTGCTTATCGTCCCTGCTCCCATTTCTCTTCCGATCTTAATTAATCTCTGTCAAGCGAAGCCACAAATTACTTGTCAGATCAATGACTGGATTCCCCCTGCTCTGCCTTGGGCTTTCAGGAAGAGAGGATATAATTTACCCTGGGTGGATTATCGGAGTGGATTATTGTGGGTTCTGCCACCAAGAACAAGGGAAATCTGGTCTGGCAGCTGCAGGTCAGTGCATGCTTTCTGTCGAGCTGTAGGGAATGAAATCAGCTGCTAAAGACACACTTCAGTTTGGGAAGTAAATAGGAGTCTGCAAAGCATCTGAGGTTCCAGGCTGTGTACTTTCTTAGGCATTTATGATCAGTTGCACATATTAAGGCTTTGTCAGGCTTGGGAAGTAGGTGCTCAGGATATCCAGTTTATTAAATTGGAGTTTATTGAATTTCCTTTGAATTCCTTTGGCGATGTGATGTCCCTCTTGTGCTTGTCACGTGCAGCTGGCTGTGTACGGGGGTCGTGTGCGCAGCAGGGAATGAATGCTGTGGTGTGGGTGTGTTGTTCACACCTAGAGAAATTCCAGGAACTTGAAGGAGATGCCTTAACATTCACCTTTGGGAAGAGCCCAAGCACAGTAAATTAGAGCAAATAAGAGTGAGTACACGAGTGGAGATCTGCAGAGGACATCCAAGTGCTTGGCTTTGTTTATGTTATTTGTAACCCTCACAGGAGGGTAACTTGGTTTGCCTGTGTCACTCCAAGATCTTAGTCTGAAAGATTAACAGGATTTTGGAAAACTGTGAAAGCTTTGTTGCTGTTGTTGTCTTGAATCACCACAGCATAAATTTGTTGTCCCTGGGGCAGAATCTCTGTGCAATATCTCTCTGTATTTATTGCAGAAAAGAAAGGTTCTTAAGTTGCAGGTTATTAATTCTGTCTTAGGCACTTGCTGCAGGATGGAACTGGAATTTAGCAAAGTCTTGTCTTTGAAGTGTCATAAATGTATTTCTGCTACATTTTATTAACCTTCCTCTGTAATTAAAGAGGTAACGGCAGTGAGAGAGTGAGGTTGGTTCAGCTAATTCACCTTTCTGAAACAGCCTTTTCATGGTTCTGCTGGGTTTGAATTTCGTTGCAGGTGTTTGTAGGATTCTTCCTACTCTTTCCTGGGTTTAACCAGATGTTTACTTACAAAGGCTCAAGGGTGAACTCGTCAGAGCTGTTTGCATTGGCCTGTTTGTACTTCTCTGCTGTGCCACACGTGTGTTGGATTTCTCAAAGGTTTTTCCCTGAAAATAAATAGATTCTGCTCACTTTCTTCATGCTGCCATCTCCTCAGGATTTCTTACGAGTCTCGAACTTCTTGATAGTTGCTAAGCCAGTGTGTTTATTTTTAATACTTTGGATTGACATTACCACTCTTGGCAGGTTGTACAAGCTGCTACAGCCTCTTTGTGCTTAAAATTGCTTCCACTGACACCAAATATTGGTACTGATAGGTTGTTGCTGCCTCAGTTTAGTCAGACAATATCTCTTTAAGGTCTGTTTGATTCCTCTTCCAGTCTAAAGAAGTTTCTGTTCTCAGTCATAAATTCGAGTTGAAATCCTTTTCCCCCCCACAAATAAAAGCATAATACACATTTTGGAAGGAATTCAGAGGTTTAAGGATCTGCCAACTTTCAAGGCCAGTTCTTTCTTAGTATTACAAGCTGCATCTCTCAGTGAGGATCTTCCAAAGCACTAATGCTTTAACTAGGCTCTGTTTCCCTGTCAAGCAGCCTTTCAGTAATTCTGCATGCAGAGCACTTCCACCATTGAGCCTTAATTTCTTTGCTGTCTGTGAGTTGCATAATATTGCAAAAATGCTATTCAATTTCAGTACCAATATACTGCTCGAGAGTAGGTTCTTCTGTTTGCAGAAAGCAGTAAAAATGTAATTTTTTCCTCTGTATTTTATCTTTTATTTTTAACTTTTTGTCCGTGCACTCAGCTGTCACTTCTTGGAGTGCCGACAGTTTGTTTTGTAACCATGGGGGCAACTGCATCTGAATTGGGATTTATTCACTGGGAGGGAAGGGAGTCAGAACAGATCATGAACCGCTGCAAAACCGAACAAACCTTATTCTCTCAGTGTGGGAAATCAGGCTCTGTGAAAAGTGTCCTTACTGAGGAGATCTTCCAGAGGGCTGTGCTCGCTGTGTCACCACATCCGTGGCTTTGGGGGCCTGGTGAACGGCTGCAGCAGCAACAGCCTGGAGAGAGCTTTGACAGCAGCATCAGGCCCACAATGGAAAGTCTACTCACTGCTGATGCTTCTGCTTTACGAATGAAACCCTTTATTTCTAGCAACAAATTTGGGAGTATTTCCTTTAACCACCCTCAGGAAAAGCTGCTGAGAAGCTGCTTTCAGCCCGCTGATCCAGAGCCCTAATCCCTGCAGCCCAACTCTGAGGCTCTCTCTATCCTGGAATTTCGTTTGCCTATTAAAAGAGAATTTCCCTCCTCAGTCTGTGTGCTGAGGCACAACTGCCACACTGATTTAGCAGCGAAGTTCACAGAAATAACGTTCTAACATTTTTATTGCTGTTTGTGTTGCTTTAAAGTACCCGATTTGTGACCAGTGAACAGTTTTATTGCCTTCCGTGAGCTTCGTGCCTGAGGCAGAATGCTTTTAATATTTAATGGATACTGTTGATTTTGGGGAAGCACCTCCCTTGGCTATTATCCTACTAAAAGAGAACAATCCCTTAAAAACCAACAAGGGTCTTCACTCTTGACCTTTAGGACTTGATGGCTGTGGGCACAGGAGTGCCCAGGGACTTGAGCCAGTTGGCAGTGCCATGCCAGGAAAATTCCAGCTCTGATCTGAAAGCACGGGAGGCTTCAGGGAGCTCAGAAGTGAGTGTGAGATCACCCACAAGGTTGTTAGTGTTTTGTGCCTTTCTCACCTCCACTTTAGATGTGGAGTCTAAAGGCACAAAGAACAGGTTTTTTGGTAGTTCTGTATGTTTTCAGTGCTTCTATGTGGGTCTCCATTGGACTGGAGCATCTCCACAATGAACTGACAGCCAAAGTGTTGGGAGAAGGTGAGCTGTAAAGTGATGCAAGACCAGGGATTAGTCAGGTGTGACATGGATCATCTCTGGTTGGTTTTCCTCTGTATTAATTGTCATTTCACTCACCTAAAGCCTGGACACCCAGCCAGGTGGTGTCTCTTGGCACAGCTACAGCAGCAGCCATCTCCCTCTGGAAGTGCGTGTCTCGTTCCATTGGCCAAGAGAGGATTTAGACTATGAGTTTAGGCAAAATGCCAAACTTTTGCTTTTGGAAAAGTGTGCTGAGTTGTAGCCCCACACTGGATTTCTGTGATGGGTTTCCATGCAATGTCCCAGTTCTTACTCCCTTGCTCTTTGGTTCTTCACAACAAAATATTAAGTCAGGCAACTCCATTACTCCGTCTTTTTGTGGGCAGAGGAGACCTTTCCTTCTCCGAACTCCCCATGAGGCCCAGGTCTTCACAGAAAAGGGAAATACCATCTTAAGTTTCATGGAAAGTTTCTTGAATTCCATTCAAGCCTCTGCCATTTGCAAACACGGCTGGATGGAAGAGGTGTCTCTCCACGTGCTTGTTGCAGTGGTGAAGCAGCACTGGGTGCAGTGAAAAGAAATGTTTGTGCTGTCTGGTATGAGCAAGTGTTTGTATTTAATCTGCATATTTGTATTTTCTCTCTGAAGCTGCTTCATGTTGAGCTTTGGAGGGAATTTGCTGTCGAAATGTAAGAGTGAAAAATGATGTTGGCCCCATGGGGGATGTCTGACATCTGGCCTTCTACCTCTGTTAGTTTGTACTGAAACATCGTAATTATCAAGGGGCTTTTTTTGCCTGCTGGGAAGCATCACAAGTAGGGGTCATTCCCAGTGTGTTTGTGCTATTTACAATGTACCTCGTTAGACCACGTTTAGAATTTAAATGAATTAATTTAGTGCAGGCAGCTCCTGCGATTGCGAGGGAGCAGCCCCGGCGCTGCTGCTTGTCATACCTGAGGATCAAGACCCTGAGAAATTATCTCCCCACACCTTTTCTCTGGTAGCTTTAATTAGCTGGGATTTTACAGCCGGGGCTGAGCTCGCTGGGCTCACAATTAGTAAACCCAGCAGAATGAACAAACAGCTTGGAAATCTGGTGGAGAGTAAGTGTGAAGCCCTTCATGTATCATGGGAACATCGAGCTGCTGCTAAATCCAGGGACAAAGCCTGGGCTATAAAAATCCTCAGGAGGCAATTTCCACAGCCAGTTAACATGCCAGTGTGTTCGACTGCATCCTGCAGCACGTGCCATTTAATGAGCATGTGATCGTCAGCATCTGAATAAAGTTATAAAGTTGCAGTGAAGTGGGTTTCTGAACTTGGAAAAAGGAGGAACTAAATAATTCCAGTCAGAATTAGGAGTGGTGTCAGGATTGCCACGTTGATCTGCCACGTACAACTGAAAGTAATTTCTTAAAGATGGGTTATTAAGGGGATATTTGGTGGAGCAGAAATGTTCTTTTGCATCCCATGAGGAAGTGAAATGATCATCCAGGGACAGAGCCAGTGCATTGGGAGTTGCAGGTTATCTCTGGGGTTCCTGAATGGATTGGACATGGATTAGACCTGAATACTTTACAGATGCCTCTGGCTGGGAATCAGCCTGACGTATCCAGCGTGGTTTAATAGGAAAGGACTGGAATTATTAACAAGAAAGGAAAATAACTGCAGGCTAATAGTGAATCTGATTTTGTTTCTAACACTGAAGCCTCTTCTGGTCTGGATCAGTGTCAGGTTATATCAGGAGCTACTGTGATTCAAACAAGATGAGATTCTTTGATCACAGATGTCCTTGTCGTTTAAAATGTGATTAATGCAACCATGGGTTAGGATGAGATTGTGCACTAAGAGCATTGCATGACTTTTTAAAATAAACAAAGCCACTAAAGACATTGTGAATTAATAAAAACTTCCAAAGCGGATATTGCAAATTTAAATTCGTTTTTACTCAGATCAAAAATTCCAGATATTTCATTGGGGAAAAAAAAGAATAATATTGTCTATTTTTCTCCTTCTCCGGGAAGTTCCTACCAGCCATGAACTGTGGGTTGTTCCACGGGGGAAGCACCCTCAGCTGGGACAGGGCTGCCAGGACTGGTGTGTTCTGGGGTGAAGCTCTGGAGGGTGGCAGGGCTGCATTAATGGCAGAAGTACAGAAGCAGCACTTTCGCAAGTCCATGTTTCATCAGGCTTTAGTTTTCCAAGCTTCCAGGAAACGGAGTTTTCTTCTTAGTTTTATTATTTGTTTGGGGTTTTTGGTTGTTGTTTTCTTGAGTTTCGGGGTTTTTTTAGAGGCAGCAAGACAGCTTTTCTGATAGCGAGGAGTTTGTAAGTTGAAAGCTGAGGAAACATCTTAGTTTGGGGCATTTGTGGCTCCCATGGATCAAAAAAGGTGATGGTTTTGTTGGGGGTTTTTCAGGGGCTGTTGATCAGAGCCTGAGTTTATGGGATGCTCTCCAGACTTTGAGTAGGAAACACTTGTGATTTCTGCATTGCTTCATAAAATAGTGATGAGGGTCATCATTGCTAACATTTCCAGAGGGGAAAATCCCCCAGCCAACAAGAGAACAAAATAACACAGTGCGATTTCTATAGGCTTTCAGGGCATAACGTATTTCTATTCCCTAACAAAAGCGCAATTTTAGATACTTCGCTTTAATCCTCATATTTTTTTCCCATTTCTCTTTTGCCTCAGGAATGTGTTTAGCAATAGCAGGACAGACTTTTTAGTATTTAAAAATTAGCAATCATCTGGGAAGGCATCCTGCCAAGGGGAAGGGAGGCAGCGTGCGGGCTCCACACAAAACCTTTTCACCATTCAGGAGCTGAAATTTATTCTTACAGTTTGATCTCGAGATACGTCAGCGTGTTAACAGGAGAACAATCCTGTGTCCGGGATAAATGTTCCTGAATTGCTCACTGGAGCATTTTTGCTGGCAGAAAAAGTGAGGGCAGCTTTTGGTTACCTGTAAAAGAATAGCCCGTGCTGTGCCAGATGCTGATGAGAAGTTAATCAGCTTTTTGTATGCATACATTCACTGCTAAAAATAAGAGATTAGAGTACAATGGAGGCATAATTGCTGTGCTGGGGAAGAAAGCCTGAGAACTGCACCTTGGATAATTTGGTGCTAGGCCAGGTATTTTTAGGGACATGTGGTCTCCTGAATGAAAAGTTTTCTATTCCTGTGCTTGTGTTGTGGGCTGTCTCATGAGGAATTCCACTGCTTAATTTTAATGCCGCTTCTCACACCGGAGAGACCTCTGAATTTCTTTTGAGAGGCTTAATTCCTGTTATTTAATATATATTTGCTGTCACCTATATAGAAAAAGCAGCAGTTCTGTAAGATGTCAAAAGCAATCACAAACAGAATTTTGGAATGGATCCCTAAATACCTTTATGCAAAATCTGAACTGTAAATAATTGCAGTAAAATTGCTTAAAAAAAAAAAAAAAGGCTGTGTTCCCCTCAAAGTATTTATTACCTGATATTTTCATGTTCATGTTCATGTCTGGCTTTCCTGTTCAGTGTTTTCTGTAAATAGGAGCAAAATTGTACAGGTATGAGAAACTTTCTGAGCTGCAAACTGTGTCTTCTGTCCTAAGGTCATTAAACATTTGAGAACTTCAGTTCTCTTATCCATGAAATTAAGTTCATTTCCTGTAATTTTAGCTGTCCAGCAGCTAAACATTGAGCCCAAGGTAATCATCCAGGCTCTTTCAGTAGCAGCAGTAGCAGTGATCGTGCAGCTCCTGGATTTTAAGTAGCTGTTTTCAGTGGAAGGGAGGTGACTCAAGGCTTTTTTTACTGCTTGGGGTTGACAGTGGTGTGAGCATGGAGCTACAGGAGTGTTAAACAAAGACTGAGGTGCAGTGGCGTGGATAAATAACAGCAAATGGCATTCTAACAACTTGGTACACTTTGATGGAGTACTTGAAAATTCATATTCTCCTTGTAGAGCTTCAACAAATACACTGATTTAATGTGATGCTCACTAGGAGCACTTAGCTGCTGAACCCTTCTTTATCCCACATAATGGCTGTACACAAAACTTGTACTTTTATGCATTTCTGTTTTGCAGAGCTGAACAAACACTACATTATTTTATCACAAACAATTACAAGCCTGTTACCAGCAAATAAAACCCGAGCTATTACACCCGAACAGTTAGGACAAAGGAAGACTGGAGCATATGTAGGCTGATTAAATGGTGTATATTTAATTTTCCTTTCAACCAGAGAAAATGAAGGATGTCAGCTGCTGAAATTCACAGAAGACAGAATATAGTGAGAGCCACGTGGGCTGAAACAATGATCCAGGAAAATCAAGTATGTGGGGGCTCTTGAAAGGAATTTGAAGAAAAAAGAACTGAAATACAGCAGAGTAGGAATCTCCTGGGGGAAAGGAAAAAAAACTTAGAAGAAACATCCCCCTGAAAGCTTTAAATTGCTAATGTTTACATCCATGTAATGCCCATAGATCATGGTGTTATCTAAGATCTACCATTTTGTCTCGTACAGTTAATTTCAAAATTGACATCATTTGACAAGTGAGGAATTTTTATGGCAAGAAGTAGTGATACAGAAAGAATAATGTAAAAAAAAAAATTGTCCAGAGAGATTGAGAAAGACTTTCAGGTGGGCAACTGGCAGCCACAGTAAAAAATTATTCTTGAAAAATGTGCTAATTGCAAAAACTGTCCCAGGTGTGTGAGACTTCTTCCCAATCTCCTTTTCTGCTGCTTTCTTCCCAGACAGCAGGGGGTTAACAGAAAACATTTCTTTTTCTCTTAGGAAATACTTCTTTTTTTGTGTCTAGAAATATGGAGAGACTTCTTGCTGCTTTAAATCTGAATATGTAGAAAAAGGCTTGGAAAGGGAAAAGTGAGTGACATTGTCTACATTGTCTTGTAAATATCAAAACCACTTACTCATTTTTTCTATTGCCTGAAGAACAATCAGTTTTTTCAGTATTTGGTGCCTCAGCAATAGAATTCTTCAAAGATTTTTAGGGCCTATTTCAGCTCCTGTTGAATCAGAGCTCTTGCAAAGATCTATACCCTTGTCTAAATTTCTTTCTTCATAAGCCCATGTTAAAATGTCACACCTTTGCAACAGAAATACGTCAGAAACAGGTACGTTAAAGCAAGAAAAAAAACCCCACCTGTTTTTTCTAGATGAAAATCTGTAGTGTAAAGAGGAATTGTTAAGTAATTTAATTGTAATGTGACTGAAGTCCTTGAAAAAGCCCCAACAAACCCCAGGTGAAGTTCCTGGGCACATTCCTGGTGGATGTGCAGTGCACTGGTTTGACCAGGGCTGCTCAGGTGCCTCGGGTCGCTGTTCTCCTCCCAGCACAGGTGGGAGTTAGGCCAGGAATGTGGGGACAAACTGCAGCCCCTCACACTCATCTCTTGGCTCGTTCCCCTCTTCTGCAGAGCTCCTGCTGGGGATCACCAGGGGAATCAGCTCCGTGGAAGCACAGGCAGGAAGGGGCATCACTTTGCTTCTTGGTGGCTTGATTTGGTATTGCCTAATTAATTACTGCAGCGTCCAGGGGCATCCCATTAAAGCAGCCCACACCCATTTAACTCCTCCTGTATTCTGTGAGCATCTGCTTTTCTTCCTTGTCTTGGGAATGTGGGACTTTTCATGTTACAGTCAGCGGGATTATTCACGAAAACAGGCGTTAACGTTGTGTTCCCCATGGCACAGCTTCTGAAAGAGCAGCAGCAGAGCTCATCCCAAATGCTCTTTTACTCCCCAGGTCCTGAGCACAGCCCTTTCTGTCTTAGATTCAGCATCTGCTAAGTCTTCTTGCATAGTGCTTCCATTAATGGCATTAATTCCGTCTTTGGAAGCTTTTTACAGAAATCTTCAGGGAAACCTACCTAGAAAAGTCTGTCCTGTTTTCCTTTCCTTTCCTTTCCTTTCCTTTCCTTTCCTTTCCTTTCCTTTCCTTTCCTTTCCTTTCCTTTCCTTTCCTTTCCTTTCCTTTCCTTTCCTTTCC